>CM062817.1:1218187108-1218762108 GCA_031772625.1 Pinus tabuliformis | reverse complement strand
TTAGACTAGAACGGAGAAAGAAATTGAAGGGTGGCTAGACAGAAAGATTCACGAGTTCACGGAACAGGAAAATAGGAATTCATGAGCATCAAAGGAACAGTGGTTGGAGCACTACTTATATCTGGAAATCCATGAAATTTTCTTTGCATCCTTTCCCTCTGAGTTGTATGAGTGGATTGCAAAGCTAGCAGACAATCAAGGAAGGTGTAGGCTCAACAAACCAATTGTGTGGACTCCAGAAGTAGTGCACAACCTGGAAGCATCGGAAGATAAGATCGCGTGCATTGTGGACCATTGGCTCAATCGAATTATAGGGGGGTTTGTTACACAGTAATTTGTCACCGTCCCTATTACCCCTTCTCCCACACATTGGAGGACTTATTCTGGGACCTGTGAGAAGTGACATAACCTGAAAACACTTGCATTGTATCCCCTTGAGTATGTACCTCATATGCCTTGAAGACACCTTCTGCAAAATACCCATAAAAATAGCCCTTTTCCATTGGCACGGTTCCACTTGTGTATCACTCACGCCAATGGGGGAAATCCTCCAAAGAAGGTGCGCCAGCTGGCGCTCTGTCTCAGAGTCTCACTCGCGCCAGTCCAGTTGGGTAAATTTTTTAACAAACAAACTTACGAAGGTTCTTCCTAACCTATTCATGTACTGATTCCATCTTGAGTTAGTTCAGTTGGGCTTCGAATCTCCATAGAAGGGAAGTAGTTCTCCACCTCTCATGGAAGCTTCTTAGTGATAAAGCCAATCCCATGAATCTTGTGGATGACCCTAACTCCTTCTCCTCTATTTATAAAAGCTTTTCCTTTTGCCTTTGACAAGTTAGTCTCCAAGTTCCAAATTCTAAGTCTCAAAGTCTAAGAATTGCCAAGTTCATGCTACAAGGAACCTTATTCATTCCCATGAGGCTAAATCTTAAGTGAGGAGATTCTTATCTAAGTGACCAAGGAGAGAGAGGCTTGTTCCCCATTCCCAACAAGCTTTGCAAGGCATGTGCTGCTGATCACCCAGCCAAAGGAGGATTTGACGTCAGAACGATGGTTGTATTATGTTTCATTATGTTTCATTATTGACGTCAGACGTCATGTGCTGTTGACCATTATGTTTCAACTACTAGTCAATCAGTTCCTCCACCCGAAAAACATCATGTTGAATCCACAGTGGACCTCTCCCCTTCTTCACCTATTTCTACGTCCTCGTCTTCTACTTCACCTGGTGAAAGTCTGGATTCAAGTAACCACGTGGCTAAGAAGAAGAAGAAGAAGACGAAGAAGAAGAAGTCTCATAAGTGAGAGGTTAAAAGTGCAGCTACTGCCCCGTGTACAGCTCCAGTCAGAACTGCTTCTGCTCGTCCGCGGAAGGTTAAGTTTCCTTGTAAGTTCTGCAAGGGTGACCATCTTCTTCGTGATTGTCCTGGTATTCCCAAGATCCTTGAAGTATGGTCTCGCGATCCGGCTCATCCCTCATCGTCCTCTAAAGCTCATGACGATGCCACCCTATCAACTGACAACATTCAGAAGAAAGGGAAGATTCGAATCCCCTGTAGACTATGTGAAGGCAACCATCCCCTTCACCTTTGTCTGCTCATGGATAAAGCTTCCACTGTTTTGGAAAGTCTTACAGCTTCTTCACCCCAACTTCCTGTTGGTTATCAGAGGCTCTCTTCTGACCCCCTCCCTCTGGACAAAGAGATTGACTTAGATTCTTCTCTTTTTTGTCCTCCTCCTTCCAAACCTGGCTGTGCCAAGCCTGCTCCAGACCAACCATTGGTCGGAGAGAGTGTTGACTTGGGTTCACCACCTGTTGATTACTCTATTCCGGAGGATCATCATGATTCTACTTCTCATGGTCTTCTTGTCTCCTCAGATTCCCTGAGTCCGAGAATGACTTTCCTATCCCAGCTGCTCCCGAGAGTCCTTCTTCGTCTCCTGTAGAGCGGGGGGGCAATCATACGATTCCCCCACCAAGTAGTTTAGTCGTTTCCTTCGACTGGAGTCATTTGACTACATTTCGCCTTCCATCCCATGTGCCTTTCTAGATTACAGTACATGCCTATGATAAGGCAGTACCTGGCACTGTCTTGGATGAGGGTGCATCTGTCAGTCTCATGTCTTTCACTACATGGCAAGCTTTGGGCTCCCCACAGCTTGTGCCAGTTGCACAGAATCTGTTAGTGTTTGACGGAGGAACCAGTCAACCTCTAGGGATCCTCCCGAAGCTTCCTGTTACTTTGGGAGGCAAAACTGTCTATATAGACGTACTGGTTACCCAAGATGTTTTAGATTTCAGTCTTCTCCTTGGTCGTGACTATGTTTATGCCGTGGGGGCCCTTGTTTCTTCGCTTTTCCGTGTGGTTTGCTTTCCACACGACGGAAGAATCCTGACTATAGATCAATTATCATTCTTCAGTTCCCCGTTGCCTCCTATGTAGTTGTCACACCCTCCTAGTTTTTATCCACCAGTTGTATCTGCCCCGCCACAGATCAACTACGTGGCCACTTATCACGTGCCTGTATCCAGTGATGTGGCCGTCATCCATAGTGTCCTGGGGGCATTGGGTTCTGACTTCCGAGATGTTGTCCTTCCACCAGGAGTGGCAATTTTGGAAGCCCTGACTTCCTATTCATTATGATGAAGTTTAGGCAGAGCATAGTTCCTTCCCTGTGTCAAGCTCCTTAACAACTGAAACTAGGTGTCCCGAGGATAGTTTTGATCTTGTGACGACCTTGTTAAAAAACGAAACAAGGTGTCCAAGGATAGTTTTGATCTTGTGACGACCTCGTTAAAAAATGAAACAAGGTGTCCGAGGATAGTTTTGATCTTGTGACGACCTCGTTAAAAAACGAAACAAGGTGTCCGAGGATAGTTTTGATCTTGTGGCGACCTCTTTAAAAAACGAAACAATGTGTCCCGAGGATAGTTTTGATCTTGTGATGACCTCGTTAAAAAATGAAACAAGGTTTCCGAGGACAGTTCTTATCTTGTGTTGACCTCGTTAAAAAATGAAACAAGGTGTCCGAGGATGGTTTTGTTCCTATCTCAACCTCGTTAAAAAATGAAACCAGGAGTCTCGAGCATAGTTCCTGATCTTCTATCAAGCTCGTTTAAACAATGAAACAAGGGTTATGAGGATAGTTCTTTCACTGTGTCAACCTCATTAAAAAATGAAACAACTCCCTTTCCAAATCGAGTCTTTGATTAAGATCTCGTAAAATCCAAGTCGAGTCTTTCCAAGATCTCGAAAGTGAACCTTCATTCCATCCACCTCTTTGAATGCAATGAAGCTTGGGAGGGCATGTACCTCGTTTTGTGTCATTATGCCTGGGGGCATGCGAACTTATAACAAGCATAGTTTTTCGTTTCAAGCTTGTGTAAACATGAAACCGAATCCAAGCAAAGTTCTCGATGGTTCAAGATTGTGTAAAAATGAACCCATCCTTGATTTACATCTCGTGATTGCCTTTTATCTGCTAAATTCTGCTAGATGAGCCTTGGTTGTTTCATTCCATTGCAACCATCTCTTTGGCCGATCATACGCTTTCACTTGGTTGTTTTTCCTTTCCTAAGGAACCACAGCGATGAGTGTTTTTCTTAGCCAGCCTCTTGACCATTACATGTTTTGAGCAGTTCCACCATTGCTGCAACCAGTTGCTACCCTTTATACCACTCATTCCTCTAGGCTGAGTCACCTTTAAGCTCTTTTCTGACTCGTAAAATATAAAAAGATTGCCGAGTATTTTCCCTTTTTGACTCGTTAAAGAGAATAAAAATGGAGGTCTGCTTTCAACTCTTTTCCGACCGTTTAAAGACGAAACGATTGCTGAGTTTTTCCTCTTGACTCGTTAAACGTAAATAAGAGGCAGTCATCTTTAAACTCTTTTCCGACCGTGTAAAGATGAAAATTTTGTCGGGCCCCTTGTCGTTTCAATATTGTTAACAGTTATGAAACGACGTGATTTCGATCGCTTTTTTACTTTTTCAGGTCGAAGTCACTAGTCATGAAAAGTACTCCTCGATCGTAATGGTCAGGCGGTTCTTTCGACCATTGTTTTATAATTTTTCGGGCTCGAGAGACACAACTTTACGAAAAAGGACACCCCTAGAGTTTACTTTTTTGCTGTCTTTTCAAACTCTCTAAACATGAAAAGACGCCGAGTTTTTCCTCTGTCAGACTCGTTAAAACTTGATGACATTGGATTCCGTCGAAATGACACTTTACAAGCATATGCTATCCCCGTCAATCTTATTGATAAAAATAATTGGGGTACTCACCATAAATGGTGGGGAAAATAGAACCAGAATAATTGTCGTGTCGACAGTATGTCGCTCTTGAACATGGCACTTGTCTGCATTTGTGTCTGGGTGGGGACATCTAATCTTGTTTTTACACTTGCCTCCGTGGGTTTGGGTTATCCTGTTTGACCTCTCATATGCTCATTACCTCGTCACCATGACCATTGATCATTTGATGTCAAATACTGCCAAGTCCACTGTCGTGTTGCCAATATGTTCAAGAGAAGTTGACCTCTGCAGAATACTCAACCTCCCTCTGATGCCTCACATAATCCTGATTCACAAAACATTTTTATCTTTCTCTGTCTCGTGTCGATGATGTGGGAAACATTATGGCCCACCTTCGATTAATGTCACTTCCTGTCGAGTTCAACTCATTATCCAGGAAGTTGATCTAGAGACTCCCTTCTGGTGCCTTGGAGCCTGCATGCCTCAATGGCAGGTTCTTCATGTTCGACGCGAGGTTTTCATCATTGGCCTCCGATCGAATGATTCTACGGGTGTTCGACGCCAGCTCACTGATTCACACGCCGTAGATTGTACCTATAGTACCTTGAGGACCATTGTCATTATTAGTGATACCTCTCGCATCTATTAACAGTTTTCATCATTGATTGGTAATCAGACGATGTTCTTGCATGTTCGACTTCGACTCCCATATTCGCATGCTTGAACTTGTACTTTGTTCGGGTCAAGATGGAGCGCAAGACCCTGGATTTTGTCTGTTGGGATCCAGGTTGCGATTTTGTGGATTATTATGATCATTTAATGACTCATTCACTGGATGGCTGCGACCATGCCTGAGTCTGTTTATCGATCCTCACTAGATGGCTGCGTCCATACCTTGGATCCAGATTTCTATGTACTCTGCTATGCATGGCTGCGCCCATACCACATATATCATGTACTTGAGATATCAGTTGTACTTCTTCATGTAGGTTCTCCGGCGGCAGTGTTTTCAGTTGGCCATGTTCTTGTAAAGCATTTCACCCCTCTCTCTCTCGGGCTTCATGCTTTAGGGGGCATCTGTTACATAGTAATTTGTCACCCTCCCTATTACCCCTTCTCCCGCACATTGGAGGACTTATTCCGGGACCTGTGAGAAGTGACATAACCTAAAAACACTTGCATTGTATCCCTTTGAGTATGTACTTCATATGCCCTGGAGACACCTTCTGCAAAATACCCATAAAAATAGCCCTTTTTCCATTGGCGCGGTTCCACTGTGTATCACTTGCGCCAATGGGGGGAATCCTCCAAAGAAGGTGCGCCAGCTGGCGCTTTGTCTCAAAGTCGCACTCACGCCAGCCCAGTTGGGTAAAGTTTTTAACAAACAAACTTACGAAGGTTCTTCCTAACCTATTCATGAACTGATTCCATCTTGAGTTAGTTCAGTTGGGCTTCGAATCTCCATAGAAGGGAAGTAGTTCTCCACCTCTCATGGAAGCTTCTTAGTGATAAAGCCAATCCCATGAATCTTGTGGATGACCCTAACTCCTTCTCATTTATCTATAAAAGTTTGTCCTTTTGCCTTTGACAAGTTAGTCTCCAAGTTCCAAATTCTAAGTCTCAAAGTCTGAGAATTGCCAAGTTCATGCTACAAGGAGCCTTATTCATTCCCATGAGGCTAAATCTTAAGTGAGGAGATTCTTATCCAAGTGACTAAGGAGAGAGAGGCTTGTTCCCCATTCCCAACAAGCTTTGCAAGGCATGTGTTGCTGATCACCCAGCCAAAGGAGGATTTGATGTCAGAACTATGGTTGTATTCTTCTTTGTTTATCAATAATAGACGACTATCATTATGGTTCCACTCTTATTGTCTTTGTAATGATGATTGAGTTATATCCTTTCTGACTGATATATAGTTGCATCTATTGGATTTTATGCTTGTGTTTGTGTCGTTCTTTGCATGTGCAGGTGTCCGTTCATGAGGATCATGGGGATTGTGACCAACCGGAGCAAAGGAACGGGAGCGACGACTCTTCTACAAGTAATAGCGGTGGAATCCAGGTAGGCCCTCATCATCGGTCTTTGATTTGAAATTATGAACCTCCGTGTTAGCGTTGTTTGATTGTTGCTAGACCCCATTTGGGCTAGTAGGGATCGCCTCTGTCCACAGAGGGGATTTACCTCCACAACAGGGTTTGTCACCGAGTTTGCAGTAGACACAACAATTAGCTACAGCGAGGCAAAACAACGTTTCCTTAAAGGACCTCGAGGTAAGTACATTAAATCTCTGAACACTTGGATTAACATGTTATTGTGTGAAAAGTGGGTTATGTGAATAAATTGATGTTTGGGGCTACACGAAGTGGTAGGATTGATAGAAACGAAGGTAGTGCAAAAATAGAGAATAGCCCCTTGATTTCGCCTCGGCGGGAAAGCGAGGCAGAGCTCGCGAAAGTTTCTCCGAGAAGTGCGGTCAGTCTGATAAGGTAGCGAATTTTGCGCCTACCACCTACACCTACACCACAACCAGTCTCACCATCTTCACCTCCATCTCTGCCTACACGACCTCCGCCACCACCATAGTTCAATATGGCGAGCACAATAAAATTGTCGGTATTTAGGGGAGCAGGGAACGAAGATCCGAACCAATTTTGGTTTGTGGTAAGGGTTGTATGGGAAGCACAAGAAGTCGTGGATGACAATATAAAGAAGGAAACATTGGTGAGCGTGTTGCAGGATCGCGCACTGACATGGTACATTAAGCATTATGATTACCATCTGAAAGTAGGAATTGCAGATATCCAAGTCGCGCTGAATAGGGAATTTAGCAGGCCAAAGTGAGAGACACAATTGATTATCAGGTTTAAGGAGATCACGATGCTTCTAGGCAAGACCCCATGGGATCTAGACCAGAGACTAAAGAGTGTGATTTGCAAAGCCAACATGACCTTGACAGATGGGTAGTACCTCGCATGGTTTGTAGCGTCATTGACACCGCATCTAAGAACGGCGTTGTCACAGCAGAAGTTATCCACCCAGGTTGAAGCTTTGGAGAATGCAATGAGACTGCACGAGACCCCAATACAAGATCCTTATTTTGGAGTCCAACAAAGCCACAGGCAACTGCAAAATTCATGTCTAGAAATGCAAAGTTTGGAACAGGACAGGACAACTCGCCCAGAAGTGCACGAGGAGGTATGGTGCATAAAATGCAAAGGCCAAGGGCATGACAAGGACCATTTTCCAGTCTTCATGAATTACTTGGCAGGAGGAGGGTTGATGCCATTAATACCAAAGGCACAAGCATGACTGAGCGTGGCGCCTGCATTATGGTGCGCGATCTGTCAGATAGGAGGAAAACACACTACGGATAATTGTCATCTGTTGGAGAAGTATACGCAGACGTCCCAACAATTATTCTATAATTTCTGTAGGTCAGTAGGCCATGATGAGAACACCTGCAGAAGCTATCAACTAATTATGGATCGAACTCCTGCCTACAGGGTGCAGGCTGAAACACGAGCCCTTGTGTTATAGACATTTTTGTGCCTTACAGCTATAAGCATGAAATGTCCATAATTCAAGGGATCCAAAGTCCCTAAAGATGTTGTTACAGCTCCTAAAGGAACAAGGTCAACCAATGACAGCTTCTCCCAAAAGTTCTCCACCAAAAACCACTCAGAAACAGTCAATTCAGGATCAATTCAGAGGCTCCACTAGCTGCCTGCATTGAAATGCAGAGGCTACACTGGCTAGGTGCACTGCAACGCAGGTGGAAGCACTACCAGGGTGCGCTGAGCGGGAAATGACAAATGGAAAACTCATTCAACGCGGTGGAAAGACCCTGGAAGCTTCCAGAATCTTCTCCAATGACACTTGCCTCAACGAATTCGACTAGTGATGAGTAAGAGGCTCTCAACCTCCAAGTGGAAGCAAGAACTGACAGAGAGAAGCCACAAGTCAAAACATAAGCTGACTCATCCTCTCTGCTTACATCTATATATGGATCTCTCACCCAGAGGTTCAGGGGGCTGGAATTTTGTACTTTGCAGAGAATTGTTGTTGGTTTTAGATTGAGATTAGTACATTGGGTGATTTATGCTTTGTTGGAGGAGAGGAAGGGATTCCTTTGCTAGGAGGTAGATGCTGGATCGGAACTCACTTGGTTGTATCTCCTATTGGACTTTCTTATTCTATCAATAAACTATTTGAGTTTCTCCTACATGTTGTGTATCAATGATGTTTTGTTATGCTTACATGTTTAGCTTAATCTGATCTTGAGATTTTTATGAATGTATATCTGTATCTTCGTGTAGTTTCTCTCTCTTGTGATCTTGCAGGAATTCGGTGAAGCTGGGCCGGTGAAGGAGCAAGGAGCTGAGAGCCACTGAAGAGAGGAGTGATTGGATCGACAAACTAGCGGAAGAGACAGGTTAGTTACATCCTTCTTCCTCATTTACATTCCATAAAGAAGAATACTCAATTAGTTTACTTTGTTTGTTGTTAAGGCAATAGCACACCTTAGAGTGGGATAGGGGCATTCTGAATTGGAT
This sequence comes from Pinus tabuliformis, assembly GCA_031772625.1. Classification (NCBI taxonomy): domain Eukaryota; kingdom Viridiplantae; phylum Streptophyta; class Pinopsida; order Pinales; family Pinaceae; genus Pinus; species Pinus tabuliformis. The sequence goes on along the minus strand of CM062817.1, from coordinate 1,218,753,300 downwards.
ACTTTTCCCAACAACAAATTGGCGACTCCGCTGGGGAGAGTATCTTGTTAGTTTATTTGTGTTTCTATTGTTGTTCTTCTCATAAACTCAGGAGTGCCGAATCGAAATGCATTTGCCATTTTCAAATGCAAAGTAGAGATCTGCCACTCTAGTCCACTCACTGGGCCTATTTTTATGATATGAAAAGCTGATCCACAAGTGCTCTAACAGCCCTTTGTGATAGATCTTAGTCCTCATTTAAATCATCCTCCTTATTGTACCTGATTGATAGCTTTTATACGGCCAAAAACCGTATATTAAACTGCAAACCGTGACCCAGAACCCAGAGACAATTCTCATTTCTGCTTCAGCGCAGACTCTGTGAAGAGGTTCTGCATTTCAACGCAGGTCCCGTGAAGGATACCTGCGCTGAAGTTCAGTTTCTCTGTGCTGAGGGTGCGCTGATCAGCCTTTGCCTTGTGCAGTTGTGGTTCCCTGCTTCCTTTTGCTCAGTTTTATCTCTTTTTTTTGCAGCCTGTTATCAGTCAGTGTACCTATCTGAAACCCCTTTTTCTTTGCCTCAATTCCGCCTCAATTGTATAAAGAAACTGTATTTGTTCTTTGTGTATTTGTTACATCATTTTCAGTTTCCCATTACAAAAGTAAACTAGTCATATTGTCGCCCTTAGATCTAGACCTGTCGTAAGTGTCATTTTGATCTTAGGAGTGAGTTTGTTTGCTGTTCACAGTTGATTGAGCTTTTACTTTTGTCGTTTGGTTTGAATTTATGCATTTCTAGTGTCGAAACAAGTAAATCATAAAGTGTCGTAATCGTCTTTTTGATTTCGAAAACGGAACTTGTTTATGTTTTTACTTGAAATCGAATTCAAATTTGTACAACAGCTTTCTTTTTAGGCATCAATATTAAGAAAGCGAAAACAAATACATGCATATGTGCATTTGCATTTTTGATAGTTTGCATGCTTTGATTTAGGAAAAGTGCATTTACAGTGTGCTCTATGCTCTTTGAGAAAAGATTGTGTCTTTCTTTTCCCCTTGTAGCTAGGATTTTCATTGTTGAAAAGATATAAAAGCTTGCTTATCATCTTTAGACTGCATTTAGGAATTGTATCATACATCTTGTGGTGATCCAAAAAGGCAAACTTCTAAGAAAGATCAACCTAAAATAAATTGAATGAACTTAACAACGCTTTGTAACTTAACGCACAACATAGAGGTCTAGGCTAGAGACGTGTTCCGGCGTCGTAAAACCTGGTGACTGTTGATCTCGCTGATGGTTGGGTGATTCCTCCTGAGAGACAATAGCGCCAGTACGGATTGTGCTCCCATGTACCGTCGAGTATATATTGGGAGACCCCTATAGGAATAAAACCTTTATCCTTAGGAAGCCGTGTCGGCCGCCCTACTGATCGCAATGCACTGAACACAGCATTCGGGAAGATTGACCGCCCGTACCTTAAAAAGTATTCAGCGGTTTTGCGAAAAGTTTGGCACACCCTCTACCTAGAACTCCAGAGCAGTTCCTTTTGGCCTTTTTCAGACTCTATAATGGAAAAAGTCCATCTGAGCATTTGTCACTTCGGGCTCGTTAAAACATCAAAGGCGACTAGAGTCATCTTTAGCTTTTTCTCGACTCTCTAAAATTGAAAAAGCAAGTTGTGTCTAAAGCGTCTAAAAATTCATTTAATTCGGAAACACTTTCCCCTTTTTGTATTTTGGTTGATCGAGTAATCTGCAATCGTCGAAGAAAGTCAATTGAAACCCCTTCGTTCGCATAGGCTTACGAGTCAACTATCTTTGTCTCCGGAATCGAAAACAGTACGGACAAAGCGAACTCGTTTAACCGGTTCGAAATCTCCTATCAAAGCTAGAACAAGTGTTCCAACAACATCCAAGATTCCAGTTACTCCAAACATTTCTGGAAACCCTGCCTCTACAGAAGAAGTTCAACAGCCACAGAAGGACAGTGATACTGATCCTAGTCTCAGAGCAAACACTTGTGTTACTGAACCAGTTCCATCTGTAACCGGTTCAGAGAGTCTTGTTCCTCAAACATCTGTCGCTGTTGATTCAACCCCTTCTTCGGCACCAGAAATATTTTACGGACCTGACGGTCTTCCCCTTCCACCTGCTTTGATTGCGATAGAGGAAATTGTAGAAGATCCGCAAGCAAGTACTCCAACACATTTTGGAGTCGGGGTCACTCTATTTCCTTCAACATCAGAAGTTAGTCTACCACCAGTGGAAATTCCTGTAGAATCGCTAGAAAATCTTTTGGATAGACTAGATATGTCTGAACAACCGTCGACATCCAGGACTGTGTCATCTGACACAGCAGCGGTAGAGCCTCCTGCTGCTACCCCAACGATGTTCGATGGTATACCATCTGTCCCGACAAGTTATCAACAACAAGCCGGAGTCCAAGCAGGGACTGCTTCGATGACATGGTTAGTTCCTATTTCTTCATCCGGATTATCATCTGGTATTTCTTATGTTGAAACTCAACAAATTGATCCAATCTGTCTTCAAAGGCCAATTTTCCCTTTAAGTACTGGATTTCCGCCATATGGAGGGCAGTATGCCTTTTCATTGTTCCCTCCCGGAAAACAACCATATGGGAGTTTACAACAAAGTTCAGGTCAAACTGGAACTACATCCAGCGGTTGGGTCCCAATACTGCCTCAACAACCAAGGGTTGTATATTCAATGCAACCAGTCCACCCTGTGTCAGATATTCCCACTATACCTGCTATGGTGACTGCATTGCAAGTACAAGAGTTACCTGTTGTATGTCAACCCCAAGTTTCTCAGGTTGCAATACAACAGCCTCTTGTCTCAACGACTCAATCACAACCTCAGGTTAGTGCCTCCTTATCTGGAGCGACTCAGGCTCAAACAAGTACTATGACTCCTCATCTTGGTCAATCATCTAGTATTGGACAACAACAAATGGTCCAACAACCAGGGCTGGTTCAATCTCAACAACTGCCATTCCAGCAATCATATCAAGGACCTGAGCAACAAGTCTTTGTAAGTAATGGGCAACCACATTTCCAAAGCGGTTATCAACAACCATATTATAGTGGTTATGCCCATCAACCTTGTCAAAGTTTCCAACATCAAATACATTATGTTGGTATGCAAAGACCCATTGCTCAGGCGATTCCATCTTATCCTGGGTATGCTTTGCCTAACCTGGATCAACAGTTGCCCTTTGTAGCAACTCTAGAATTACCAGATCTAAACCGGCTGACGAATGATCCAATTGCTTATGCCCCTTGGTGGCCAGCGATTCTGCATAAACTTCCGTCAGATATTCCTAAATTTAATGGAAATCCAGGTGAAGACCCATCGAATCATGTGATGACATTTCATCTATGGTGTTCATCAAACACCCTAAACGATGATTCGATAAGTCTTCACCTTTTTCAGAGGATGTTAATGGGTCCAGTGGCAAAATGGTATATTGAATTGCCTAGAGCTTCGTTCGACAACTTCAGTACCTTAGCCACAACTTTCTTAACCCATTTTCAATTACCAATAAGGTATGAAACAGGAACAGAACTCCTTACCAACTTCAAGCAGACAACGGCCACTCACATATTTGATCATATACATGAGTGGCGACGTCGTCGCAGGATGGTAAAAACGTACGTTCCCGATCAGCTATTAGCTGAATGGTTTATCAAGTCGTTATTACCTTCCATCACGGAAGATGTGGCAAAGGGGGGAGTCGTAATGGAAGAGCAAGTTATAGCTCGTGCGCAATATCTGGACTTGATCTATACTCAGTCCGGCACGCTCTACGACAAAATACCTGACGCCCCTAGACCGGAATTCTCAATTCCTCCTCCTCCTAAATCGAACAATGACTCTCACGCCGTCGATGGCGTGATTGGCGCAACAGACACGAAATCGACAAAGGCTACATCTAAAAGGGCCCGTAAGATTTCCAGTCAAAATGCAAATGAGGGACTTCTCGCCTCGGAAGTAAATGTCGTGTCGACCGACAAGGGAAAAAAACTGAAGCAACCAGGGGGCAAGAAGAAAAAGAAAGGGAGAAAAATGAAGCAGGATGAGTCATCTCCTGAAAAAGCTTCTACAAACCCTTCGGGGCAAAGGAAACCCCCTGAGGGGTGTCATATATGTGATGAGGATCATCGGACGAGAGATTGTCCACATAAAGTTGAAGTTAAGAAACTCTTTAAGAGTCCAAAAACCTCAGCAGTTTTGACTGATCCGTTTCCAAACCCGGGAACCAAGCTGGTTACTAATCAAAATGCTTCCCGATCCCAAGTGCTTATGTTGTCTATCTCAAAGCAGCAAAATGATGCTTTGACAAGGAATAAAGATTACGGGAATCCACAGCTGTCGAATAACAAGGCTAATGAACAACCTGGTAGTTCGACAACAACTTTGACTGAAGTTTGGCCACCCATCATTCCTGAACCAATGATAAAGTCGCCAAAGGGAGTAGTACACAAATCGACATTTAATCCTCGTGCAAAAATAGCACAGAATTATAATATAATAGAGGACCTGGCCCAATCGTCGTCCGCTATGTCGACACTTGAGGTACCGCAAAATTGCCCCTCCCAAGAGCAAGCTTTATTATCAGCAATAGGTGGGATTGGCCCAAGGGATTCCAATCTTGTGGCCTTTGATCATAAAGGATATGACCCTCAGTTACCAGCTCAACTAGCTTTCCTTATTCAAGTGAAATCCCTCAACAAAACTGTTCATCGAACAATTATTGATGAGGGGGCATCTACGTGTATTATGTCGATGAGTTGCTAGAAAAATTTAGGCTCACCACCCTTGTCGAGATCGTCAACGACGTTAAAAGCATTTGATGGACGATCATACACTCCATACAGGATTTTAAGTAACTTGCAAGTTGAACTAGGGGGCAAAACAGTAGGAATTGATGTCGAAGTAATTGATGGAAACCTCGATTACAACATCCTACTGGGAAGGCCCTGGATATATGCCATGGCCACAGTTGTGTCGACCTACTTCAGGAAGATTGCATTTCCCTTTCAAGGAGGAATTACAGTCGTCGACAACCAAAATTTCCTCCCCGACAGTTCACAAGTTACGGGAAGCATTCCAATGATCCATGGAAGCGATCATTCGCTTCAAAATATTGGAGTAGGCCTCCTAAAAGACCCTGCCTTAATGGGTACTTTTCCCCTACCGCCTCCAAGTAATCTGGCAAAAGTGGCCACAGTGGAAACCTACAATATGAAATCTTTTATATCTAATGGATTCAGAAGATTCCTAAATATTTTGTCAGTATGGATCATCGCCCTAATAGAAATATTGTAGCAATCAATTTTCTTGGCCTGGGGGGCAACCCCAAATCAACGCTCATCAAGCGTTTGGATAGATAGATCTAAAGAATATGGTACCCCTTCAGATCCTTGGTCGCAAGTGCGTGTCACCGACGAAGGAATTGTCCAATCAATGGTAATTGACGGGGCACCATGGAATGAATCCCACCATCGTTCCCTTCTCCCGGATTGTGGAGAAGATACTAAAAATGACCTTTATCATCCTTCAGTTTTCGATTTTCTATCAAATACTGTAAATACAGTGGGCTCTGAGCACGGTTCTTATCATGTGTCGACCTCGTTAAAAAATGAAACAAGGAGTCATGATGATAGTTCTTTTATTGTGTCAACCTCATTAAAAAATGAAACAATCCCATTTCCAAATCTCAAAGGTAAACCTTCATTCCAACCACCAAGTTGAATGCAATGAAGCTTGGGGGGCATGCACCTTGATTTGTGTTATTATGCTGGGGGCATGCAAACTTATCACAAGCAGTGTTACTGTAGGGTTCAAGCTCGTTAAAAAATAAACCCGCCATGAGCAGTGTTACCACAGGGTTCAAACTCGTTAAAAAATAAACCCGCATCGAGCAGTTTTAGCGCATAGTTCATGCTCGTTAAAAAATAAACATAAGATCGAGCAAGTGTTTCAACCCGCGTTTAAGCTCGTTAAAAAATGAACTATCCTCCGGTAAATAACCACCGTGAATGTAACATTATCAGCCATTAAAGCCTTGGTCATGTTTGCACCGTCACCTCCACTTTTCCATTGGCTGATCATTCACCTCCATTTGATTGTTTACCCATTTTGAGGAACAGCTGCGAAGAGTGATTTCACTAGCCATCCTTGTGACACTGCCGTGATTGGAAAATTCCAACCCTTACCTGGAATCAGCTGCTAACCCGTTTTATCACTCGTTCCTCAAAAGACGAGTCTTCTTTAAGCTCTTTTCATCTGACTCGTAAAATATGAAAAGATTGCCAAGTTTTCGCCTTCCAGCTCGTTAAAGCGACCGGAAGTGCTATCCCTCCTCTAGATTTTAATCTTTTTGGACCTGAGGGATTATTGCACAAAAAGATCGAGCGCTTGTTTTGTTTGGCTCGTTAAAACTATCGAAAACCCATCCCTTCTGTATTGTTTTATACTTTTTCGGACTTAAGGGATTAGATGACGAAAAAGGACCTTTGGAGTTATCTTTACGTACCTTTTTAGACTCTCTAAAAATGAAAAGGGACCGAGTTATCTTTGTCATTAAACTCATTAAAAAACATTAATAGCGAAAAACTTGTCTTTAGACGAGAACGAGTTTCACTATCGCTAGGCTCATTAAAACATAGCGATGGGTTTGCCGGAAGGGCAAATTATAGAACAAGCATATGTTATCCTCCTCAAGCTTGACAAAAATAAATAGGTACTGGTCAGCAATGACTGGGGAAAAATTGGGAAGAAACTCAAAGAACTTTATTGGTAGAAAGTCGCTCTTGAACATGACACTTCCACTCCGTGCCTGAGTCGGGTTGGGTTGTTTCATTCACCGGTCACATCGCCATGGTCTCACCATACCATCCATCTTTGGGGTAAATGCTACCGATCCATCACACAAGTGTCGCCGATATGTTCAAGAGAAGTCATCCAAAGAAGTCAACCGTGTCCCATCCACTACCATACATTATCCTTCATTCTTTCATGACCGCCACCCTGAACCATATATCATTAGATCGTTTTCACCTCCATCAAAATCATTTGCTCCGTTCCGTGTCACTGATGTGGGATACATTAAGGCCCTCCTTTGACGGATCTCTTCTTGTTGACATCAGCTCATTATCCAAGAAGTTGATCTAGGGACACCCCCTTCAGTACTTTGAAGCTTGCATGCCTCAATGGCAAGTTTCTCACTTCCGGCGACAGGTATACATCAATGACCTTCGACCGAAAGATTTTGCGTGGTGTTCGATGCCAAGTCCTTTATTCACACCGCGTGAATTGTACTGCAGTACCTTGAGGGTCATTATCATTATCGGTGATTCCTCTCGCGCTTGTTAACGGTTTACATCATTGACTAGTAATCAAGCGATGTCTTTCCATGTTCGACTTCAGAACATTTCTCACATGGATCGACTTGTACTTAGAGTGAAGATCAAACGAGTTTGAAGACCCCAGATCTAGTTTCATCCATCCGGGCTGCGATATATATTCAGGAAAAATAAAGACATTGACATGTACAGCGTTGTAGCACAGACAATCATCCTACCAAAGGATGATGATTTCAGCAGGATCATCAGTCTATCATCAGACAATTCTCTGTCCTATGTACATAAAAATGAATTTATAAAGTTGAGCATGGGAATGCCCGCCTCAGCTAGATCATGAAAACAATATGAAAAATAATGTATTGTATTGTATCTTATTACAGGTCTCCTCCCAGCATTGAATGAACTTCGGATCCTCCTAATAAAGCATTTCACCCGATAAACGGCCTCATACATTAGGGGGCAACTGTTATAGACATTTTTGTGCCTTACATCTATAAGCATGAAATGTCCATAATTCAAGGGATCTAAAGTCCCTAAAGATGTTGTTACAGCTCCTAAAGGAACAAGGTCAACCAATGACAGCTTCTCCCAGAAGTTCTCCACCAAAAACCACTCAGAAACAGTCAATTCAGGATCAATTCGGAGGCTCCACTAGATGCCTGCGTTGAAATGCAGAGGCTACACTGGCTAGGTGCACTGCAACGCAGGTGGAAGCACTACCAGGGTGCGCTGAGTGGGAAATGAAAAATGGCAAACTCATTCAACGAGGTGGAAAGACCCTGGAAGCTTCCAGAATCTTCTCCAATGACACTTGCCTCAACGAATTCGACTAGTGATGAGTAAGAGGCTCTCAACCTCCAAGTGGAAGCAAGAACTGACAGAGAGAAGCCACAAGTCAAAACATAAGCTGACTCATCCTCTCTGCTTACATCTATATATGGATCTCTCACCCAGAGGTTCAGGGGGCTGGGATTTTGTACTTTGCAGAGAATTGCTGTTGGTTTGAGATTGAGATTAGTACATTGGGTGATTTATGCTTTGTTGGAGGAGAGGAAGGGATTCCTTTGCTGTGAGGTAGATGCTGGATCGGAACTCACTTGGTTATATCTCCTCTTGGACTTTCTTATTCTATCAATAAACTGTTTGAGTTTCTCCTACATGCTATGTATCAATGATGTTTTGTTATGCTTACATGTTTAGCTTAATCTGATCTTGATCTTTTTATGAATGTATATCTGTATCTTCGTGTAGTTTCTCTCTCTTGTGATCTTGCAGGAATTCGGTGAAGTTGGGCCGGTGAAGGAGCAAGGAGCTGAGAGCCACTGAAGAGAGGAGTGATTGGATTGACAAACTAGCGGAAGACACAGGTTAGTTACATCCTTCTTCCTCATTTACATTCCATAAAGAAGAATACTCAATTAGTTTACTTTGTTTGTTGCTAAGGCACTATCACACCTTAGAGTGGGATAGGGGCATTCCGAATTGGATACTTTTCCCAACAACACCTTGACCCAAATACGGGAATGGCGCTGTTGTTGGGAAAAGTATCCAATTCGGAATGCCCCTATCCCACTCTAAGGTGTGATAGTGCCTTAGCAACAAACGAGGTAAACTAATTAAGTATTCTTCTTTATGAAATGTAAATGAGGAAGAAGGATCTAACTAACCTGTGTCTTCCGCTAGTTTGTCAATCCAAATCACTCCTCTCTTCAGTAGCTCCCAGCTTCTTGCTCCTTCACCGGCCCAGCTTCACCAAATTCCTGCAAGATCACAAGAGTGAGAAACTACACAAAGATACAGATATACATTCATAAAAAGCTCAAGATCAGATTAAGCTAAACATGTAAGCATAACAAAACATCATTGGTATACAACATGTAGGAGAAACTCAAATAGTTTATTGATAGAATAAGAAAGTCCAAGAGGAGATACAACCAAGTGCGTTCCGATCCAGCATCTACCTCCCAGCAAAGGAATCCCTTCCTTTCCTCCAACAAAGCATAAATCACCCAATATTCTAATCTCAATCTCAAACCAACAGCAATTCTCTGCAAAGTACAAAATTCCAGCCTCCTGAACCTCTGGGTGAGAGATCCATATATAGATGTAAGCAGAGAGGATGAGTCAGCTTATGTTTTTACTTGTGGCTTCTCTCTGTTAGTTCTTACTTCCACTTGGAGGTTGAGAACCTCTCACTCATCACTAGTCGAATTCATTGGGGCAAGTGTCATTGGAGAAGATTCTGGAAGCTTCCAGGGTCTTTCCACCTCGTTGAATGAGCTTGCCATTTGTCATTTCCCACTCAGCGCACCCTGGTAGTGCTTCCACCTGCATTGCAGTGCACCTAGTCAGTGTAGACTCTGCATTTCAACGCAGGCAGTTAGTGGAGCCTCTGAATTGATCCTGAATTGACTATTTCTGAGTGGTTTTTGGTGGAGAACTTCTGGGAGAAGTTGTCATTGGTTGACCTTGTTCCTTTAGGAGCTGTAACAACATCTTTAGGGACTTTGGATCCCTTGAATTATGGACATTTCATTCTTATAGTTGTAAGGCACAAAAATGTCTATAACAGTTGCCCCCTACAGTATGAGGCCGTTTATGGGTGAAATGCTTTATTAGGAGGATCCGAAGTTCATTCAATGCTGGGAGGAGACCTGCAATAAGATACAATACAATACATTATTTTTCATATTGTTTTCATGATCTAGCTGAGGCGGGCATTCCCATGCTCAGCTTTATAAATTCATTTTTATGTACATAGGACAGACAATTGTCTGATGATAGACTGATGATCCTGCTGAAATCATCATCCTTTTGTAGGATGATTGTCTGTGCTGCAATGCTGTACATGTTAATGTCTTTATTTTTCCTGAATATATATCGCAGCCCGGATGGATAAAACTAGATCTGGGGTCTTCAAACTCGTTCTATCTTCACTCTAAGTACAAGTCAATCCATGTGAGAGATGTTCTGAAGTCGAACATGGAAATACATCACTTGATTACTAGTCAATGAGGTAAACCGTTAACAAGCGCGAGAGGAATAACTGATAATGATAATGACCCTCAAGGTACTGCAGTACAATTCACGTGGTGTGAATAAAGGACTTGGCGTCGAACACCATGCAAAATCTTTCGGTCGAAGGTCATTGATGTATACCTGTCGCCGGAAGTGAGAAACTTGCCATTGAGGCATGCAAGCTTCAAAGTACTGAAGGGGGTGTCCCTAGATCAACTTCTTGGATAATGAGCTGATGTCGAAAAGAAGTGATCCGTCAAAGGAGGGCCTTAATGTATCCCACATCAGTGACACGGAACGGAGCAAATGATTTTGATGGAGGTGAAAACGATCTGATGATATATGGTTCAGGGTGGCGATCATGAAAGAATGAAGGATAATGTATGGTAGTGGATGGGACACGGTTGACTTCTCTGGATGACTTCTCTTGAACATATCGGCGACACTGGTGTGATGGATTGGTAGCATTTACCCCAAAGGTGGATGGTATGGCGAGACCATGGTGATGTGACCGGTGAATGAAACAACCCAACCCGACTTTGGCACGGAGTGGAAGTGTCATGTTCAAGAGCGACTTGCTACCAATAAAGTTCTTTGAGTTTCTTCCCAATTTTTCCCCAGTCATTGCTAACCAGTACCTCTTTATTTTTGTCAAGCTTGAGGAGGATAACATATTCTTGTTCTATAATTTTCCCTTCGGGCAAACCCATCGCTATGTTTTAACGAGCCTAGCGATAGTGAAACTCGTTCTCGTCTAAAGACAAGTTTGTCACTATTAATGTTTTTTAACGAGTTTAACGACAAAGATAACTCGGTCCCTTTTCATATTTAGAGACTCTAAAAAGGTACGTAAAGATAACTCCAAAGGTCCTTTTTCGTCATCTAATCCCTTAAGTCCGAAAAAGTATAAAAAAATATAGAAGGGATGAATTTTCGATAGTTTTAACGAGCCGAACAAAGCAAGCGCTCGATCTTTTTGTGCAATAATCCCTCAGGTCCAAAAAGATTAAAATCTAGAGGAGGGATAGCACTTCCTGTCGCTTTAACGAGCTGGAAGGCCAAAACTTGGCAATCTTTTCATATTTTATGAGTCAGGTGAAAAGAGCTTAAAGAAGACTCGTCTTTTGAGGAACGAGTGATAAAATGGGTTAGCAACTGATTCCAGGTAAGGGTTGGAATTTTCCAATCACGGCAGTGTCACAAGGATGGCTAGTGAAATCACTCTTTGCAGCTGTTCCTCAAAATGGGTAAACAATCAAATGGAGGTGAATGATCGGCCAATGGAAAAGTGGAGGTGACGGTGCAAACACGACCAAGGCTTTAGTGGCTGATAATGTTACATTCACGGTGGTTATTTACTGGAGGGTAGTTCATTTTTTAACGAGCTTAAACGCGGAAAAACACTGCTCGGTCTTATGTTTATTTTTTAACGAGCATGAACTATGTGCTAAAACTCCTCGATCTTATGTTTATTTTTTAACGAGCATGAACTATGTGCTAAAACTGCTCGATTATCCAGTCATATGATAAGAATGTCTCATGTAAGATTCCATTTTTTATGGGGCTTGCGCCTTACAAACCTATGCCCCGCATCCTTTCGTTATGCAAGTTTGGAAACGACTAATCCTACGAGTTTAAAGGGTTAGACCTACAGGTTTAAAGGGAGGACCTAAAAATTTAAAAAAAATAAATAGCCGCCCCTTGCTTACACTCCAAAAGGTTTGCATGCCCCCAGGTATAAAGTACAATTTCAAGGTTACCCCTACTTCACTTCCGCCAAAACATTTGTTTTACCGAGAGAGGCCTACCTCTTTCAGGTTACCAAAGATTTGTCTCATTCGTGTAGCGAACAAAAAATTTCTTCGGCAATGTCCACCGAGATGAACAAAGGTGAGTGACTCTGTTCTGTCAAACACATAACTTTGACAAAAGAATCTTATTCTAGAACAACCCCTCTTCCAATCACGGACGGGGTACGGACTAGTCATATTCTCCCGCGGAAACCTACCCTATACCCAAATTTTTCCTGCCGAAGCAGACCAGGACGCATGCCCCCTGGGTTCCAGTCATATCCTTCCGAATTACTCGCGCTCATCGGGAGGACGGACCATGGGTTGAGACATTTCTTGCGTGAAGAGACCATTTAGGGATGGTATATAACTATTTGCGATGCGTGATCCGGGAAATGAAAGCTGGTCCACAAGCTTGACCACTCTTCCTTCGTGCGGAAAACACATTACTCTAAAGAGTGAGGAGACGATGGCTCCCATGCAATATATATAGTCTCGTCCAAGGAGTAGGTTATAATCCAAGGGTCCTTGAACGACCATCACGTTCATTTGAACAGTCTTCCCTTTCAATGTTATGGGCACATTGGGGAGGCTCCCTAAAGGTCGACTGGTTCCTTTATCAAAGCCTGTCAGATTTCTCATTTCAGGCAAAAGCGCTAGCAAACCAAGCGCTTTCCAAGAAATAGAGGAAAGGATACTCACAGATGCCACCTCATCAATAATGGTGCCAGCCATGACCATTCTGTATATTTGAATGATAATTCTGAATGGTATGCTTGCTGGCAAACGGGGTCTGCCTAGTTGGTTCCAGTCGAAGGAGACAACTAGGTTGCTTGGTGGTGGGACCGAGTAGATGTCCGGGTATCGCTCTGACGAACTTCCTTCCTGCGATAAAGGAATGGGGGAATTGCCCCCGTGCTCGTCAGAGTCTGTGTTGATGAAGAGAATTTGGATGGTGTCATCTTTATCCTCTTCAGTGACTGTATCATTCGAAGACAAAACATCGGAAGGCAAGACCGGGTCAACTGCCGCCTCGACCTTTTGACTTTCGTCGGGTATGGATTCAGCTGGTTCATCTTCAATGACCGGCGCTTCAGCTGACCACTTGAGTGGGCCAGCTGGATTTTCAACTAACGAATGACTCGGCAAGAATTTTTTATATCCAGGAGGAAGTTGTAACGGTGAAACCGGATGATCATCCAAAACTCTTTTCGCTTCGTCTAAGAAGGGACAACGGTGGATGGCATGATTTCCTTCGCACAGTCTACAGGGGGATCTAGCTCTCCCTTTTTGTCCAAGGACTTCACTTTCGCTAGTTGACGGTATGCATTCAACATGGCTATTAGAGGTTGATGCCACCGGATTGTGTAAACGGGGAGACCAGTCCCTTAGTATCCGAGGGATGCAGGGACAATCTCTGTGGAAGTGGTCTCCCTTGCATATGACACATGGCGATTTAGGCCTAGTCAGTGCTGTGTGTGGATTTTTGTTAGACGACACTTGTTTGCCCCCAGTTGCTTTTGGCTCCTTCTTCTTCTTCTCTTTCTTCTTCTTTTCCTTCTTCTCCTTAGGAACTTGGTTTTTTGTTTTACCAGTTCCGTCAAGTGAAGAGGAAGGAGGAGAGGAAGAATTAGAGGAAGTAGAAGGCTGGTGGGTAACTCTGGACTGGTCTAACTGTTGATTCGACTGTTCAGGAATAGTGGTGTTCTGAATGACAATGGTTGAGAAGAGCCAGACCGGCAAGCCAATTGTCAGTCCTGGAAGCGACAATGTGGCCATATGGGGCGCACCAACATCTCCCCAAGAGGAGAAAGGACTAGGATTTCCACCAAGGGGAATTCCTTGGTTGGTGGGCTCCATTTTCTCAACCTAAAGATCAACGCAGGAAAAAGGGGTGATTGTTCCATTTAAAATAAATTTTAACGACGCTTTAGACACAACTTGCTTTTTCAATTTTAAAGAGTCGAGAAAAAGCAAAAGATGACTCTAGTCTCCTTCGATGTTTTAACGAGCCCGAAGTGACAAATTCTCGGATGGACTTTTTCCGTTATAGAGTCTGAAAAAGGCCAAAAGGAACTGCTCTAGAGTTCTAGGTAGAGGGTGTGCCAAACTTTTCGCAAAACCGCAGAATACTTTTTAAGGTACGGGCGGTCAATCTTCCCGAATGCTATGTTCAGTGCATTGCGATCAGTAGGGCGGCCGACACGGCTTCCTAAGGATAAAGGTTTTATTCCTATAGGGGTCTCCCAATATGTACTCGACGGTACATGGGAGCACAATCCGTACTGGCGCTATCGTCTCTCGGGAGGAATCACCCAACCATCAGCGAGATCGACAGTCACCAGGTTTTACGACGCTGGAACACGTCTCTAGCCTAGACCTCTATGTTGTGCGTTAAGTTACAAAGCGTTGTTAAGTTCATTCAATTTATTTTAGGTTGATCTTTCTTAGAAGTTTGCCTTTTTGGATAACCACGAGATGTATGATACAATTCCTAAATGAAGTCTAAAGATGATAAGCAAGCTTTTATACCTTTTCAACAATGAAAATCCTAGCTACAAGGGGAAAAGAAAGACACAATCTTTTCTCAAAGAGCATAGAGCACACTGTAAATGCACTTTTCCTAAATCAAAGCATGCAAACTATCAAAATGCAAATGCACATATGCATGTATTTGTTTTCGCTTTCTTAATATTGATGCCTAAAAAGAAAGCTGTTGTACAAATTTGAATTCGATTTCAAGTGAAAACGTAAACAAGTTCCTTTTTCGAAATCAAAAAGACGATTACGAAACTTTATGATTTACTTGTTTCGACACTAGAAATGCATAAATTCAAACCAAATGACAAAAGTAAAAGCTCAATCAACTGTGAACAGCAAACAAATTCACTCCTAAGATCAAAACGACACTTACGACAGGTCTAGATCTATAAGGGCGACAGTATGACTAGTTTACTTTTGTAATGGGAAACTGCAAATGATGTAACAAATACACAAAGAACAAACACAGTTTCTTTATACAACTGAGGTGGAATTGAGGCAAAGAAAAGGGGTTTCAGATAGGTACACTGATTGATAACAGGCTGTAAAAACAGAGATAAAACTGAGCAAAAGGAAGCAGGGAACCACAGCTGCACAAGGCAAGGGCTGATCAGCGCACCCTCAGCACAGAGAAACTGAACTTCAGCGCAGGTATCCTTCACGAGACCTGCGTTGAAATGCAGAACCTCTTCACATAGTCTACGCTGAAGCAGAAATGAGAGTTGTCTCTGGGTTCTGGGTCACGGTTTGCAGTTTAATCTACAGTTTTTGGCCGGATAAAAGCTATCAATTAGGTACAATAAGGAGTATGATTTAAAGGAGGACTAAGATCTATCACAAAGGGTTGTTAGAGCACTTGTGGATCAGTTGTTCAGATCATAAAAACAGGCCCAGTGAGTGGACTAGAGTGGCAGATCTCTACTTTGCATTTGAAAATGGCAAATGCATTTCGATTCGGCACTCCTGAGTTTATGAGAAGAACAACAATAGAAACACAAATAAACTAACAAGATACTCTCCCCAGTGGAGTCGCCAATTTGTTGTTGGGAAAAGTATCCAATTCAGAATGCCCCTATCCCACTCTAAGGTGTGATAGTGCCTTAGCAACAAACGAGGTAAACTAATTGAGTATTCTTCTTTATGAAATGTAAATGAGGAAGAAGGATCTAACTAACCTGTGTCTTCCGCTAGTTTGTCGATCCAAATCACTCCTCTCTTCAGTAGCTCCCAGCTTCTTGCTCCTTCACCGGCCCAGCTTCAACGAATTTCTGCAAGATCACAAGAGAGAGAAACTACACAAAGATATAGATATACATTCATAAAAAGCTCAAGATCAGATTAAGCTAAACATGTAAGCATAACAAAACATCATTGTTATACAACATGTAGGAGAAACTCAAACAGTTTATTGATAGAATAAGAAAGTCCAAGAGGAGATACAACCAAGTGCGTTCCGATCCAGCATCTACCTCCCAGCAAAGGAATCCCTTCCTTTCCTCCAACAAAGCATAAATCACCCAATATGCTAATCTCAATCTCAAACCAATAGCAATTCTCTGCAAAGTACAAAATTCCAGCCTCCTGAACCTCTGGGTGAGAGATCCATATATAGATGTAAGCAGAGAGGATGAGTCAGCTTATGTTTTGACTTGTGGCTTCTCTCTGTCAGTTCTTGCTTCCACTTGGAGGTTGAGAACCTCTTACTCATCACTAGTCGAATTCATTGAGGCAAGTGTCATTGGAGAAGATTCTGGAAGCTTCCAAGGTCTTTCCACCTCGTTGAATGAGCTTGCCATTAGTCATTTCCCGCTCAGCGCACCCTGGTAGTGCTTCCACCTGCATTGCAGTGCACCTAGCCAGTGTAGTCTCTGCATTTCAACGCAGGCAGCTAGTGGAGCCTCTGAATTGATCCTGAATTGACTATTTCTGAGTGGTTTTTGGTGGAGAACTTCTGGGAGAAGTTGTCATTGGTTGACCTTGTTCCTTTAGGAGCTGTAACAACATCTTTAGGGACTTTGGATCCCTTGAATTATGGACATTTCATGCTTATAGTTGTAAGGCACAAAAATGTCTATAACAGGCACGCGCTGGATTCTTGGGGCGCGGACGAGGTCGAGGAGGAATGGGACTAGGAAGGGGTAGTGGACAACTAATTTGTTACAATTACGGAGGGCCAGGGCACTATGCCTATGATTGTATGAATTCAAAGAGAACATCATGTTTATACTGTACTCAGTTTGATCATGAGGCATAGGACTTCCCTACACTATTAGCAAGGTTGCACGAGAAAGGGGTACTCCAACCTCCCCCAACTCAGAATTTGCAAATGATGGGGTTTTAGCTGCGGGAAGAGGACCAAAATGTAAACATAGTGCTCAGAAGTGGTATCACGACAGGAGATGACAAAGGTAAGTAGCATGAAGAAAGTGTGTGGGTTCGTAAGGTTCCTACAAGGGAACCTGAATTTGATTTAGAGCACGCAAAGGAGACATTCATGGAAGCTAAGAAGAGCTTCATGGAGGCCTCCACTTCAGGTAGTAAGGATCAACTAGAGCCGAAGATGGATCCTTCAATGATCACTACCTTTTTAGAGACATGTATGAAACTTTTCTGTGACAGCAAGGCTATGAAATGGCTGTAGGAACTTATCATTAGGAGCACTGGCTCTGGACAACTATGCGTAGTTCGGAAGCTTGGAAAGCACACATCGTGAACAGGAAGGGAAATGAGATTGACTATGCAAATCGGGGACTATGAAATGGATCAAGTAATTCTGAATCTAGGATCGAATGCCAATATACTGCCAAAACAAACATGGGAACACATGGCAAAACCCGTGCTACAATGGTCTCCTATTCAATTGCGAATGGTGAACCAACATAAGATCTTACCCAGGGGAAGATTGCAAGGAGTAACGGTGGATACTGAAGGTGCGAGCGCGCTCGTGGATTTCTAAGTGATAGAGATTTTCGATGACAACAATCCCTATCCCACGCTACTAGGAATAGAATGAGATACCAATATGAACGAAGTAATAAATCTAAAGAAGTGCAAAATTATT
This sequence comes from Pinus tabuliformis, assembly GCA_031772625.1. Classification (NCBI taxonomy): domain Eukaryota; kingdom Viridiplantae; phylum Streptophyta; class Pinopsida; order Pinales; family Pinaceae; genus Pinus; species Pinus tabuliformis. The sequence goes on along the minus strand of CM062817.1, from coordinate 1,218,735,523 downwards.
TTTGAGAAAAAGTCACTACGCGTAGTGGTACCTTTAGACCCTACGGAAGGAGCGCGCTACACAGAGCCAGTGCATGACTGATGAGCCCCAAAAATGGGTAACTTTCTGGGCTCATTTTACCTATTATTCTCATTTAATCCACCATTCTCCATATTTTTATGCATGCTTTTGAATATATTTATGTTAATTGAGTGAATGGGGATAGTCATTTTACCACAAAGTCTAATACGTGCTTATTGCATATTTTTGGACATTTTTGGACCAAGATCAGGCATTTATGAAGCAGATTGGCAGCCAATTCGAAGAAACAAGGCTGAGGATTTATAGGAGGGGTGTCTCCTGCACTAAATGACCCCTTCCTCAAGTTCTCCACCAACAACTCGGAGTTCAACAGCCCACCAAAGATGATTTCAAGGGGCAGCCGAGCAGGTCTAGTGAAGTGGTTGTTATCTGCAAGTTTTGGCAGCTGAGTTCCTAAATTTTAGGAGGAATGTTGGGGTCCTCAAATTGTATAAATAAGAAGCCCTCAGGCCTCAGTAGCTTAGCTATTGAACAGTTTATTTTCGCACTTTAGTGCAACTCTGCATTCAGCTCATTTTCGAGCTCTTTCTGTAAACAGTTTTCTGACATGACTATAATTTTTTATAAATGAATATGAATTCCACTTTGCACCAGCTCTAATCTTTCTTAGGAGGTTGTAGCTCTTGGGGTTGGGCCCAACCCAAGTGCCCAGTACCTCCTTTGTGTACTTTTATGTGCTTTTACTCCATTCATAGAATAATTTTTGTTATATAGGTTAAATCTTGCTTTGTTACTTAGGTTGTTTTTGATGATTAAGATAGTTGTTCATGCTTCAGATTGATTTGATAGTTTACAATAGAAAATATCTACAAAAATTCTACCAAGCAGTCCTTGATCTCATTTCTCCCTCCTTGGGACCATGAACTGAGACCAAGGCACACTTGCTACCACAAAAACACTGTTTTTGCTTTCCAATGCAATTGCTAGTGTTAGATTTAGAGTTGGAAAAGTTGATATCAGTTGTGTTTTCATGCTTAGATCTATTCTAGCTCAGTTTCCATAGCTTCTTGCATCATTTCGTGTCCATAAAATTATGTTCAGCACTTTCCTGTTTTCTAGGTCAAAATTAAGTAAAACTCTGTTTTTTAGTCTTTGTTTGGATCAGTTTTGGAAAGAAGTGTGCAAAACACCTGTAAGACACTCCATCATACAACCTGCTCCAATCTCTTTCTCAAGGTTTTCTTCACTCATTCGCCATACTTTCTCAAACAGCCCTAATTTCTACGTTTTTGTGCAAAATCGCTTCCTTCACCTTTGAACAACTCCAACCATCTTCTTCACTCTTGAGCTTCATTTACAAGGTCCTAGACCCCTTAACATCTCTATCCATCCTTCATTTCCACTTTCCCACCATTTTTCCTTCTCCAAACCTTCAAAAATCACTTTCAGTCTACTCCTATAGAACTTCTGGTAGATCCCCTGCAGACTTCCTATAGAAGTTTGTGCAAGTAATTTTTTGAGATCTGATCGTCATGGAATTCTCCAGAAAGGTGTTGGGGACTTCTTAGGTCCTCTCCACACCTTCCTCATCATCTGCATCAGCCAAATCCATCTCCTTTCACCACCAAACATCTGCACAGTCAAATAAGTTAAAACATAACCATAATAATTCTGCAAAAAATTGCTCAAAAAGTACAAAAAGATGGATCTTCCACATTTTCCTTCAGAAGTATTTTAGGTACATGAATTTTATCTTAACAGTAGTCTATGGCATCCATTTCGATAGTTTCATCTCTTTTCCTTGCAAAGATAGGGTTAATGGGTAAAACTAGGGTTTGCTAGGGTTTACATTTCCTTTTTGCTTTCATCTTATTTCTACAAATAGAATAGCCTCCTTTGAATTATCTTTCTTCCATCACAGTTAAAAGCTTCTTCTGAGAACTCATAGAAGTTGGCTTGAGCTCCTAGTGGACTTGTGCCAGCTGATCAAGTGACAGCCTACAGTAAGAGCTAGTACTTGTGCATATAGCACCGTCGCTTCCAAGTTTGTTACGAACTAACGGGTTGATAAAAGTAAAGAAGGGAGTCCCAGGAGTTGCAGCATCATTGCTGCAATACTGGAGCCCACCATATTTTTGGCGCCATTGCCGAGAAAGTGTCAGAGTATTTGTGATTACTGTTTTTCTTCTATTTTCTACTACAACCTTCTGCTAAGTAGTTTATTTCAGCAAAGAGTAGAATAGTTGTTTCATTTCCATTCTGCATGTAGAAATTTTGAATAATTTAACACATATTCACAGAGATTATCCTGATCATACAATTATCAGCGGAACATGTATAATACATAATCTCCTCTACGTTGATCATCAATTTACAGAAGCAGAAACATTCACAGGCACACATAGAAGCATCAATCAAACTCATTAACACAGTATGTATCCCGGGGAAAGCATCTCGCTAAAAACCCCACACTATCTGTATATTATATTTATTGAATCATGTAACATTACAAAGTACAATGCTTATCAAAAGCAATCCAGTACCAGCTCCATCTGTTACACACAATACAGCACAGATTTGATCTCCAAATCTATTCCACTGCTTGCCTGCCTCCATAGCTCAATACCTGCTCAAGAACTGATGAGAGTGGCTTACCAAACTCGTATTTGACCTGCAAATAATCACTCACACTCTGTTGGACGTGAGCACAAGCTACAAGTCTTGATATTGGCCAATTCATTAGCATACTCAATCCCTTTGATTGTGCAAATCATCATGCACAGCTATAGTCACAACTGATAGCAATCTGATTCTCTAACACCTGTCCCCGCTGAACTGAACATGCACTAACATGCAACTGAGTTAACTGATGTATTCTATAGTTGCATTATGAGTTAATAACTTGTGAATTAATTAATAACTAATTCACCCAACTCATCTCTAGTCTATTGATCAGTTAGACTAAATACAACCAGTTTAACAAAGCTAAACTGAACACAACTCCATCAACTGCACCTCTAGTCCACTAAACTCAACTCACTTGAGTTCTAACTAAAGTCCTGCATGCAAATATTAGTCATCCCATAGGTAACCACGTATTTCCCTCTGGGATCTGTATGTACCAAATCCGTAGCTCATCCCGAAGTGCTCCAAGAGAATAAGATCAAGTTTATAGTCCAAATATTATTATGAGACAATAATATTTGACTTTTCTATTTTTGACAGCCAGTCTAAAAATAAACTTTGATCACTCACACTATGATCACTCACACTGTGGTCACCCACACTTTGATCACTCACACTGTGATCACTCACACTGTGGTCACCCACACTGTGATCATCCACACTGTGATCAAAAATAGAACTTGCGCCATAATTTGCCTGCGGGCCCACTTAGTGAAGGCGACTCTTTTCACTAAGCTCCATCATCTTGTTGCATTCTCAACAAGCATTTCTTGTTGCACACTTTTTAACACTCCCTCTCAACAAGAAAGGCTTCCTCTCAAACCCGATCTTGTAACTCTGGAATGTTCTCCATGCAACACATCTGGCCAGTCCACTTGCTCTGTCATCAAAGTCTCTGACTGTTATTGCCTCTGTCGACTGAAAACTCTGCATCTTTGTGCTCTTCAGTATCTAACTGCTCTAACCTCTATCACTTTGATCTCTGACTGCATCCGTGCTACTGCTGGTTCTATATCCCAACATTGCATCTGCACTGCACCTCCCAACTGACCTCCCTGTTGGGCTAGAAACACCCTCTGATGTTGAAGCTCTACCTACTGCTGACAAGTGCTCCCTCTCTGACATCTGTGCTACTGCAACATCTCCATGCATCTCACACCATTGCACACCTCTCTGTGCCACCAAGCACTGTGCAAAACACTTGTGCCTCTCGCATTGTTGCAGCCTGCTAGCTATGCGTTGTCCTAGGATTCCCTGCACTGTCACTCTCTCTGTCATTCCATCCGCATCTGTCTCTACCCAATCAGTCAGTTCCTGCTACTACACATCTGGGGCTCCCGTAGCAAGGTCTCATCCAAGAGGTTGGGTACCTCAAGGATCCTACCCCTCCTCCTTGGGACAATCAATCCACATCACCCCACCTCCTACCTGGAGGTATGGCTGCATGCGATCCCTCAGCCCACCTGGCTCGAAGTTTCCCCCTACTGGAGGTCTCTGGATGAGTAGATGTTTCTACTCGATCTCCTCTCAGCTTCCCTTGTTGTGGCTGCTCCACAACCTCCTGAAGCTGCTGCACCAATCATGGCTCCTCCACAATCATCTGAGACTTCTTCTGGCTCTATATGTCGAAACGTAACATACCTTCCCTCTCAACCACCAAGTCTCCATCAATTTACTCGCTGCTCAAGGCTTTGCATGCATCTTGAACCTCAAGAGCATACAGGTTCTTGACCCGTGAACCCTCCTTATGACAACGAAAGCATCGCACTTTCAATTTGTCAACCTTCTTCCCATCATTGGAAGAACAAGATTCGGAAAGAGAACCCTTCTCCTTCCCCTTCTTCACCTTACTCGCTAAGGCACAGTTCTCCTCATCCTGCATGGATGAAGAACCATCTCTGGTGCTCCGTCTAATCTCCTCCTGCATCAAATCCGACCATAGTCATTCCCAATTTAGCAGTTTCTCCCTTCCATTCACCGAGTCCTGGTAGCTATGCCAACTCTTAGGAAGGTCAAGGATTGCTAGACTCACCATCCTCATCCGACAGTCACCCCCACACTTCCCAGCTCATCCCGGCATTGGGTGAACTTCGTGAGATACTGGGGCATACTGTCTCCATTCTCACACTGAATGTTTCTAAGTTTATCTCTTGCTTTGGAATTAAATCCGAATTCCACCAGCTCAAAACTCAACCGCTTCCGATCTAGAATTCGTGAGAACACAATATTTCTTGTTCAGAGATCGACTGTATGGGCTTTCACCGGATATCTCACCTTCCAAAAGAAGGATGAATCCAGAGGCTACCTGGCCCGATTACAGACTCTGCCTGAAGAAATAAAATGTAAACACTTCCTGAATAGTAGATCAGATGATCAATCCTCGCTTGATATCCTGTAAAAATCTCTTCTACAAATCAAGCAGCTCCGATACCATGTAGAAACTTTTTCTAGAATAGTTGTTTCATTTCCATTCTGCATGTAGAAATTTTGAATAATTTAACACATATTCACAGATATTATCTTGATCATACAATTATAAGTGGAACATGTATAATACATAATCTCCTCTACGTTGATCATCGATTTACAGAAGCAGAAACATTCACAGGCACACATAGAAGCATCAATCAAACTCATTAACACAGTATGTATCCCGGGGAAAGCATCTCGCTAAAAACCCCACACTATCTGTATATTATATTGATTGAATCATGTAACATTACAAAGTAAAATTCTTATCACAAGCAATCCAGTACCAGCTCCACCTGTTACACACAATACAGCTTAGATTTGATCTCCAAATCTATTCCACTGCTTGCCTTCCTCCACAGCTCAATACCTGCTCAATAACTGATGAGAATGGCTTACCAAACTCGTATTTGACCTGCAAATAATCACTCACACACTATTTAACGTGAGCACAAGCTACAATTCTTGATATTGGCCAATTCATTGGCATACTCAATCCCTTTGATTGTGCAAATCATCATGCACAACTATAGTCACAACAGATAGCAATCTGATTCTCTAACACCTGTCCCTGCTGAACTGAACATGCACTGACATGCAACTGAGTTAACTGATGTATTCTATAGTTGCATTATGAGTTAATAACTTGTGAATTAATTAATAACTAATTCACCCAACTCATCTCTAGTCTATTGATCAGTTAGACTAAATACAACCAGTTTAACAAAGCTAAATTGAACACAACTCCATCAACTGCACCTCTAGTCCACTAAACTCAACTCACTTGTGTTCTAACTGAAGTCCTGCATGCAAATATTAGTCATCCCATAGGTAACCACATATTTCCCTCTGGGATCTGCATGTACCAAATCCGTAGCTCATCCTGAAGTGCTCCAAGAGAATAAGATCAAGTTTATAGTCCAAATATTATTATGAGACAATAATATTTGACTTTTCTATTTTTGATAGCCAGTCTAAAAATAGACTTTGATCAATCACACTGTAATCACTCATACTGTGGTCACCCACACTTTGATCACTCACACTGTGATCACTCACACTGTGGTCACCCACACTGATCATCCACACTGTGATCAAAAATAGAACTTGCGCCATAATTTGCCTACGGGCCCACTTAGTGAAGGCGACTCTTTTCACTAAGATCCATCATCTTGTTGCATTCTCAACAAGCATTTCTTGTTGCACACTTTTCAACACTGCAATTTCATTTCTACAAAAGTAGATTAGACATTTCCTGCTTTCATTTCAATTCTGCAATTTCAATTTTGCAAGCATAGATTAGAATTTCAATTCTGCAAGCGTAGATTAGCATTTCAATTCTACAATTTCATTTATGTAAGCATGGATGAGCATTTCAATTCTTCAACTTCATTTCAGGAACATAGATTAGTTAGTTCCTGCTTTCATTTCAATTCTGCAATTTTCATTTCAGCAAGTTTTATTTTAGTTAGCTGCAATTTGCGGTTCAATCCATTTCAAGTTTTTGCAGGTACAAGCATAAAAGGAACCACAAAAATCCAAAAAAAAAAGAGATTCTCTTTCATGCCTCATAGGAACAGAGATAATTCTGGAAGATTCCTACCCAACATCCCCAACACATCACTAAGTCAACCTTCTCTCTTCATTGGTGGCAGTGATCCAGAATATCATATAGGTGAACCTCCAAATATATACGAAGATCCTATAATAGAAGAACAGCAAGAAGACACTCCTCCTGAGACCATGGCTGAAAATAGAAACATTAGAGAGAATGGGGAAAGAATAGAAGGTACCTTTCCTATCCGGGAGACCAGTGGAGACACAAAAATGAAAAACATAAGCCCTTCAACCTTACCTCACTTCCATGGCCTAACTACCGAAGATCCTGATAATTTATTTTTTGAATTTGTTGTCCTTTGCCGAACCTATGACTATGAAGAAGATTAGAAAAAGTTGAAACTCTTTCCCACTACCCTCAAGGATGCAGCACTACGCTGGTTCATGGAGTTATCTGGAAACAGTATCACAACTTGGGCTTAGATGTAGCAAGCCTTTAACAACAAATACCGGAATTACTGTAGGTCAAAGGAAACAAAGGAAAAAATCTTTCGGATGACCATGGGAAGTGATGAATCTTTAGAATACTATGAATATAGGTTCCAACTCAATTATAGAAGGGCCAGGTGCACACTTGACCCCGAATCTCTAAATTTGGTTCTGCTCCGAGGAGTCCCTGAAGACCTTCTAGATACCCTCCATATGTTGGCTAGGGGAGACATCTACCAGCTACCTTATGATGACATAAAGACTATGTTTAGAAACCATTATAAGGTAGCCAAAAAAAGAGGTAGGGGAAGTCACCTTTCAGCCAGTGCCCCCTTGTCCAAAAATGAGTTTGCAAATTAGATGGAAGACCTCAAAAGTGAGATGAGACAGGCCATTACCATGCAAATGGATACCTTGTGAATCCAAAAGAAGCAAGAGGAAGCTGAGAGGGCTTTGGCCATCTTTTGTCCCAGATGCACTAGAAAGTATCCTAGGAATGAATGTTTATTGCACTATGTAGAAGTGTGTTTTGTATGTGAAGAACACCATCCTACAAATCAGTGCCCTTCCTTGCTTGTATTTAAGGCTATGTACCAAGGGGCTGAAGGAGCCACTAAACCACTCTACTTCATGAACCAAAGGAGGCCACATGGACCCAGACCTTACCAGCAGGGAATGCAAGGGACATCCCAGACTTATTACAACCCCAATCAAGCCACTTACATGCCTTCTTTGGGTCCCCCTACTCATCCTTCCTGGTCCACACCCCCTCTTTGGTCGTATCCATCTCAATACCATACTCAACCTGCTACTCACTCGTTTCATTCTCATGTTCAGCCACAACCTCAATGGAATGCACCTCATCAGGGGTAGAGGCCCCAATACAACTCTCCTCCCGCTCTTTTGCTTCCACCACCTGCTCAACCACAACCATTACCTCCTGCTCCTCCAAGACAACCCTAGATACCTGCTCGACCAAACCCGAACCCCAATAATAGATAGGCATAGCAGGTATATATTAGACAGACAACATGCCCTACCTATGCTGTGGAGATTCAGGAGATCAACCTACGATCTAGGAAGGTCCTCCCAGATAGCCAGACTCCTCCTAAGGAGGATGAGGAAGAGAAATAGGAAAGTGAACCCAAAGCCATCCCACCCTTTCCTGAGAGACTAACTGGAACCACGCAACCAAACCCAAAAGAAACTGAACTTCTGGGAGAACTTAAATAGTTACGTGTGAAAATACCACTTCTCCAGGCCATAAAGATGTACCAATCTACAACAAGTTAATCAAAGAGAAGTGTTTCAGGCACCCAGGCAGGTGCAAGAGAGATGCCCCAACTATCAATGTCATAGGACAACTGTCTTACCTGATGTTGGGACAAGTAATCTATCCAAAATATCTAGACCCTAGGAGTCCTGTAGTCAATGTCCACATCAATGGCACCATAATCCCCCACACCTTGATTGATCTAGGGGTTGCCATTAACATAATGACTAGGGACACTATGCTCAAACTAAACCTTCAGAGCTCCCTCAGAAAGACCTCAACAGTACTGCAGTTGGTGGACCACTCCACTGTGACTCCTGAGGGGATTGTGGAAGATGTCATGGTCTCCATTGATTCCTGGGAGTACCCTGCTGACTTCTTGGTTCTTCAGCCAACGAAAAATATCACTGGGTACCCCCTCATCTTGGGAAGGCCTTGTTTAGCTACTACAGATGTTTACATCAGTTGTCGAGCTGGGAGCATGACCATTAAGAATGGGCATATGTTCAAACATCTAGTCCTATATCCTCTTGCCCAACCTCTACTAGAACATAACTTACCTCTCTGGTTGGAAGAAGAAGATGAGGATGAATTCTACTCTACACCATTGTGCACAGTGGAAGCCACCAAGGGAGGTCCTCAAACTGAGGATGATCTTATTGAGAATTTGATTCAAAATCCACCTCCCAGTGTGCTGCCATTAGAAGAGTTGGTAGAAGAAACCCCAGCCAGTGCTTTAGTCGATCTCTGTGTGGCTGATCCGACCCCTCTCCGAGTTAAGAATGTGGAATTTGGCCCTGAAAGAACCTTGAAGATCAACTCATCCCTATCCCCTTCTCAGGAGAAAGAGTTGTGTAGCTTATTGAGAATCCATTTGGATGCTTTTGCTTGGAGCTACAAGGAGATATAATGAGTCCACCCTTCAGTCTGTACCCATCACATTTACATTAAAGAGGATTGTAAACCAATCAGGCAGCCTCAAAGGAGGATGAATCCAGACCTTAAGGAAATTGTCAAAGAAGAACTGCAAAAGTTGCTGGATGCGGGATTCATCTACCCCATCTCTGACAGTGAGTGGGTTTCTCCTTTGGTGCTTGTGCCCAAGAAGAATGGGAAGTGGAGAATCTGTGGACCTTATGGGGGCCACTTTGCAGCAAAAATGACTGCTTTCAAGATTTTGTAGGCAGGTTACTATTGGCCCACTCTTCATCAAGATGTCAGAAGATACATCAGCCAATGTGACCGATGTCAAAGGATGGGGAAATCGAATCCAATGGATGAGATGCCCCTGCAACCTCAAGTGACTTTCGAACCATTTGAGAAGTGGGGCATGGACTTTGTGGGTCCCATCAACCCCCCTTCGACACAGAAGTCTTACATCATTGTATGCACGAACTACCTGACAAAGTGGGCAGAAACAAAGGCAATCAAAGCGGTAACAGAGGAAAAAGTAGGTGAGTTTTTAAGGGAAAATATCTACTACAAGTTCGGCTACCCAAGAGAGTTAGTACAGATCAAGGGAGTCATTTTACCTCCAATTTAGTTGAAGACTTGCTCACACACCACAAGATTAAGCACAGAACTTCCACACCTTATCACCCCCAAGCAAATGGAAAGGTGGAAGTCACTAACAGAGCTTTGAAAGAGATTTTGACTAAGGTGGTGAGCAGCAGCAGAAAATATTGGGCACACCAATTGGTTGAGGCCACCTGGGCCTATAACACTACTTGGAAAACTACCATAGGTTTCACACCCTATGAGTTGGTCTATGGGAAGAAGGCCTTGTTGTCCATAGAATTTGAATATAACACACTGAGGCTGGTAGCTCAGCTGGACCTAGGCCTCAGCCATGCACAAAAATAAATATTGCTTCAGCTAAATGGATTAGATGAATAGAGAATGCAGACCCTTCTCCACTCAGAGGTAGTCCAGCTTCAAAGAAAGATATGGCATGACCGACACCTCAGAGAGAAACAATTTTAGCTGAGAGATTGGGTGTTGTTGTATGACTCAAGGTACAAGGATTTCAAGGGCAAGTTGAGAACCAAATGGCTGGGACCATATACAGTGGAAAAGTGCAATGACAATGGTTCAGTCCTTATCCGGACCATTGATGAAGAAGCCATCCCCAAGCTCGTCAATGGGCATCAATTGAAAATCTACATGAAGCCCCTTTCTAAGCAGGAGTTCATTGAAACTCTAGGTAATTCAGTGCTAGTAGTGGAGCAGGTCCCTATCTCCACTCCACCCACACCTTAAGCAAAAAAAAATAGAAAAAAAAAAGACGGAGAAAAAAGAAAATGAAATAAAAGATACCTAGGTGAAAACCTCTTGGAGGCGCTCAGGGTAGGCAGTGAGGGTGGAAACCTCCTAGAGGCACCCCAGCTGTCACAAAAAAAAAAGAGAGAGAAAAAGAAAAAAAAGGAAAAAAGAAAAAAGAAAAATGAACCTAATTTCTGTTGAATAAATTGCATGTTGCAAGAAGGTCATTACAGGTTTCAGGAGGATCGTACAAGACAAAGACGTAGGACATGACCAAGCCGCATGCATCCCTCGTAATCCATTCCTCCATGACCATTACCCTTCCCAAAGATTTGGCCTCATTCGGTCTGAAATTTCACATCCTACAGGAAACTCTGTATCTTCTACATGAGGATCCTGTAGAAACTACAGAAAGGCCAAAATCAATCTCAGAGGAGGGCCCGAGGGTTGGGAATCTGTCTATGAGGCTTGTAAACATCCCTGCCTACGTCCATCACCCTATATCACCTTCCTGTCTCTTTACACCTTCATTGCACTCGTTTTTCTGTCCCTGCACAGTCACGCACAAAATTCTGTTTCCTTCATGCTGCAATCAAAAAAAACAAACAAACAAAATTTCTATGACAAATCATAGCAGTAGCCTTTTCATTCACCCCACCTGATGCCTTCCATCTGTGATTCCTTGTCAGCTAAGTCCCTCGTCAATGGTTGTATCCCTAGTCCGATATTACCTTGAATTTTAGAAGGAGAAGCAGCTACAGGAAATCCTACAGGATTCCTGTAGTAGCTGGTCCCTCTGAAAAACATACTCCAGAGACAGGGTCAGCAAAGTAAGCCATATAAAACATGCAGGGAGCTCTGTTTGAACATGAGAACATCAGCAATAGCCCAAGGCCGAGCATGTGGAGAGCAAGCAGCCACAACAGTGAAAAATGGGTTCCAAAATCTGAAATATGCATAACACGGCTGCGGCTGAGCAGGTAAGTGTCTAACCATATTCCTCAATTACATGAACCATATTTCAAGGCTGCATGACTACGGGAATGGTTTGGATTGAATAGAATCAGTGGCCAGTTAACTGGCCACCCTCGGTCAGTTTCACATCCTCGTGGAATCCAAACGATCCCTGTCAAATTCAAAACTGTCGATCAGATACGCAGCCAACACGTGTGGAATTTCCATTCAAGAAGAAATATTCGGGACTAGTAATGGTGGCTGTGAATAATGGAAGTAAGGGAGGTTATGGCAGTCAGACGTCATGTACAAACATTATAACCGTGATGTAGGATCAACGGTCCAATCTGGCCACCTCATCTCCTCACCACGAATCACGCCCGTAGTTAAAAAACAGCTCAGATGAAACATTCACCACCCTTTTTTCATTTTGCACTCACGCCGTTCTTGACTGGACTACGCATCTACCACTTCCAAAGTAGCTAACCAGTTGTCCTTCGCCATTTTTCTGCCTTTTTTTTGAAAATCTCCAACCTATTGGGCTCCACAGGAGGCACAGTTTCATTCTACAAGAGCCGGGAGATTTCTACAGGAAGGGTTCTACAAGAAAGGTAGAGAACAACTCTGCAGAAAGAAACCCTGGGATTTTCATCGAAATTCAAGCTCAAAATGAGGTAGGCTCAGGAAAACTTCTCTGTGCATGATTTTTTTGAGTAAGGTGGTGAATTGAACATGGCAGTAGATTGAAAAACGGAGTGAAAGTTTGCCTGTGCATTGAAAAGAGGTGAAAGTCTGCCTGCGTATTTCCATGAGTCTACACAGTTTCTTTTTCTCTCTGCATCTGAAATCTTCTCATCCTTTTTCAAATTCTCGTGTAAGAAAAATATTGGAAACAGTAGGGGCCAACCTGTGTGTGTGAAAAGAAGAAATGAATTTGCATATCTATCTACTTGCTAAAAAGGAACCTGTGTCCTTATCCTCTGTTCTGAAAAAATCTTTTATTTTCAAAACAGAAAGTCAAATTTGGGGTAATAGCAGTTTAAAAACAGGGGAATGATTGCAATTTGATATTGTAAGGGATAGCACATGGGGAATTCCTTCTTTAATCTCAGAAAAAGATAGAATTCAGCTATCCTCTATTTCAAGTGTTGACTATTTTTTCCACCTGAGCATTTTTTTCTTTCCTAGTTAAAACGCAAAAAGGAGCACTCAACACCATGCCAGGAGGATTTATGAGGAAGGAGCCCTTGGACTCCAACCAATTACATGAGCACCCTGAGGTGGTGGCCCTTTTCACCAGGGAAAATTGGATGATCTTCTTCGATAGAATACATGGATATGATGATGAGGTAACCGAAGAATTTCTGATGGCCCTACAACCCCATTCAAAAACTCATGCCACAGTCAGCATTAGGGGTCTGTCCCTAGAACTCACCCCTGATTTTATCAGTCGAATTACAGGCCTCCCTCCTGGGCTCCCCTGGAGTAAGAAGGAAAACTCACTGGGACAGATGGCCAAGAAGACATTTTTTCAACCTGGGGAAGATCCTGTAGAGGATAAAAATGGGGTCAGGAGGACAAGCTTGCCTCCTCCATGGAATGAAGTTAGTTACCAAATAATGAAGTATATCACTTGTGAGGGGAGGTTCAACATTGTGTATGGTTATCACTTCATGTTACTACATGAATTGAGGTATGGAATAGATCTGCCTCTAGTTAAAAAGCTGAGTCTCCCATATTTCCTCCTCCAATCTCTAATAGAATGCAGTACCAAGCTAAATGCAGGAATCCCAAACCAGTTGGCCCACCATGGGCTCATCAAATTGTTGGTAAAATATGCCTTACATACCTATACCATTCCCATAGCTTGGGACATTTTCAGAAATATGTCCAGAGATGATGATATCAAAACTTTGGTTGAGGATATCATCCCATCTGGCAGTCAGGAAGAGGAGGAGGAAATTGAGGCAGAAGGACATGAAGAGACACCACAAATGCAGACAGTGGAAGAGCAGGAAACAAAGGAGGAACATGAAACAGAAGAAAAACTTGAAAAACCCATAGCAAAAAAGAAGACCACCCCAAAGACAGAGAAAAGGAAAAGAGCAAGAAGTGGGAAGAAAAAACCTAAGAAAGTCTAAAAGAGGACTGCCACAAGCAAGACAGGAAGCCAGAAAGAAAAAGAGAAGCCATTTCCAGAAACAGCAAGTACATAAAAGACAACAGAGGATGAAGGGGAGTAACAGGAAGAAACATCCCCTGAGACATTGGCCAAAGAAGCAGTAGCTATGCTGGCTACATTAAGCACTCCAACCAAACAAGGAAAAAGAAAAAGGGAAACTTCAATGTATTTTAAAGCCAGAAGGAGCACCCAGATAAAGGTGGGCAAGCCCCAGCCTCCACCAAAGGAACCTATCATAATCACAGATGCACCTACTGAACAGAAGGAGGAATCCCCCTCCAAAATATCTATCACTTATGAAAGAGGAAGTCCCAAGACTTCCACCTGGAAGGAGAAAATCAGACTGATGGACACCAAAACAGTTCTACAGGAAGCTGAGACTTCTCTACAGGAAACGTTGTCCAAGTTAAAGGAGACTAAAAAATTGGAAGAGGAGGCAGCGAAACAATCACAAGAAGAAGACAAGACCGAGGAGATACCTGAACCAAGCCCTCAGCCTAGTTTGGGCTCATATTACAACTTGTTAGAAAGTGGGAAGATCATCCCATAGAAGTTTGATGTACCACTTTTCTTTGCATTGGAACAGCAAAGTGTTAGTACCCACACTTGGATGAGAATTGCTAAATCCAAGGGAGTTGCAGACATAGAACACCTGGAAGAATAGCTGAAAGAATTAAGAAGAGAATTGGCAATGGTGAGACACACTGAGAGCAGTAAATGAACCTAGCTCAGGAGGAAAATGCGCTACTGAAAAAGTAGTTACAGCAATAGCAAACTCAAGAGGCAGACATGACACAAATTTCTGAAGAGCAGCAACTACAGGAAGGTCCCTTAGCAGGACAAGAAACAGCACAGGAACAACATCCAAGGGAAGAGACACATCCTGATATGGAAATATTGATAAAGCAGCAACAAGAGAGGGATTCTGAGGCAGCAGCTGAAATGCTAATGCTGAAACAATAGTTGCAGGAAAGAGAAGCCCAGATGGGCTGCATGGCTAGCTGGGCAATGGAAGCCTTACAATGTTGACAACTGGCCAGATCTTATGCATTTTATCTTAAAGACCAATGGCTTCAGTTTCAAATCAAAACATTGGCCCAAAGGGGTACAATCCCTTTCCAAAATTATGGTCAATTTATGCATCTATGTGACACTAGTTCGGCTGAGGACAAGGCCAAATTAGCATAGTTTTATTTACATAATATGGCACTCCCTGATATGAACTTTTGGGACCCCAGTGCTGCATTGGGAGATGCACAACTCATGGCTATGGCTTCCTGGATGAGCCTGAATGAACCCCTGCTAATCAGGGCAGAACCAGAAGACCCCTTAGCTCTAATATATGCTCATCAACACCTTGCCAACAACCCTCAAGTTCTCCCAGATTATGTTGAAAGGCAAGCACAAGCCATCGCCCATTTTGAGGACATGGAAAGATTATTTGGTGATGATTGTCTCCATGCTTGTACGAGGAGATGGAATACACTATCTTATAGCTTGAAGATTAGGGAGTATCACTCCCCAACCAGAATGAGGGAGGCTCTGGAAAGAGTGCCCCTTTATAAACAATTGATGCAAAACCTGAAGGCCAACTGGATTGGACTAAAGTTCAGTCCTCCACTACTCTTAGGATTACTAGAAGGGGTTAAGGAAGAAGAAGAACAACAGCAATGGGAGGAAGTAGACAGAAAGGCAGGCTTTCATGACAGGGAAGAAGACATCACCTCTAAAGCATGGGATGTCAAGGAAGCAGTTAGGGCCATCAAGGATGAAGAGCTAGATTATTTGCTCAGAGGATGAGCAACGCATTCAGCAGGGGGTGATGATGAGCCCCAGAAATGGGTAACCTTATGGTCTCATTTTACTGATTATTCTCATTTAATCCACCATTATCCATAGTTTTATGCATGCTTTTGAATATATTTATGCTAATTAGGTGAATGGGGATAGTCATTTTACCACAAAGTCTAATACGTGCTTAATGCAAATTTTTCGACATTTTTGGACCAAGATCAGGCATTTATGAAGCAGATTGGCAGCCAATTCGAAGAAACAAGGCTGACGATTTATAGGAGGGGTGTCTCATGCACTAAATGATCCCTTCCTCGAGTTCTCCACCAACAGCTCAGAGTTTAACAACCCACGAAAGATGATTTCAAGGGGCAACCGAGCAGCCCTAGTGAAGTGGTTGTTATCTTCAAGTTTTGGCAGTCGAGTTCCTAAATTTTAGGAGGACTGTTAAGGTCCTCAACTTGTATAAATAAGAAGGCCTCAGGCCTTAGTAGGTTATCCATTGAACAGTTTATTTTTTCACTTTAGTGCAGCTCTACATTCAGCTCATTTTCGAGCTCTTTCTGTAAATAGTTTTGTGACATGACTATTATTTTTTATCAATGAAGATGAATTCCACTTTACACCAGCTCTAAGATTTCTTAGGAGGCTGTAGCTCTTGGGGTTGGACCCAACCCAAGTGCCCAGTACCTCCTTTGTGTACTTTTATGTGTTTTTACTGCATTCATAGAATAATTTTTGTTATATAGGTTAAATCTTGCTTTGTTACTTAGGTTGTTTTTGATGATTAAGATAGTTGTTCATACTTCAGGTTGATTTGAAATTTAATAATAGAAAAGATCCACAAAAAGGCTACCAAGCAGTCCTTGATCTCATTTCTCCCTCCTTGGGACCATGAACTGAGACCAAGGCACACTTGCTGCCACAGAAACACTGTTTTTGCTTTCCAATGCAATTGCTAGTGTTAGATTTCGAGTTGGAAAAGTTGATATCAGTTGTGTTTTCATGCTTAGATTTGTCCTTGCTCAGTTTCCATAGCTTCTTGTATCATTTCCTGTCCATAAAATTATGTTCAGTACTTTCCTGTTTTCTAGGTCAGAATTAGGTCAAAAATAAGTAAAACTCTATTTTTTAGTCTTTGCTTGGATCAGTTTCGGATAGAAGCGTGCAGAACACCTATAAGACACTCCAACCTATCCTTCCTCCATCATACAACCTGCTCCAGTCTCTTTCTCAAGGTTTTCTTCACTCATTCGCCACACTTTCTCAAACAACCCTAATTTCTACGTTTTTGTGCAAAATCACTTCCTTCACCTTTGAACAACTCCAACCATCTTCTTCACTCCTGAGCTTCATTTACAAGGTCCTAGACCCCTTAACATCTCTATCCATCCTTCATTTCCACTTTCCCACCATTTTTCCTTCTCCAAACCTTCAAAAATCACTTTCGGCCTGCTCCTGTAGAACTTCCTGTAGATCCCCTGCAGACTTCCTGTAGAAGTTCATGCGAGCAATTTTTCGAGATCTGATCACCATGGAATTCTCCAGAAGGGTGCTAGGGACTCCTTAGGTCCTCTCCACACCTTCCTCATCATCTGCAACAGCCAAATCCATCTCCTTTCACCACCAAACATCTGCACAGTAAAATAAGTTAAAACACAACCATAATTATTCTGCATAAAATTACTCAAAAGTACAAAAAGATGGTTCTTCCACATTTTCCTTCAGAAGTAGCTTAGGTACATGCATTTTATCTTGACAGTAGTCTATGGCATCCATTTCAGTAGTTTCATCTCTTTTTCTTGCAAATATAGGGTTAATGGGTAAAACTAGGGTTTGCTAGGATTTTCATTTCCTTTTTTCTTTCATCTTCTTTCTGCACATAGAATAGCCTCCTTTGAGTTATCTTTCTTCCATCATAGTTAAAAGCTTCTTCTAAGAACTCATAGAAGTTGGCTTGAGCTCCTAGCGGAGTTGTGCCAGCTGATCAAGTGACAGCCTGCAGTAAGAGCTAGTACTTGTTCATACAGCACCGTCGCTTCCAAGTTTGTTACGAACTACCGGGTTGATAAAAGTAAAGAAGGGAGTCCCAGGAGTTGCAGCATCATTGCTACAATAATGGAGCCCACCAACGATGACGGTAGCGACGACAAGCTAGAATGTGTCTACAAGATAACCACTCGGAAACAAGACTGGGTGAATCCTACAGTGGACGGCCAGATTTCGTGCGAACGCGAAAGCTCCTACACATCAGATTCGGATGAGGAAAAAGAATGATGGCAGAGCCAGTTACACGAGGTAACCACACTAAATTTAAACATGGTGGTTAGATCACTATGCTACATGACAACAAAGGTAATGGATTTTCCTATGTATGATGGGTTGAAATCGGTGGATGAATTCCTGAACAAATTTGAAAGCGCAGTGTAAGAATAGCAGCAGTTCGATGCTCTTAAATGGGCACTGTGTGTGACACCCGCAAGAAGGTGGGGTACACAACAGAAAAGTATTGAGAGTTGGTACGAATGCAGAAGAGGGATGCTTATACGATTTGGAAAACTTCATTTACATATGAGAGCTGGTTATGAGGAGCGAAACAGCTTGCACGCCCACCTTTTCAGATGGGTACAGGCGTATGGTACGCAGCCCGCATGAACGCATACCACTATCACGATAGGAAACAGGAAAAACAAGTAGAAGCAGGCAAGACAAGTGCGCGACTGATGAAGCATGGTACAACCTAGCACGCCATACATCATACACAGGGAAGCCTTTGACAAGGTGTGCGCAGTGCTGAACAGGGTCCACCATGTGAGACGCACCGATTGGGACCTGCACGTACCAGCAGTTGTATGGGCTTATAGGACCATGTGCAAAACTCTGACTACACAAGTGTTTCCAAAGCTAGAGTCTGAAGAAGGGGTTGTAGTCCCTATGGAGCATGCAAAGACGAGTCCGCGCATAACATCACCCGTAGATACGATGGTCTGTGCCTACCAGAATGAAGAAATCACACAGTTGCATGAAACACAACATATAAGACTTAAGGAAGAAATCCGACAGGGAAATTGCAGGCTTCGCTAACTTGAAAAATACTAGGTATGGCTAAGGGAGAAAAGCGTTTTAATGGATGCAGAGGTCAAGAAGCTGGAAACCAAAAAAAAGGAAGCATTTCTCGTCAAGAAACCAAGGATGACAAGGCAAGGTGCGTACAGTCATACTGACAAATTGGAAAGCTATCATGGAGAATTGGTTAGTCTGATGCCGTGGCTGAGACCGCATCTCGCCAAACGTAGTGACCAGGGCAGCACAGTACAAATAGTAGAGTGCGCGATGTCGATCACTAAAAGGGAAGACGAGGGTTCTCCATGAACCATGACAGAGGACGAGATGAAGCCCTGCATGAGTGGTGCATCGACCTGACTAGCCGAAGGAAGGACAATCTTAGCGCTTCAGGCAGTTGAAAGGGAGCACAGGACTATAAAATATTCTTCCTAGGGGTTGCCCGATATGAGAGATGCGCGCAGGAGCAAGACATCACAGGGTTCATGACCACGCACAGAGGGTAGCGCTGCCACTTGGGTCGGCTGGGAAGTCACTGTTGGTGTCATTGTTCATGACAAGATGTCCCATTTGAGGCCAAATGGAGCGGGCGGCGGGCATTTAAGGCGAACGTTATGGGCAATATTTGGGAAAATCTGTCACCAGGAAACCATTGATGGCCTGAAATGGGGGGAACGATCGAATTTGAATTCAAAAGGTGCTATAAAATTGAAAGGGCTAGCCAACGGACAACACTTGGTCATTTGAGCATTGAACGGTTGAGAAGAGCACAGACTGTTGAGAGCCGAGTGATAATAGAGCCCCTGAGTTCGCAAAAGACAAAATATTGTGTAGAGATGATGACAGCCACTAAGGATGGGTTGGGAATTGAGGAAGGAACCGCCAACTAGGCCTACCAGACCCCCATGGTATAGGATGTTCCCAAATGCACTGGGGTTGTGACAGAAATCCTCAAATCACCACGGACACTGAGGCTGAAGAAGGATAAGCAGGAAATGGAACCAGTACACATGTCCCCAAGGAATCCATGACATAGAAAGTTATCAATGGAAGAAAAAGGGAAGGAAGTCACAATTGAATTAGATGAGGAGGAAGAAGATTTGCAGGTCCTGATAGACACCGCAGAAGAAGAAGAAGATGTGGAGGAGGACATCCAACCGTTGTACTCTACTGTGAAACTACTCGCATATGTCCCTGTTATCACCCTAAGAAACTCTCCTGGGTTGTATCTCAGAGATGCTCGGGAACATTACAAACTCAACAAAATGTTGGAAATGGAAGAATGGAAGAAATGATGCATATTCAAGCCAGATAACCACTTCTACTATGCTTAACTCTAGACATGGGTGAACACCCCCAGACTACAACGCTTTAGACCACCAATTACTCATAGTTTGAGGATTAGGTGAACATGGAGAATACTGACCACACCAGCATATGCACAAGACCATGTGATGGCCGGCTACAACCAGTAAAGAGGTCTGCAAATCTACTTCCTAATACACAGACAGGATGACAGCTCTCTGGCATTAAGTAAACAGAAACCTGCATAACACATTCAATGATACATACTAGACTTCAACACAGAGGTGGGATGATAGCCCCTCTAATGTTAAATATCAAGAGCACATGAACAAATGCATAACAGGCATAGCCTAGAACAGAGTAGAAACGGAAAGTGAGCAATTAATAGCAAAAGAAGCTTGTATTAGCTGAAAATGAAGACCAGACAATGCAAGTATCAAAGTAGTTACAGTCTCCAGAAGTTGAACCTTACATCAAAACAACAACCATCAACCCTGATTACATCTGTGTTATGGGTACATATAGAGTTTTTTTACAAAAATGCTCTGCTATTCTACGTGTGGAGGGGTCATAATGGACCACCAACCACATTAACTATCTAAAATGGGCCTATGCTATGATCTGTTGCTTCAATGAAGGAATTTGACATTCTCTGGCACTCTGTTGTACTCCTCGAGCAAGTGAAGTGTAGTATAGAAGACCTTCCATGACTGATAAATGCTTGTAACTGCTCGAGGCATGTCCTTTTCTTCTCGACCATACTTTCTATTGAATGCAGTTGTTGAGGAGTAATTACGCCGGGTATAGGTAGCTGGCCACCTTCGTTCTTCGGGAGCATAGAATGGTTATGGACATGGATAGTCGAGACAGGCAAAGGGAGAAAATCGGTCGTTGGATTAAACGAATGAACGGCGGGGATCTCTCGGTGGGAGGCATTGGGAGGAAGCGGGGCGGAGTGATTATGAGCCGTCAGATCTCGCAGATGGACGGTGGAGATTGGTTTACAGGAGGTACCGGGTGGAAACGGGAATGGACGACTGTGAGCCATCAGATCACGGGCAGACATATCCGACGGCTATCAAGCGGAAGAGATTCGCGGGGATTAACGGCCAAGGAAAATGGTTTGCGTGGTGGGGCGGTATTGATCGCACCGCTTACGAGGGATGGGCAGTATTCATACACAGGCGAGCGATGCGAGTAATCGACTGAGCGTGCCAGATAGGACAGGGAGGAAACCACTTTCCGCGTGAGCTAATGTGTGGTTATGTTATGGCAGTGAGGGAAGCGTATGCCGTTGGATCTCATGGTAAACGATCGGATGGCAAGGTTTGAATATGCACGTTTTTTTACTGATGTGACAGGAAAAGTGGGAGAAAGCACGCAGTCATGTGAACTTAGTCATATGATGGCTAAAACTTAGCGCTCGGGGGTCGGAGGAACCACGGAATTACACAGAGTTGTAGAGGTAAAATGGAGGTAGCAGGTTTGAAAATATAAGCAGGGGTGAAGGGGAATAAGGAAGGTGACCGGTGTAGACCTTTTCTGAGCAGAAACAAACGAAATGGGCTTGCTTAGGCCCCTTGAACATCAGCAACTTGTAGCAGAGATAGTAGTCCCTCCGTGGAAAGGAAAAGCCAAAGTACCAAAGGATTTGGATGCAACGAAGAGTTCACTTCAGACCCCGCTCCTCTCGGATGGAATTGTATTTGAGGGCTCGCACCTAGGCCACGTGCCAACCATGAAATTTGAAGACTAGGACCTCGCGGACAGTGAAAAGTTCCCACACTTAGAGACAAAAAACCTGATGAAGCAGAATACAGAAGGGGCAGTGATAGCATTAGAGCCACAAAAATGGTTGCGTGGTGTGGAAAAGGCTGGGTTGCTATAAGAATGTAGCAAGCCAAGGCGCTAAAGGAGTAGGTGGACATGGCACGCCATAACGTAGCAATTCTCAAAGCAAGCATCCAGCCATGGATTGACGAAGCCTTCACAATCACAACAGATATTTAAGGAAAGCTCACGCAGATTCAGGGGATGAATGCACAGATGCAGTGCAACACACCGGAAACAGAGGGCTCAGAAGAAATAATGTAGTAGGTACAACAAGCAGCAACTCAGTACGGCGCAGACATTAGCGTCGTACGGGAATAGTTGGAGGGACTTTGCACCAAGATCGTTGTGTCGACAAAGTGACTCGAGGGCGAGTCACGATATTTGTGTTGGGGGCCTGTTGGGCATGGAATCCCCCCACAGCATGGTTTGCGGTTCAAAGCCCAAGTTTTGAGTAACATCATTGTAAAAACTCTGTGAATTGCGGGCGTGGAGAACGAATTATATGTTAGAGTCATAGGGTTGTCTGCCCTATGTTTTGAAGGTAGTGTCGACCTACCCATGGTCCGCAAATTATGGGATTGTATAAATAGAGTGAGGCTCTAAGTTGTAAAGTAGTTAAGAAGAATTTAGAGAACCAACGGATGGATTCTGAAAGATAGCAAGCATAGAGCAAGAGTCTAGTGTCTTGGGTCGTAGTAGTAGGAAGAGGCTCTGCAACTGAGTGTGCAGAGGCCTAGTAGAGTCCGCAACTGAGTGCACAGAGGCCTAGTAGAGTCTGTAGCTGAGTATGTGGACCCTTGCAACTGAGTGCGCAGGGCGGAGTCGAGTCTGTAACCAAGGAAGAAGAATAATAAAGAGAAGTTTTATCTAAATTTCATGTATCTGTTCTTATGTTATTACATGTCTGATATCAGGTGCAGCGAGGGAAGTGTATGCCGTTGGATCTCATGGTAAATGATCGGACAGCAGGGTTTGAATATGCACATTTTTTGACTGCTGTGACAGGAAAATATGGAGAAAGCACGCGGTCATGTGAACTTGTTATCACCCCAAGAAACTCTCCTAGGTTGTATATCATAGATGTTCGGGAACATTACAAACTCAACAGAATGTTGGAAAAATTGGTGGAAGAATGAAAGAAATGCTGCATATTCAAGCCAGATAACCACTTCTATTGTGCTTGACCCCAAACATGGGTGAACACCTCCAGACTACAAGGCTTTAGACCACCAATTACTCACAATTTTAAAGAAAATGTGATGATGGAGAACACTGATCACACCAGCAGATGCACAAGACCCTGTGATGGTCAGCTACAACCAATTAAAAGGTCTGTAAATCTGTTTTCTAATACACAGACAAGATGACAACTCTCTGGCATTAAAATAACAGAAACCTGTCAAAAATTCAATGATACATGCTAAATCATAACACAGAGGTGGGATGACATCCCCTCTAATGCTAAACATTAACAGCACATGAATAAATGCAAAACAGGCACAGCCTAGAACAAGAAGAAGAAGTGGACAGTGAGCAATTAATAGCAAAAGAAGCTTGCATCAGCTAAAAATGAAGACCAGACGCTGTAGGTATCATAGCAGTTACAATCGCCAGAAGTTGAACCTGACAGCAAAATAACACTCATCAAACTCATTACATCCTTTTTCTGGGTATATATGGAGGTTGACTACAAAATTGCTCTGCAAACCCATGCATGGAGGGGTCATAACTAACCACCAACCGCATTTACAATTAGATATGGGTCTCTCATACAATTTGATTTTTTTTTAATGAAAAAAATGGCTCTTTCTGTACTTTGATGTCCTTCCTGAACAGGTTAAGTATTATCTGCACGACCTTCAATAACTACTGCAGTCATTGAACTGCTCGAGGATCCTTCTTCTTGTCCTTGGCCGTGTTGTCTCTTTAACTATGGTTGCTAAGATTTCAATGCTCAGTGTACCGAATGATCTCTTCCTTCTTCGCGCGCAAAATAGGCCGAAAACACTGAAAATAAATTGAAAATGGATGATGAACTAGGCACGAATATTAACCGTTGGATGAAAAAATGGATGGTGGAAATTGGATCTAGGGAGATATCGGGTGTAGACGAGAATGGATGAATGAAGCTCCACCGTCGGATCGCAAAAATCAACAGTGGAGATTGTTTGATGAAGGGTATCGAGAGGTTAGAAAATCGGGATAGACGAGAGCCGTCAGATTAGGGCGCAATCGATCTAACGGCCATCGCACGAGGAAGATGCGCACAAGCTAACGAGTAGGGAACCGTACCGGAAGGGCAGTAAGTGGTTTACCCACACCACTTTATGAGAAAGGTGGTTTACGTACAGGGCGGTGCGATGCAGTAATATAACGATGCGTGGCAGGTAGGTCGGTGAGGAAAACCACTTTCCCGCGGGCTAACGAACGAGCAGTTAATGGGGTGAGTGCTTGCGAACAACATCGGATGATATGGCGGGATGATTGGACGGCTGAGATTTAAAAGTGCGTTTTGGATTGATGTGACGGGTGAAAAGACCCCACGGCTTTATGAAAATGGTCATGTGGGTTATACGTGTTAAGACTTAAGTGCCCGGGGACTAAACACATAATGGGTTTATACAGGGTTTTTAGGTTTTTATAAGGTTTTTAAACATAAACACCCGGGAGCTAGGTAAACAAGGGTTTTATGCCAAAATTGAGTGTAAAACAGGGATAAAAGGGGTTTAAAGAGCATAAGGAGGATTTATGGAGAAGGAGGAAATGGAGGCGACGGAGTAAAAGGAGGTGAGCGGGAAAATAGGGAAAGGTAAAGATAACCATTATAAACCATCTTTGAGCCAGCAACCAAGGACCAAACTTATTCCTCCTCCTGGAAAATCAGCAGCATTTAGCAGAGCTAACATAACTTAGTCATATGATGGCTAAACTTAGCGCTCAGGGGTTGGAGGAACCATAGAATTACACAGAGTTTCAGAGGTAAAATGGAGGTAACGGGTTTGACAATATAAGCGGGGGTGAAGGGGAATAAGGAAGGTGACCGGTGTAGACCTTTTCTGAGCAGAAACCGAGGAAATGAGCTTGCTTAGGCCCCTTGAACATCAGCAACCTGTAGCAGAGCTAACACTGGCTCCTTCTGGGGATGAGATCCTCCCTATGAGGTCTCAAGAACCTGCAGATCAATGCCTTTTTGATGAAAAACAAATTAACAAAATTCCTAGTGTTCCATTGGGCATGGGGTCTGACTGAACCTACACTAAGACTGATAAAATCAAATATTTACAATTTTAAGGCCAAAAGACCTTAAATCACATACATTTTCAGAAAACGCCCATTACCTGAGCCATCAAAAACTGCCTCTCCTCCCATACTTTTTAGTATGAAAGTGTTGTTCCCTTGAATCTAAGAAATGATAAAAGGCCTTGTCCAGAAAACATAAAACTTCCCATGATTGCCTTTCTTTTCCTTTAGTGCATCCCACTTCAGAACCAAGTCTCCAACCTGAAAATTATCTGCTTTTGTCCCTTTGTCAAAAGCTTCATTGATCTTTTTCTGATGTGTTTCAGCCTTTTCAACTAGTTGTTCTTGGATTTGATGTACCTTTGCCAAATCAATGATCCTTTTTGCCATGTCTTCTTCCTCATTACATTCATCTTGCAGGAACTTTGCCACGTGGAGAGTTAACTGAATTGGGAATACAACTTCAATGCCATATACCAACCTAAATGGAGAATTCCCTGTGGATTTCTTAATGATCACTATGTCAGCCCACAGTGCATACTTGAGCTTAGAATCCCAATTCTTTTTGTTGTCCTCCAACAGCTTTTGATTATCCTTATCAGGCTTTTGTTAGAGGATTCTGCTAAACCATTGCCTTTAGGATAATATGAGGTGGAATGAACCAGCTTAATGCCCAATGAATCACACATTTCCTCCAATTCTTTTGCCCTGAAGGCTGCTGCATTGTCTGTGACTAATTTATGTGGACAACCAAATCTGGTAAAGATATTCTCTGTCAAAAATTTCATGACCACACTATGATCAGCCATTCTGGTAGGGATTGCTTCAATCCACTTGGTAAAATAATCAGTGGCTACTAATATCCATCTATGCTGGCCACTGGAATGTGGATTGATCTCTCCAATGAAATCCAAGCCCCACTGCTGAAAAGGTCCTTTTGCATGTATTGGTTTTAAGGGCAGGGACTTCAACTGTTGTTTCCATTCAAATCTTTGGCACCTGTCACAAGATTTAACAAATGAAAAGACATTAGAAAACAAGGTGGGCCAATAATACCCAACTCTGAGGATCTTGTGGGCAGTAGTTTTCCAATAATGGTGCCCTCCACACATGTTAGAATGAAACTGTTGCATGACTTCCATTGACTGTTATTTGTCCATAAACCTCAAAAGCATTCTAGATGGGTCCCTCCAATAGAGAAGATTTTCATTAATGCAATATTTATCTGCCCTAAGTTTAACAGTTCTGGCTTGACTTTGAGTAAGGCCTGAAGGGATTTATAGCTTCAGCAAGAATTTAAGTATTGCAGAATACCAATCACAAGAAGCTAGATTTTCTGCTACTGGCTGCTTTCTCTCTAGTTCAACTACTTCCTCTTCTTCTATTTGACCATTTTCTGAAATTGAGTCCATGAGGTTTATGTCCAATGTTCTGTAATTTTCTTCAACTAACAATCTGGCAAGACCCTGACCTCTGACAAGTTTGGTGGGCTTAAGTTCTATATTAAATTTGATTAACTTTGCAATACATTTAGCCCTTCTTCCATCAGCATCAGGTTGTGTTAAGACATCTTTTATTGCAGCGGAGGGTACATATGCAATTATCTTGGAATGCAGAATGTAAACTCTGAAAGCTTTCAAAGATTTGATAAGAGCATATGCTTGTTTCTCAATGACGTCATACCTTAGTTTAGCATCCCTTAAGTTTTGCTGAAAAATGCCACCGGATGCTCTTAGCCTTCTTCATCTGCTTGCAATAACACTGCTGCAAGGGTGTCATTAGAGGCAAAAGAAAATATATGGAACTCCTTGTTGTAATCCGGATTTATTAAAGTGGTAGCCTCCATAATAGCCTTCTTAATGGACTCAAAGGATTTTCTTGTTGAATCATTCCACTTGATTTCCGACCCCTTCTTCAACATGGAGGTAATATGCTTCACCAATTCTAAAAAATTTGGTATAAACCTCCTCACAAAATTTATCTTGCCCAGAAAGGACTAGTGTCCTTCTTTGATCTCGGGACAGACAGGGTTTGTATTTCTTTTACTCTTTCTGGGTCAATTCAGACACCTGCTGCAGAAACAACATGTCCTAACAGCTTGCCTTCTTCTAAAGCAAATTGTGATTTTTTAGGATTGACTGAAATCCCAAACCTTCTGCACTTCAGGAACACTTTTTTCAAATGCTGCAAATGGTTTTGATGGTTGTTGGAGTATATTGTTATGTCATCAAGGTAGATAAGGACAAATTTATCTTTCTCTCCCACAAATGCTATATTCATAACTCTCTGAAAGGTAGCTCCAGCATTCATCAACCCAAAAGGCATCTTGGAATACATAAAAGTGCCCCAAGGAGTGGTGAATGCAGTCTTCTCTTGGTCATCTGGATGTACAGCAATCTGGTTATAGCCTAAAAATCCATCCAGGAAAGACATCAGCAAACTGCTTCATTAAATTGCAGTATTTAGCACTTTGATCAGCAGATAAAAGAGTGAACAGATTTATGTATCTAGGCTGACCTGGACTTCCTATATCATGCTTACAGACTGCAGATTGATCTTCTTTTTGGGCAGCCTTATAAGGCACATCATTTTGGTCAAATAGCTTTTCTAATGGAACCAGACCCTTAGGTATGTGGTTGCAAGGCAGTTGGACAATGCTATCTTCACCAATTCTGTTTCTAAGCCGGGATTGGGGATTTTCTTCCAAGGCTTCATTTTCTTGGTCAATTTGCATCTCAAAAAATTCATCAATGACTTGCAGAAACCTATTTAATTCATCAACATCTTCAAAAAATTTCCAATGCTAGACATTATCAGGCAAGGATGGTCTGTATTTCATTTGTACTTCATAAACTAGTCTAGGAGGCATGGGAGGTATAAACATGCTAGCAGACACAGCAAGGGAATCAGCAAGCTAATTTTTGGCTCTAGGGATTTATGAAATAAATAAATTATCAAAAGAATCTCTGAGTCTCCATACCTCATCTCGGCACGCTTTCAGCCTTGGGTGTTTTGTTAGGATATTCCGACACATAGGATATAGTTAAGTTCAACTTGGTCTAGTGTAGAGTTAGGTATAGAGTTAGGTAAAGTGTGTTTATTTACCGTTGTACATTTTGTAACTTACAATCTGATGGTCACGATATGTACTGATCCGACGGTTCACTCTCTCCTCGGTATTACCGACACTTGATCCGTGGCTTGACACCCGATTGGTCCATCAGTTCTATTTAAAGCGCATGGAGGGTCATTGTTCGGGTAATCCGTGCATGAGAGAAGCTTATGTAAATTTTCATTCTTTGATTAATAAATTGCCTGTAGTAGCCACGTTGGTAGAGGCCGTGGACTGTTTCCCTCTTTGAGGTTTTTAACCACATCAAAAATACTGGTGTATTGATCTGTGATCTGGTTGTGAGCGGTGTCCTTTTGGTGTTCTTTCTGAGGAACTTACCCTGTAAATTTCAAAAAGCCATAACTTCTTCATCGGGAAGCCGTTTTCAGAGCCGTTTTTTTTTAAACCGCCTAATTTTTCGAGATCTATCCATTGGAACACTTACTTTCAACATCTTCAGCTTTAGTGTTTTTAAAAAAAAATGGAAAGTCCATGCCAAGTCATTCTTGACAGCACTAACTACTTCCAATGGATATCCTACATGGAAGATTTACTTAGAAGTAAAGGTCTCTACAGAATAGCCACAGATCAAGAGAAGAAACCAAAAGATGAAGAAAAGGCTGCAAAATGGGAAAATAGACAAGATCAAGCACGTGGTTTGATAGGGATGTCTATTTCTCCTGATCTTAGATTCCATATTGCAGAACTTGAGACTCCTCATGAAGCATTGGAACAAATCACTAAAGTTTTTGGGATTAAAAATGAAATTAGAGCCCATCAACTTGAAAATGAGTTGCTTACATTGGATCCTAATAATTTTTCTTGCATTGAAGATTTCTTGTCCAAATTCAAGACCCTTAGATATCTCTTGGAAGGTGTTAAGGTTAAGAAAGAAGATAGTAACCTTATTTATTCCATCCTTACTAAGTTGGGACCAGCCTACTCTGTATTTGTTTCCACCTTCCATTCTACAAGGGAAGCTTTCATTTGTCAGGGAAAAGACTACAAGGCCCCTTCCTTTGACTCTTTTTGTGATTCTTTAATAAGAGAACAAGAAAAACTCTTACACCTTGGTCTTCTTAATCTTAGAAACTCTTCCAAGAAAGCGTTAGCCGCCCAGCAGCAACCAAATTCAAAGAATCCTAAGAAGTCATATCCTAAAAAGAATGGTCCTAAACCAAACAAGGGTCCTAAGCAAACTTAGCCTCAAAATGAAAGATCATTTCAGCAAAATGATAGGACCAATAAAAACAAATGGAAGAAGACTGATAGACATTGTAACTTTTGTAATCGAGATGGCCACTTAGAATTTAAATGCTTTAAGAAGATGGAAGCCTTGGAAGCCGCAATGAAGAAACATAACATCCATGTGGAGCATTCTTCAACTTCAACTTCAACTTCATCCTCAGGAATGGCACTTTCTGCATGTCGTTTTCAATCATCTCAGTCTGGTTATGCATTAAATGTATCTTCTTCTTCTCATTCTCATGAGTGGCTCATTGATTCTGGAGCCTCTTATCACATGGCCAAAAACAAAGCCATGTTTTCTTCTTTAAATGATTGTAACACCAAAAATATATATGTTGGTGATGATAGATCTCTTAATGTTGTAGGGACTGGAACTGTTCATCCAGACAATGGTCAGTTTAATGATGTATTATGTGTTCCAACCTTATCCTGCAACCTTCTATCTGTATATCAGATAACTCATTCAGGTGAAGGTAAAATTATTGAATTTTCACCTCATGATGTTGTAATCAAGGATCTAAGAGATCCTAAACAGATTCTAGCTACTGGTATTGCTGATGATTCCACAAGGTTGTATAAGTTTCACAACTTTGGGTCATCAAATCTTCCCTCAGTATTTGTTGCTCATAATGATGAAGTGAGCAAACTTTGGCATGAGTGATTTGGTCACTTAAACTATCGCTCCCTTCAGCATCTATGTAAAGAAAATATGTTGACAAGTCTTCCTATGGTATCTTGCAGAGATGGTGTTTGTTCCGGATGTGTACTCGGAAAACATCATCGGGACAGTTTTGAAAAACGTGCCTCTTGGCACGCCTCAGCCCCTTTACAGCTTGTGCACAGTGATTTATGTGGTCCACTTCCTGTTGCTTCATTCTCTGGCTGCAAGTATTTCTTAACTTTCATTGATGATTTCTCCAGACGCACTTGGGTATACTTCTTAAAACTCAAGAGCGAAGTATTTAACACATTTTTGGCCTTCAAAGCCTTTGTTGAAAAACAATCTGGACATCAAATTCTTAAGCTAAGAACTGATAATGGTGGAGAATATGTTAAGAACACATTCATCAACTTTTGCACCGAAAATGGAATTCAAATGCAACATACTGTTCCATACACTCCACAACAAAATGGTGTAGCTGAAAGGAAAAATCGCACCTTAAAGGAAATGGCTAATTGTATGCTGCAATCTAAAGGACTCAGTCTTAGTTTTTGGGCCGAAGCAATTAATTGTGCAAATTATATAATCAATCGCACTCCTACTAAGGTTCTAAAGAATCTCACTCCAGAAGAAGCTTGGAGTTCCATTAAACCAGATGTAAGTCACTTTCGTGTTTTTGGAAGTGAAGCATGGGCCCATATTCCAGATGAAAAGCATAAAGCTTTAGAACCTAAGAGTGAGAAATGTACTTTTGTTGGATATTCTGAAGATGTAAAAGGTTAGACTTATTCCATTTAAGTCCAAAAATGTTATCATTAGAAGAGATGTAAAATTTGATGAAAATAAATCGGCCTGCGAGCCTAGTCCGGCGGATGTGCCACCTCTTCCTATCTCTTCTACTTTTGAAAACATTTCTTCTTCAGATGATGAAAGTGAGGATGACAATCCTCCCCCACCTTCTCAGGATCCTCAACTTCCAAGATGGTTCTGTGCTACTCGGGATGCAGCAGGTGATCTTGCCGGTGATCCTACAGATAAGCGACGTACACGTTCTCAGTTTGAAAGAGCCTCTTCTTTACTGGCTCAAGCTCCAGTAAATCATGATCCTGGCACTTTTGCAGAAGCTTCGGGCCATCCACATTGGGAAGCAGCTATGAATGAAGAATATCATTCATTGTTGACAAATGATACATGGGATCTTGTTCCTCTACCAAAGGGATGCAAACTTGTTAGATGTAAATGGGTTTACAGAACCAAGTATGGACCAGATGGGAAAGTTGATAAACATAAAGCTCATCTTGTTGCTAAGGGCTTTTCACAGGTTGAAGGCATTGACTACACTGAAACCTTCTCACCTGTTGCCAAAATGAACTCTATCCGCCTTGTCCTTTCCCTTGCTGACTCTTTAAAATGGGAAGTCCATCAGATGGATGTTAAATCTACCTTCTTGCATGGGGACTTGCATGAAGAAATCTATATGGAACAACCCATTGGCTTCATCCAAACAGACTCCAGCCTTGTATGTCGACTTAAGAAATCTCTTTATGGTCTCAAGCAAGCTCCTCGGGCTTGGTATGCCAAAATGGATAACTTTCTTTTAGAACCTGGCTTTTCTAGGTGTTATTCTGACAATACTGTCTACACCAAGAAAGTGGGAAACTCTCTTATCATCCTTGTTCTTTATGTTGATGATCTTATTCTTACTGGTAGTGATCCCAACCTTATAAACCATGTGAAGTCCAGCCTTAGAAAGAAATTTGAAATGACAGACTTAGGACACTTACACTATTTTCTCGGTCTTCAAGTCTTGCAATCCAAGGAGGGTATTTCCCTTTCCCAGTCCAAGTATGCTTGTGATATTCTTCGTCATTTTCACATGGAAGACTGTAAGCCAGACCCTTCTCCCTTTCAGTCTAGAGTCAAACTTTCAGTCTCTTGTACTTCTCCTGAAGTTGATGCTACCTTATACTGCCAACTTGTAGGAAAACTCTTGTATTTAACCCATACTCGTCCTGACGTTTCCTTTGTTGTTGGCCTTGTTGCACGTTTTATGAAAAACCCCCGTGAAAGTCATTGGAAAGTAGCTAAAAGAATACTTCGTTATGTTCGAGGTACAGTACAGTTTGGGATTCATTACAGTGCCAAAGCAGCTCCTCTATTAGTTGGTTTCATTGATTCTGATTGGGCTGGTGACCCTGATGATCGGAAGTCTACTGCTGGTTATGTCTTCACTCTTGGTTCAGGACCTATTACATGGGCTTGTAAGAAACAGACTGCCATTTATCTTTCGTTAGCAGAAGTAGAGTATCGTGGTGCCGTAGAAGCCAGTAAG
This sequence comes from Pinus tabuliformis, assembly GCA_031772625.1. Lineage (NCBI taxonomy): Eukaryota > Viridiplantae > Streptophyta > Pinopsida > Pinales > Pinaceae > Pinus > Pinus tabuliformis. Next base: position 1,218,703,046 of record CM062817.1, on the reverse strand, counting down.
GAAGCCTTGTGGCTTCGTCAGATCCTATCAGAGTTTGGCTTTGAGCAGCAGCATCCAACCACACTTTGGTGTCATAATCAAAGTGTCATTCAGCTATGCAAAGATCCAGTCCAGCATCAGCGCAGAAAACACATTGAATTACACATGCACTTCATCAGAAAGCTCATTCATGACCATGTTCTTGAAGTGCAATATTGTTCAATAGATGATCAGGTTGCAGACATCTTCATAAAGGCTCTCATAGAGGCGAAGTTCACTAAACTTCGATATATGCTTGGAGTTCAGGAAGTTGTCACTAAGGGGGGATAGGCTCTAGTGCCTCCTTCCTTCTCCTATTGTGTCATATTTGTAAATCCTTCAATCCTATCCCAAGTTGTTCTTAAGGGGGGATGTTAGGATATTCCGACACATAGGATATAGTTAAGTTCAACTTGGTCTAGTGTAGAGTTAGGTATAGAGTTAGGTAAAGTGTGTTTCTTTACCGTTGTACATTTTGTAACTTAGAATCCGATGGTCACGATATGTAGTGATCCGACGGTTCACTCTCTCCTCGGTATTACCGACACTTGATCCGTGGCTTGACACCCGATTGGTCCATGAGTTCTATTTAAAGCGCATGGAGGGTCATTGTTCGGGTAATCCGTGCATGAGAGAAGCTTATGTAAATTTTCATTCTTTGATTAATAAATTGCCTGTAGTAGCCACGTTGGCACAGGCCGTGGACTGTTTCCCTCTTTGAGGGTTTTAACCACGTCAAAAATACTGGTGTATTGATTTGTGATCTGGTTGTGAGCAGTGTCCTTTTGGTGTTCTTTCTGAGGAACTTACCCTGTAAATTCCTACAGTTTTGCCTGAAATGTTTTATTTACTTGCTGAATGATCAAATCAGCATCCCCAAACACCTTTATGCTCATGATTCCCCTGTCTTTAGTTGCATTAAGGACCAATAGCAGAGCCTCATACTCTGTTATATTGTTTGTGACTTGAAAAGCCAGCTTGAAAGATAGATGAGTGCTTTCTTGTTTTGGAGATATCAGCACCACCCCTGCTCCAGCAGTCTCCTTGGAACATGCTCCATCAAAGAACATCTCCTAGACCTGACTTCCTTGCTCTCCCTTGGCCTGATTTGTTTGTTTCTTGAGCTGTATTGAGGCCTTCTAGGATTCTTCTATTTGGAGGATACATGCTCCAAAATCAGTGTCCACAGCATATATGGGATGATTAGTAGGATTCTTCTCATCATTGATGATGTATGCCAACTGTGCTTCCTTGTACAACCTCCTGCTTTCTCCTCCAAAAACTGGGACAGTGGCATAACACAAATCATTCTGCAATGTCCCACCTAGTCTCTTAATCCACCCTTTAGACAGTAGCATGCCAAACTTGGGAGGGACATCTACCACCACAATATCCATCATCATACTCTTCATGGGTAGCTGAGTTAAGGTAATGGCCAGGTCTTTGATTAATCCTAGGCATTTCACTTTCCTTGAATCAAAAGAGAATAAATCATGATATGGTCTAGTGATGTCAAGGCCTAACTCTTCCATGACAGCTTTAGGCATCAAATTGTGGCTGGCTCCTGTGTCTAGTAGGAAATTGTGGAGGATTTCTCATGAATGGTCAAGGAGACAAAAAATTATGGAGAATTATTATCAGCAGGTTTGATCATAGGGCTAAGCACAACTGTAAGCTTGTCATCTTGCAAATTGATAGAGTCAATGGAGGTTTGTGTGGTTTCCAGCTCAAGAGCTTCAAGGATAGGCTTTCTAAACACTTCATTCTTTACCAACTGTACCAGTGGCACCGATATTTTTAACTTCTGAACTTCTGACTCAAAGCTGAATGAGGAAGGTAACTTATCAGAACCTCTTACCTCTTGAACTAGAGCTTTGAGGATGACTGGATCAGCTACTAGTCTTCTCTTCCTGATATTCTGTGACTATGTTTTGACAGAAGCTCTTTGGGCGAGACTCTCCTTGACATTTTTTGCATTTGACCTCATATTGTATCTTTGTTGTTCACCAGTCTGTAGAACAGCCTCTCTGTCCCATTCGTGACTTATTTGGTCCTGCAGTAGTGATTCTTCATATGTAGCCAATGTCAAAAAGGCAGCACTGCCTTTATGTTCCATGCAATAAATTTCATCCTCTTCTTCAAATTGTTCCTCCTCCATGACTACATTTTAAAAAGGAGCTTTAAATTTCTGTTCTTCATTTGGTTCTTTTCCCCTCTGAATGATTTGCAACTTTTCATTTTCTCTTCTGAATGGATTTGGATTTCTTGGAGCAAATGCGTTTTGCTGCCTTGTCTTTCCTGAATTGTGCTCAACCTTCAGCTTAGATATTTTAGCAGCCAATGACTCTATCATCTTAGTCATTTTGTCTAATTTGGGTTCTGAAGATGAAGCAGAGGAAGAAGAAGCCTCACCTCTCTGCCTCCTTCTATCAACATGACTTTTTAGCTTTTCTACAATCATAATATTGGATTCCACCTCTAGTGCTGCATCCTTCATGTCGGCTAGAGTGGCACATCTTCTTTCTCTCAACAATAGGCAGAAATTAGAGTCAAAAGAAATGGCATAAGTGAGCTTGGCAGAGGTGGGGGTAGGCTTTACCTCAGCTGGTATCCTACTATACATACTGTTGAATCTTTTATTAAAATTAGGCAATGATTCCCCATTTTCCCTCTTCAGGTTACCAAACTCAGTATGGTAATAGAGAAGATCCTTTCTATCTCCCCATTGCTTTAGGAATGCATCATCCATTGCTTCAATGCCTAATATGGACCCATGGGGTAATTCTCTGAACCACTTCCTAGCCTCATCATCAAGGCTCTGGATAAAAACTCTCATCCATTCATCATCTTCACTGATATCTAGGTTATCTGCATATCTATAAAAAGATTTGAGGTGTTCTTCAGTTGTTACTCCCTCTGTACCAGTGAATTTGGGCATATATTTCTGATATTCTCCCGCAAGCATGGGATTCAAAGGAACAGGCAAGACCAGGGGTCCATACCTAGCAGCAATAATTCTTTCCATCTTCGTAGGTGCTTGTTGTCCTACCATGGCTGGGGTATGTAGAAGGACACTGGCAGATTGAGTAGTTTGAAGCAATATAATGGATGACAGATACAACGAGATGTTCTAGACTATATGAGAAGCTTTCTTTGGACTGAGATTCAAAGGGGAACTAAATGGACAAGGAGCTTTATGAATCTCTGCAAGTGTTTCTTCACTAGCAACACTAGGCTCTAAAACTTCAAATTGTGTATTCTCAACTAAAAACTCCTCATGCAGAGACAAATAAGCTTTCTTGGGCTTACCTAATCCTAATTCTCCTTTCTGCGATGTTTTCTTCGATTTGACAATCTTCTTAGGGTCAGGCACTGGTTTAGCTGGTGATTTCTGAGGATTTCTTCGAGTATGCCTCACAAACTGAGCTAGGACTATAACGTGGAGTCGCCAAAGGTTGGTCTTCCTCCAGTGTAGTCGCCAGATAGATGATTACAAACAGAGATGTGCCCAGACCTTGTCTATCATCAAAATCTGGAACTGTGTTGTTTCCTAGGGAAGCTGAGCTTCAATCTCCTTTCCCCGGCAATGGCGCCAATTAATGTTATAACCCCAAGAAACTCTCCTAGGTTGTATCTCAGAGATGCTCGGAAACATTACAAACTCAACAAAATGTTGGAAATGGAAGAATGGAAGGAATGATGCATATTCAAGCCAGATAACCACTTCTACTATGCTTAACTCCAGACATGGGTGAATACCCCCAGACTACAAGGCTTTAGACCACCAATTACTCACAGTTTGAGGATTAGGTGAACATGGAGAATACTGACCACACCAGCAGATGCACAAGACCATGTGATGGCCAGCTGCAACCAGTAAAGAGGTCTGCAAATCTACTTCCTAATACATAGACAGGATGACAGCTCTCTAGCATTAAGTAAACAGAAACATGCATAACACAATCAATGATACATACTATACTTCAACACAGAGGTGGGATGACAGCCCCTCTAATGCTAAATATCAAGAGCACATGAAGAAATGCATAACAGGCACAACCTAGAACAGAGTAGAAATGGAAAGTGAGCAATTAACAGCAAAAGAATCTTGTATTAGCTGAAAATGAAGACCAGACGCTGGAAGTATCAAAACAGTTACAGTCTCTAGAAGTTGAACCTTACATCAAAACAACAACCATCAACCCTGATTACATCTGTGTTCTAGGTATATATAGAGTTTGTTTACAAAAATACTCTACTATTCTACGCGTGGATGGATCATAATGGACCACCAACCACATTAACTATCTAAAATGGGTCTCTGCTATGTTATATTGCTTCAATGAAGGAATTTGACATTCTCTGGTACTCTGTTGTACTCCTCGAGCAGGTGAAGGGTAGTATATAAGACCTTCCATGACTGATAAATGCTTGTAACTGCTCGAGGCACATCATTTTCTTCTCGGCCATACTTTCTGTTGAATGCAGTTGTTGAGGAGAAACTACGCCGGGTATAGGTAGCTGGCCACCTTCATCCTTCAGGATCACATAATGGTTATGGACGTGGACAGTCGGGACAGGCAGAGGAAGAAAATCGGCCACTGGATTAAATGAATGAACAGCATGGATCTCTCAGCGGGAGGCATCAGGAGGAAGCGAGTCAGAGTGATTATGAGCCGTCGGATCTCTTAGATGGATGGAGGAGATCGATTTACAGGAGGTATCGAGCGGAAATGGGAATGGACGACTGTGAGCCGTCGGATCGCGGGCAGACAGATCTGACAGCTATCGGGCGGAATAGATGCACGGGGATTAACAGCCGGGGAAAATGGTTTGAGTGGCGGGGCGGTATTGATCGCACCACTTACGGGGGATGGGCGGTATTCATACGCAAGTGAGCGATGTGAGTAATCAGCTGATGCGTGGCAAATAAGACAGGGAGGAAACCGCTTTCCCGTGAGCTAACATGCGGTTATGTTATGGCAGTGGGGGAAGCGTATGCTGTTGGATCTCATGGTAAACGATTGGATGGTGGGGTTTGAATATGCACATTTTTTGACTGATGTGATAGGAAAAGTTGGAGAAAGTGCGCGGTCATGTGAACTTAGTCATATTATGGCTAAAACTTAGCACTCGGGGGTCGGAGGAACCACGGAATTACACAGAGTTTCAGAGGTAAAATGGAGGTAGCAGGTTTGAAAATATAAGCGGGGGTGAAGAGGAATAAGGAAGGTGACTAGTGTAGACCTTTTCTGAGTAGAAATAGAGGAAATGAGCTTGCTTAGGCCCTTTGAACATCATCAACCTGTAGCAGAGCTAACAGTCCCTCCACGGAAAGGAAAAGCCAAAGTACCGAAGGATTTGGATGCAACGAAGAGTTCACTTCAGACCCCGCTCCTCCCGGATGGAATTGTATTTGAGGGCTCACACCCAGGCCACATGCCAACCATGAAATTGGAAGACTAGGACCTTGTAGAAAGTGAAAAGTTCCCACACTTAGAGACAACAAACCTGATGAAGCAGAATACAGAAGGGGCAGTGATAGTGTTAGAGCCGCAAAAATGGTTGTGTGGTGTGGAAAAGGTTGGGTTGCTATAAAAATGTAGCAAGCCAAGGTGCTAAAGGAGCAGGTGGACACGGCACGCCATAATGTAGCAGTTCTCAAAGCAAGCATCCAGCCATGGATTGATGAAGCCTTCACAATCACAACAGATATTTAGGGAAAGCTCACACAGATTCAGGGGATGCATGCATAGATGCAGTGCAGCACACCGGAAATAGTGGGCATAGAAGAAAGAATGCAGTAGGTACAGCAAGCAGCAAGCAGCAACTCAGTACGCAGAAGACATCAGCGTCGTACAGGAATAGTTGGAGGGACTCTGCACCAAGATCACTGTACCAACAGAGTGACTCGAGGGCGAGTCACGATGTTTGTGTTGGGGGCCTATTGGGCATGGAATCCCCCCACAGCATGGTTTGCGGTTCAAAGCCCAAGTTTTTAGTAACATCATTGTAAAAACTCCGTGAATTGTGGGCGTGGAGAGAGAATTGTTTGTTAGAGTCATAGGGTTGTCCACCTTATGTTTTGAAGGTAGTGTCGACCTACCCATGGTCTGCGGACCATGGGATTGTATAAATAGAGCGAGGCTCTAAGTTGTAAAGTAGTTAAGAAGAATTTAGAGAACCAACGGATGGAGTCTAAAAGATAGCAAGCATAGAGAAAGAGTCTAGTGTCTTGGGTCGTAGTAGTAGGAAGAGGCTCTGCAGCTAAGTGTGAAGAGGCCTAGTAGAGTCTGCAGCTGAGTGCGCAGAGGCCTAGTAGAGTCTGTAGCTGAGTATGTGGACCCCTGCAGCTGAGTGCGCAGTGCAGATCGAGTCTATAACCAAGGAAAAAGAATAATAAAGAGAAGTTTTATCTAAATTTGATGTATCCGTTCTTATGTTATTACATGTCTGATATCAAGTGCAATTATACTGTTTATTTACTGCGCACTTTTTTCTGAATGGTAAATATTGTTAAGTATAAATGAAAGCATACAGATAAGCTAAGTCAATCAACTAATATTGGGTTTCTAGTAAGGGTTTGGTCAATAACCCTGTTCGGGCCCCAGGTAGGGCTGCACAAAGGCAACATCACTAACAACGACGTACTGATAAATGAACGTAGTGACGTGTGCGTAGGGTAAAACCGCAGACCTTCAAAACCCATCAGACATCCCCAAGGTGCGGCAACCTGGTTCCAGCACCCTCCCATACTACTTTGGGTGAGACCACATTCCGTGCTCCGCAGACTGTTGCCGAAAGGGCCAGTAGTACTGAGATTTGTTTGGCTAAATCATCTTCGAACCTGGGTCAAGCCCCAACAAGACAACAATGAGGCCAAACCTGGGTGGCCTCCATGTAACCTTGAAAACTGTGTTATTGGTCAGGGACGGACCCACTTAACAAGACATCCCATTATGTTCACCCCAAGACATTTGTAAGGGTGCAAATAGAAGGGAGCAGGGTGAGAAGTGTGGGATGATGTGGCAGTGCCATCACATGTCCCAATTGGGAGTAAGGGTCATGCAAGGGTGTAGCCCGTCAAACCATGTGTCCTAGAGGATGGTCCTTGGAGGCATTGAGTAGTATTATAATGGGGTTGCAGGGATAACAGGGTGCTAGGTCAACCAGGATGACAACTTGGAAGTGGAGGAGTGTCCCATTGGTTGGGAGTGGAACCCTTTGAGCAGTCTCCATATGTCTCGATGGCCTTGTCCCCAAAGTGTAAAAGGAGAACCTAGTAGGGGAATCGAGGTAGCCAGGATGGGATTTCGTTTCATCATAGCCACATGGGCCAGTCAGAGGTAATTATGTGGAGAGGTGAGACCCACTAGTTCAAATAGGCCCAAACATCTCACTCCAAAGGTGCAAAGGGTGGTATAATGTATGCACTGGGAGGAAGACTATGGGATTATGTAAGTCCATCCTCGTCAAAGGAGAATGCACCCTGATTGGTGGCGTGGTGGTCCCACGTAACAGTTCATTCCAATGGAATGACCCTAGAGGTATCGAGAGCTACAATAGAGGAAAGCATCGGGATATAAGGATCGGGGTGAAGTGGCATAAGGTGTGGTGTTAGTCAAGATTTGGAGCAGTGATGTAATGGGGAAAGAGGTCATGTGTCCCCACTACACATGCAATCCTAGTAGAGAGGCCACAAAGGATAACAAGGGAGCACACTTAGAAGTTGGTGGGAGGAGGAAAACAGGATGACATGTCCTCGAGGGTTATCCTGGAGGCATAAGGAGGGCTAGAATGAAGCATCGATACGACATTGTTAATCATATTCAATGGATTGGTTGGGCTTAGCAGAAGCTTAGGAGCAAGATATGTATATGCATGTATTTAAACATTGAAGATCGGAGCTCGATCTAGGCATCATGATAGGCATGTAAATTAATATATCTATATATATATATATATATATATATATATATATGTCAATGAATGAATGCATATATGTGTAGGGTTAATAGGCCTAGATATGAGGTTATGTGGATGGTTTAAGAAGCATAGATGATGTGTCCAAACCTTAGAGTGAGACATGATGATATGAATGAGAAAAGGATAAAAAAAAATATTATCCCATTCCTCTAAAGGCATAGGGGGAGTTGGATTACTAAGTGACACCTATCTCACTAAGGTAAGTAAGGTGGGGTAGTATTGTTACATAGGAATTTTGGTTACCCTTTGCCTTAGAAACTTTACATAATTCCTTGTTTCTCAATGCATCAGAATAATCTAGGAATTCTAGGTCTAGGGTTGAAAGGTAGTAGTCCCTTTGTAGTGGCCCAAATTTCATATGGGGTTGGATTTATCTTTTCAATATTTATTCGCATCCAAGATTCAAGGATCTAGAGGTTGGTGATGTCCCACACTTATGTGAAGGTTAGATTTCATATGGGGCTAGATTTCTCTTTTCAATAGTTTTACACATCAAGGATCTAGGGATTAAGAGTTTATGTGGATGTTGGATGTAATCCATGGCTAGATTTTCTTTACAATAGTGGTTCACTTCCAAGGATCTTTTGATTTGAGGGTAGCGAGGGTGCACACATATTTGAGGGCCTAAATATTACTTGGACTAAATATCATTTGATAACCCTACATCATCTTCAATACAATAGAAATGGATCTAAGGATCCAAGGATCCATGTGTGGTGAGGGCACACACATTTGTAAGGGCTTGAATTTGTAAGGGATAAGATATCATTTTGTAGACCCTGCACCAAATTCAGTACATGGAAAATGGATCCAGAGATCTAGTGATTTGGGGGTGGTGAGGGCGGACACAAAGTTGAAATGACCAGATGTAACACAGTCGAATATAACTGTGAAGTAAGTCAATTTACCATGGTGTGAGGATTCTATTGACCTCACATTGTGTTGGCATGGAAGTTTCGTGGGGGGTTGGACAGAGACCAGGTGGATTCCACGTGGAAGCATAATGATGACATGGGCTAATATACTTGGATAAACTTATGATGGTCATAATTTTCAATATAGGAGTTGGATTGAGGTGAAATTTATATAATCAAAAATACCTCAACGAGTTGAATGCAATGGTGGTGTTTTTTTAAGATTTTAATACTTTGACAAAAATATTGTGTTGTAATCACATCTTCATAGTAGACCTTATGGATCAAGTCAAAGAAAATAGGTAACACCTCCCACATCCTGAGATAGAGCAAGTGGGTGGGAGGATATGCTACAAAACTGATATTCCATACTATCCTCAGGGTGTTAAATCACCCACCTACTCCATAAACCCCTATGTTTCTATTAAATACTCCATAAAAACATAAAATATGATGATACTAAGCTAAAATCCACCTACTAAACATGTCCTATACTTATGATCGTGATTTTCCACTTTTCCTGGATATTGGGGCTTTGGTGGGGAATTATTGAGATATTGAATAGACTCATCCAGTTTTTCTATATTTCATCAAGGCCAACCTAATAATTTTCTTTTATTTCCCTAGAATTTAGAGATTCCCCAAGAATGGTTGTCACTTTTCTTGCTACTCTCATGGTGTCCACTCTTTCCTCTTGAAAAACCATTTTTTTTTAGAAAGCCAAACCTTCTCCCAGACAAATTTTGGGATAGACTCCCATACTCTCTTCAACAACTTCTTACCTTTGAAAGAACCTAAGTATAATTTCCCCCAACCTCCTAACAAATTTTTGAGAGGGGTATTTATTCTTGGCCATAAACTAGAAAGAACGACCTTCCAAACAGCTAAAATAAAGGAACAAAATAAAAATAAATTATCAATAGTTTCTTTGTCTTGTTTGCATAATATACACTAGCGTGGCCTTGTCATACATATTTTCATTAAATTTTAAATTGTTAATATCTTCTTGTGGGGAAAATCCTAGCAAAACATATCTACCTTGGGAAAGAAATTAGAACTCCAAATGTTAATCTATAAATTAGAGACAGATGCCTGGGACCAAAAGGAGAAGAGACTCATAGCCTTTTTTCAATGAGTAAATCTCCCTTCCCCGGCCATAAGCGTCCACCATCTACAAATCAAGAAGGGTGTTCCCCAAAAGATGAGCCTCAAGCAATCTGCATGTAGGCAACAAATGCTCAAGAAACCATCCCCATTCCCATCCATGTCAATAGTCTTCGCTAAGCCAAGTAAAGACATCAAATAAAGAAGACTTCATTTGTGCAGCAAGCCAATCATGCACACGAAGAAGGGACTCCCTCAACCTCAAAGGTTGGAAACCAAAAATTCCATCCCTTCAAATATTAATTTTCTTACCATTTCCCGAAATCCATGTCAATTTGGATTTAATAAGAGGAATTGAAGCTACCAACAATCTCCAAATTTGGCATCCTCCTATATTTTTTAGGAATTTGAAATATGCATCACTGTCTTTCGCCACATAAATATTTTCTATGCATAAATTGCTTCCACCAAACATTGGCTCCTATAACCATATGTCAAACTTTTTTCTCACCTAAAGCAACATTCATTAAAACAAGATCTCTAATTCCCAACCCACACATAACTTTTGGAAGCCTAATTGTTCTCTAGTTGATGAGATGAAATTTTTTTGTGTTTGTTTTACTTCCTTGCCAAAGGAATTTTCTAATTTATTGAGCCATCTGCAACCTTACTGACATAGGGGTAGAAATTTATAACAAGGCAGCATAAATAGTATAGATTTGACAAAAATTAGTTTCCCAATAGGGTTAAGCCATTGCGCTCCCCATTGCTCAAACTTGACTTTCAATTTTTCTATAGCATGATTCCATGAAGGATGGGGGCAATGCTTCAAGAATATTAGCATTCCCAAATATCAGAAATTGGTCCAATCATCCTTTTTAGAGATGCTAAAAATTCTTAAAATTTTACCATGAAGATCTTAGTTGATATTCCATGAGTACATGTGACTCTTGACATCATTTATCATTCCTCCTGATGCTGATACAAATTTTCCAACACAGATTTAAACCTTGAGGAAATAACAGATGAAGATCCCCTAAGGAGGATGGTATCATAAAGAAATGGGTTTGATTAATACTTTTTATGCCTTCATTATATCTAATTCTAGGTAGCAAGTTCATTCACCTTTCATAATCTAATTTTTTTTTCTTAATGATTCTGCCATTATAATATGTAAATTCAAAGAGAGAGGACATCCCTGCCATGGACTCCGAGAGGCTCTGAAAAAACCAATTGAGTAGCTGTTATCGGGAAAAGTGTCTATTCAGAACGACCCTATCCCACTGGGTTGTGACAGAGACCTCAGAAACAAACAGGGAAAACTACTCTTGTATTCTCCTTTATGAACTATAAACGAAGAGGAATAGGATGAACCAACCTATGTCTTGCGCTAGTCCTTTGATCCAATCTCTCTTCTCTTTGACAGCTTCCAGCTACCTGCTCCCTTACTCGCCCAGTGTCACCAAGTTCCTGCAATATCACAGAAGAAGGAAACTACACAAAGACATGGATTTATGTTCATAAAAAGCTTAAGATCATATTTAAGCTAAACATACAAATATAACAAACATCAGTGATATACAAGCATGTAGGAGAAACTCAAATAGTTTTATTGATAAAACAAGAAGATCCAGGAGGAGTTACAACCGATGATTCTTGATCCAGCATCAACCTCCCAGCATAGAATCCCCTCTTCACCTCCCACAAAGCATAAATCACCCAATACTCTGATATCTATCTCAAAACCAACAGCAATTCTCTGCAATGTACAAAATTCCAGCCTCTTGGATCTCTTGGTGAGGGATCCATATATAGATGTATGCAAAGAGGATGAGTCAGCTCATGAATTGATTAGTGGCTTCTCTCTGTCAGTTCTTGCTTCCACTTGGACGCTGAGAGCCTCTTACTCATCACTGGTCGAATTCAGTGAGGCAAGTGTCATTGGGAAAGATTCTGGAAGCTTCCATTGTCTCTCCACCTCGTGGAATGACTCTGCCACTTGTCATTTCCCGCCCAACGCACCCTGGTAGTGCATTCAAGTGCGTTGCAACGCACCTAGCCAGTGTATTTGGGTGCTTTGCAACGCAGTTAGCTAGTGGAGCAGCTGAAATGATCTTGATTTGACTAGTTCTGAGCAGTTTCTGGTGGAGAACTTCTGGGAGAAGCTGTAATTTGTTGACCTTGTTTCTTTAGGAGCTGGAACAACACTTTTAGGGACTTAGGATCCCTTGGTTTATGGACATTTCATGCTTATAGCTATAAGGCACAAAAATGTCTATAACAGTTGCCCCCTAAAGTATGAGGCCGTTTATCAGGTGAAATGCTTTATTAGGAGGATCCGAAGTTCTTCTAATGCTGGGGAGGAGACCTGTAATAAGATACAATACAATACATTATCTTCATACTATTTTCACGATCTAGCTGAGGCGGGCATTCCCATGCTCAGCTTTAGAAATTCATTTTCATGTACATAGGACAGACAATCGTCTGATGGTAGATTGATGATTCTGATGAAGTCATCATCCTTTTGGTAGGATGATTATCTGTGTTGCAAGCTGTACATTTCAATGTCTTTATTTTTCCTGAATATATCTCGCAACCCAGATGGATGAAACTAGATCCGGGGTCTTCAATCTCGTCTGATATTCACTCGAAGTACAAGTCGATCCACGTGAGAAATGTTCTGAAGTCGAACATGGAAAGACATCACTTGATTACCAGTCAATGACGTAAACTGTTAACAAGCGCGAGAGGAATCACCGATAATGATAATGACCCTCAAGATACTGCAGTACAATTCACGTGGTGTGAATAAAGGACTTGGCGTCGAACACCACGCAAAATCTTTCAGTCGAAGGTCATTGATGTATACCTGTCGCCGAAAGTGAGAAACTTGCCATTGAGGCATGCAAGCTTCAAAGTACTGAAGGGTTTGTTCCTAGATCAACTTCTTGGATAATGAGCTGATGTTGACAAGAAGTGATCTGTCAAAGGAGGGCCTTAATGAATCCCACATCAATGACACAGAACGGAGTAAATGATTTTGTTGGAGGTGAAAACGATTTGGTGATATACGGTTCAGGGTGGCGATCATGAAAGAATGAAGTATAATGTATGGTAGTGGATGGGACACGGGTGACTTCTCTGGATGACTTCTCTTGAACATGTCGGCGACACTTATGTGATGGATCAGTAGCATTTACCCCAAATGTGGATGGTATGGCGTGACCAGGGTGATGTAACCGGTGAATGAAACAACCCAACCCGACTCTGGCACAGAGTGGAAGTGTCATGTTCAAGAGCGACTTGCTACCAATAAAGTTTCTTTGAGTTTTCTTCCCAATTTTTCCCCAGTCATTGCTGATCAGTACCTCTTTATTTTTGTCAAGCTTGAGGAGGATAACATATGCTTGTTCTATAATTTGCCCTTCCGGCAAACCCATCGCTATGTTTTAACGAGCCTAGCGATAGTGAAACTCGTTCTCGCCTAAAGACAGGTTTGTCGCTATTGATCTTTTTAACGAGTCTAACGACAAAGTTAACTCGTTCCTTTTCATTTTTAGAGAGTCTGAAAAGGTACGTAAAGGTAACTCCAAAGTTCCTTTTTCGTCATCTAATCCCTTAAGTCCGAAAAAGTATAAAACAATATAGAAGGGATGAGTTTTCGATAGTTTTAACGAGCCGAACAAAACAAGCGCTCGATCTTTTTGGGCAATAATCCCTCAGGTCCAAGAAGATTAAAATCTAGAGGAGGGATAGCATTTATGGTCGCTTTAATGAGCTGGAAGGCCAAAACTCGGCAATCTTTTCATATTTTACGAGTCAGATGAAAAGAGCTTAAAGAAGACTCATCTTTTCAGGAACGAGTGATAAAATGGGTAGCAGCTGATTCCAGGTAAGGTTTGGAATTTTCCAATCACGACAGTGTCACAAGGATGGCTAGTGAAATCACTCTTCGCAGCTGTTCCTCAAAATGGGTAAACAATCAAATGGAGGTGAATGATCGGCCAATGGAAAAGTGGAGGTGACGGTGCAAACACGACCAAGGCTTTAATGGCTGAAAATGCTTCATTCACGGTGGTTATTTACCGGGGAATAGTTCATTTTTTAACGAGCTTAAACGCGGGTGGAAACATTTTCTCGGTCTTATGTTTATTTTTTAACGAGATTGAACTATGTGCTAAAACTGCTCGATTAATCCAGTCATATGATAAGAATGTCTCATATAAGAACGGCAATTTTTAGATTTTTGCCCCACATCCTTTCTTTATGCAAGTTAGGAAATGACTAATCCAAAAAACAGATAAATAATCGCTCTTTTCTTGCACTCCAAAAGGTTTGCATTCCCCCAGGTATCAAATATGGTTTCAAAGTTACCCCTCAATTTGCAGACAAAACATTTGTTCTATCAGGAAAGGCCTACCTCTTACAGGTTACCCAAAGATTGTTCCATTCGCGGTGCAAACAAAACACTTCTTCGGCGATGTCTACCAAGATAAACAAAGGTGAGCAACGACGTCCGCCACTCACATAACTTTGACAAGAGAATCTTATTCTAGAATAACCCCTCTTCCACCGACGGACGGGGTACAGACTAGTAATATTCTCCCGCGGAAACCTACCCTATACCCGAAGTTTTCCTGCCGAAGCAGACCAGGACGCATGCCCCCTAGGTTTCATTCATATCCCTCCGAATTACTCGCGCTCATCGGGAGGACGGACTGGGGATTGAAACATTTCTTGCGTGAAGAGACCATTTAGAGATGGTATATGACTATTTGTGATGCGTGATCCGGGAAATGAAAGCTGGTCCACGAGCTTGACCACTCTTCCTTCGTGCGGAAAACACATTACTCTAAAGAGTGAGGAGACGATGACTCCCATGCAATAAATATAGTCTCGTCCAAGGAGTAGGTTATAATCCAAGGGTCCTTGAACAACCATTACGTTCATTTGAACTGTCTTCCCTCTCAATGTTATGGGAACATCGGGAAGGATCCCTAAAGGTCGACTGGTTCCTTTATCAAAGCCTGTCATATTTCTCATCTCAGGCAAAAGCGATGGCGAACCAAGCGCTTTCCAAGAAAAAGAGGAAAGGATACTCACAGAAGCCCCCTCATCTATGATGGTACCAGCCATGACCATTCTATATATTTGAACGATAATTCGGAATGGTATGCTTGCTGGTAAACGGGGTCTGCCTAGTTGATTCCAGTCGAACGAGACGACTAGGTTGCTTGGAGGTGGGACCGAGTAGACGGCCAGGTATGGCTCTGACGAACTTCCCTCCTACGGTAAGGGAATGGGTAGATTGCCCCCATGTTCGTCGGAGTCTGTGTTGATGAAGAGAATTTGGACGGTGTCATCCTTATTCTCTTCAGTGACTGTATCATTCGAAGATAAAACCTCTAAAGGCAAGACCAGGTCAACTGCCACCTCGACCTTGTGACTTTCGTCTGGTATGGATTCAGTTGGTTTATCTTCAATGATAGGTGCTTCAGCCGACCACCTGAGCGGGCTAGCTGGGTTCTCAACTAGTGATGGACTCGGCAAGAGTTTTTTATATCCAGGAGGAAGTCGTAACGGTGAAACCGGACGATCATCCAAAACTCTTTTAGCTTCGTCTAAGAAGGGACAACGGTGGAGGGCATGGTCACCTTCACACAGTTTACAAGGAAATCTAGCTTTCTCTTTTTGTCCTAGGGCTTCACTTTCACTAGTTGACGGTGTGCTTTCAACATGATCTCCAGAGGTTGATGACACCGGATTGTGCAAATGAGGAGACCAGTCCCTTAGTATCCGGGGGATGCAAGGACAATCTCTGTGAAAGTGGTCTCCTTTGCAAATGACACATGGTGATTTAGGCCTGGTCGGTGCTGTGTGTGGATTTTCCTTAGACGACACTCGTTTTCCCCCATTCGCCTTTGGCTCCTTCTTCTTTTTCTCTTTCTTCTTCTTTTCCTTCTTCTCCTTAGGAACTTGGCTTTTAGCTTTACCAGTCCCGTCAAGCAAAGAGGAAGGAGGAGAGGAAGAATTAGAAGAAGTAGAAGGCTGGTGGGTAACTTTGGACTCATCTAATTGTTGATTCAATTGTTCAGGAATAGTGGTGTTCTGAACGACATTGGTTGAGAAGAGCCATACTGGCAAGCCAATTGTCAGTCCTGGAAGTGACAATGTGTCCATATGGGGCGCACCAACACCTCCCCAAGAGGAGAAATGACTAGGATTTCCACCAAGGGGAATTCCTTGGTTGGTAGGCTCCATTTTCTCAACCTAAATATCAACGTAGGAAAAGGGTATGAATATTCCGTTTAAAATAAATTTTAACACGCTTTGACACAACTTGTTTTTTCAGTTTTAAAGAGTCGAGAAAAAACAAAAGATGACTCTAGTCTCCTTCGATTTTTAATGAGCCTGAAGTGACAAGTTCTCAGATGGACCTTTTCCGTTAAGGAGTCTGAAAAGGAATGAAAGGGACTGCTCTGGAGGTCTAGGTAGAGGGAGTACCAAACCAATCACAAAACTGCAGAATACTTTTTACGGTATGGTAGTCAATCTTGTCGAATGTTGTGTTCGGTGCATTGCGATCAGTAGGGCGGCCGACATGGCTTCCTATGGATAAAGGTTTTATGCCTATAGGGGTCTCCCAATATATACTTGACGGTACGTGGGAGCACAAGTCTGTACTGGCACTTATCGTCTCAAAGTGGAGGAATCACCCAACCATCAGTGAGGACAACAGTTACCAGGCTTTACGACGCTGGAATACGTCTCTAGCCTAGACCTCTAAATGTTGTGCGTTAAGTTACAAAGCGTTGTTAAGTTCATTGAATTTATTTTAGGTTGATCTTTCTTATGAAGTTTGCCTTTTGGGATCACCACGAGATCTAGATATAATTCCTAAAATGCAATCTAAAGATGATAAGCAAGCTTTTATCTCTTTTCAGCAATGAAAATCCTAACTACAAGGGGAAAAGAAAGACACAATCTTTTCTCAAAGAGCAAAGAGCACACTGTAAATGCACTTTTCCTAAATCAAGTCAAACAGACTATCAACATGCAAATGCACATGTGCATGTATTTGTTTTTCACTTTCTTAATATTGATGCCTAAAAAGAAAGTTGTTGTAGAAATCTGAATTCGCTTTCAAGTGAAAAACACAAACAAGCTTCTTTTCGAAATCAAAAAGTTAGAGACGATTACGACACTTTATGATTTTGAAGTAAACACTTGTTTCGACACTAGAAATTCACAAATTCAAGCCAAAGGCAAAAGTAAAAGCATAATCAACTGTCAACAGCAAATAAACTTTCTCCTAAGATCAAAATCGACACTTTCGACAGATCTAAATCCAAGGACAACAGTATAACTAGTTTACTTTTGCAATGGGAAACTGTAAATGACGTAACAAACACAAAAAAACAAATACAGTTTCTTTTATACAACTGAGGCAGAATTAAGGCAAAGAAAAGTGGCTTTTAAACAGACACACACACTGATCACAGGCTACAAAAAATCAGAGGCTAAACTGGAAAAAATGAGCAAAGAACCTCAGCTGCACAGGGCTAGGCTTATCAACGCACCTGGTACATAGAGAAACTGGATTGCAACGCAGGTTTCCCTCTCGGGAACTGCGCTGAAATGTAGGAACTCTTCACAGCACCTGCGCTGGGGCAGAAACGAGAATTCTATCTGGGTTCTAGGTCACAGTTTGCAGTTTAATCTATGGTTTTTGGCCGGGTAAAAGAAATCAGTAATGCACAATCAGAGGGTTGATTTAAAAGAGGTTTAAGAGCTATCACAAAGGGTAATCAGATCATTTGTGAATCAGCTGTTCAATTCGCTACTTCTAAGTTTATGAAACAAAGAATCAGAGAAACACAAACAAACTAACTAGACACGATCCCCAGTGGAGTCGCCATTTTATTATCGGGAAAAGTGTCTATTCAGAACGACCCTATCCCACTGGGTTGTGACAGAGACCTCAGAAACAAACAGGGAAAAATACTCTTGTATTCTCCTTTATGAACTATAAACGAAGAGGAATAGGATGAACCAACATGTGTCTTGCGCTAGTCCTTTGATCCAATCTCTCTTCTCTTTGACAGCTTACAGCTACCTGCTCCCTTACTCGCCCAGTGTCACCAAGTTCCTGCAAGATCACAGAAGAAGGAAACTACACAAAGACATGGATTTATGTTCATAAAAAGCTTAGGATCAAATTTAAGCTAAACATACAAATATAACAAACATCAGTGATATACAAGCATGTAGGAGAAACTCAAATAGTTTTATTGATAAAACAAGAAGATCTAGGAGGAGTTACAACCGATGATTCCTGATCCAGCATCAACCTCCCAGCATAGAATCCCCTCTTCACCTCCCACAAAGCATAAATCACCCAATACTCTGATATCTATCTCAAAACCAACAGAAATTCTCTGCAATGTACAAAATTCCAGCCTCTTGGATCTCTTGGTGAGGGATCCATATATAGATGTATGCAAAGAGGATGAGTCAGCTCATGAATTGATTAGTGGCTTCTCTCTATTAGTTCTTGCTTCCACTTGGAGGCTGAGAGCCTCTTACTCATCACTGGTCGAATTCAGTGAGGCAAGTGTCATTGGGAAAGATTCTGGAAGCTTCCATTGTCTCTCCACCTCGTGGAATGACTCTGCCACTTGTCATTTCCCGCTCAACGCACCCTGGTAGTGCATTCAAGTGCATTGCAACACACCTAGCCAGTGTATTTGGGTGCTTTGCAACGCAGTTAGCTAGTGGAGCAGCTGAAATGATCCTGATTTGACTAGTTCTGAGCAGTTTCTGGTGGAGAACTTCTGGGAGAAGCTGTAATTTGTTGACCTTGTTTCTTTAGGAGCTGGAAAAACACTTTTAGGGACTTAGGATCCCTTGGTTTATGGACATTTCATGCTTATAGTTGTAAGGCACAAAAATGTCTATAACAGCAGCCATTCATCAACATAAAAATACAAGGGCCTTGGATTCAAGTCAACACCCATCCAATCATATTTTTGGAAAAGCCCATTAAAAGAGTAAAGAATGACTAACATTGTCAAAGAAATTACCCATATATAGTTTTATAAACATACCTCTATCTCCCCTACTCTTACTAGAATGGATTTCTTCCTAGACTAAAACAATGTTATGCATTATTTTCCTTTTTCTAACAAAATCACCTTGCTTTTTGGAGATTAAGGGAAGAAGATGTAACAACCCTAGTGAAAATTCCATGTAAAAATATATAAATACCACAGATGATGGGACACGTATTCCAAGCTAAATGGTGGGAAGGACATCCTAGTAGGTGTTCATTTGGGTGTTTATGGCTAAGGAAATTGGCAAAGGCAATGGCTAAGGCATTAAAGAGGAAAAAAGGTATTTTGGCACATTTATTTATGAAACTAATGGAAATTAGGAGAAAAGGAAGGTGAAAGGTCATAGGTTTCATGTGAGGAGGAAATTGAAGGAAAATAATGGAAAATGAAGAAAATAAAGGCCTCATTAATAAAAAGGCTTACGAGGATCAGTGGGAAAGATTTGGTCAATTTAGCTTTGGAGGTCTTTCATTATTCTCTTTCTCTCTCATACTCTTGGACACTTGGAGTTTTCTCGGAGCACTTTGGCATTGGAGCAAGAAAGGAAAAGACGACAAGAGGAAGCAAAGATCAAGCAAGGAAAGGCAGGATCAAGCATCTACAACAGGCTTCATTGTAGGTATTGACTTTCATGTGTATTTTGCTTGCTATATTTGGCATGCATGGGGTTGCATGTGGTTATTTTCTACCACGGCATGGGTTTTTCTAGGTGTGTCAATATTTTCAACCTAGCCTTGCCATTTCCTGATAGCTTTGATGATATGGGTTCTCTCATTCAATTTATGTGGGGTGGTTGGATTGGATTCAAAGCTGAGTGGGTTGCATCTCTGAATTGAAAAACACATGGTGGTAGTGATCCTTGAACCGAACTGAGGATGCACAAAGCCACTGGCCTAGTAACCCCTACACTAGACTGTGGGTTGTGGTAAAGCTAGATTGTGTGCCTCGGTGGTCCTAGTGATTGCTTAGTGAGGGATAAGTGATTCCGAGATGGAATGCATGGTAAAGCCTATAGAGTATGTCTTGTTGTAGGGCCTAGTGATCCCTGGATTAGACTGCGGATGCACGGTAAAGCCTGAGAGACTAGGATCAAATTCCTCATGGTGTAGGCGGAGAACTCTGGTGGCATCCATATTGATTGGTGTTTTTGATGTTTTCTATAAGTCCCACATTCATTCTTGGAATATGGCACGGGGGTGATTGGCTGAAGAGAGACTTGGCTCATCCAATCTATGGTCAAGTGGAACATGGTAGTCTTGTTAGCCTTGTTGGCATGTGGCCCAAAAAGGATCCAAATATGCTCTCTAAGTCTTCAAAAGCTAGTAAAATCATGTCAAAGATCAAAACCATCGCAGGAGAGCCCTTAGAATGGTGTGTTACACTAAAATTTGTCACCATGACTATTTGCAGTTAGTATGGCTCCATCAATTGTCATACTACCCTCCTTGGCAAGTCTCATACCTCTGCTCCTCATGTCAAACTCCAAGAAAGAGAGAAAGTCTTTAAAAATCTATATATCTCTGGGTACGCAGTTTCTCTTAGCCTTACCTGCGTGTACGCACCCCAATTTCACAATACCTGCGTACTTGTACGCTATGTATGTAAAGGGGAGGGTGCGTACTCCTGTAAAGGTCAAAAGGCGCAAGTTTCACTCCAAAAAAGTTACTTGTGGTCATTTCTAGAGCATTCTAGAAGCTTGTTTGACGTGTATGGAGAGCCTCCAGATGGTTCATGTATCCCTATCAAAGAGGAACTTATCCCATCAAGAGTGGAGCTATCCCATCCAAAGAGGGACTTATCCCATTGATGGTGGACCTGAATAACTTCCTCTAGAGCACTATAAATGCAGGCATTGGGCCAGAGGGAGGGGAGGTTGAAAGCTGAACATTCCTAAGGGTAGATGCTGCTGGAATTAGGACTCCCTTGTAAAGCTTGAGAGGAGAGATTCCCATCCTTTCCTAGCCTTATTTGAGAGTGGGTGAGCTGATCAAAGTAAAGGAAAACTCTTGCTGGACCCTAGGAGGGACCTGCACAACACCAAGGCTCAGGTTGTAATGGTTTCTTTTGTTTCCACTTAATACAAATGAACTCATTTTTCTCAACAGATTGTTATTCATGATTTGTTTCATATACTCCTTGGTCTGTATGATGGATATGTATTGTTTTATGAGTTTATCAAGTGCTATTTAATCTTTTGGCTTGTTAGTGAATGCAGGTTTCGAAGAGAAGGAGGAGCTCATCCGGATCGGCGAGGCTGGACTACTACAAAGCGTTGGACTAAAGGTATGTTAAAATCACCTGATTACTTGTATTTTCAATGCATGTTTAGAGAAAGGTAGTGTTTATTTGTCTTGTTTGTCATTAGAAAGCCTTTGCTTCTAGGGAGGTCGATTGTGTCCGCACTATCGACTCTTTCCGCATGACAAAATGGCGACTCCACTGGGGACTCCATTGATGTGAATGATTTTTCCTTTTTGTGAAACTTTGATTTGAGAAAAGTCGTTTGTTTTCTGGTTTTTGGCTGTTTGACTGTGTATTTGGGTGGGATAGCTTAGGGTTAAATTAGATTTTAGTTTTTCTTGGTTTTGCTAGCTGTACGCACCCTCTGCGTTAAGCACAGTGCGTACCTTTACGCACTTTGGCTATGTACACAGAGCATGGCCGCACCTGTGCAAACAGGCTGCCTGCGTACCCCTGTAAAAAGCTTAGAAAATTTCCATTTTTTCCTTTTTCTCCTATTAGATTTTGTTTATAGCTTATTTTTGCTGCCCAGATCCACTGTTCACCTGTCAGAAGCTTTCATCTTGGCTAATTTCATTGGCATTCCTACTCTAAGCTTTCATCAATTGGGTGTTTTGAGTCTCTTTTTGAGAAATTCTTGATTTGTTTTCCTTTGGTCATTGATTGGAGGTTTCTCTCAGTGTTTTCACAATTTTGCATCCTTTTGCTTTTGTTTTTGCAAAAAAATTTCCCCCTCATTCGCCGGGGGGGGGGCTAAATTGTGTATGAGTTTTAATCGCCTTTGAGTGTTTTTATTTTTTGATCTTTGGAACTCTCACCCAATTTTCTCGACTTGCACTTGATTGGTTCTTAGATTACTTTAGAATCATCTTGTGTTTGAGAATTCTCTTGCATAGATCACATTTGCATAATTAGAATTCTCATTTTCAGAATATGAATGAAAAAAGTGCATAGATTACATTTGCATACTTTTCAAGTGAATTGTGCATAGATTACAATTGCATAGTTTACATTCTGAAAAATCGATCGTAGATTTAGATCAGTTTTCTTTGATTTGAATTTACACAAAAATAAAAATAAAAATAAAAACGATTTTGGAATTGATTTGCATTAGTTTTTCTTGATAAAATTAATGCATTAGAGAATTTGTTATATTTTCTCTTAGTGATCAATTTTTTGCATTGTTGGAAGTGAATGGAAACTCTCTCCTTCCTTTAGTTAGGATTCATCGAATTGAAAAGATTACATTATCATATTCGATTGCATTCAGTTGAGTCGGGTCATAACACCATTGGTTTCATTTCCATTTACCCATTTGAGTAATAACAGCCTTAATAACACAACGCTTAATTAAAATTCATCTAGTAATTTTTACATTTCTAGGGCTCTGATACACCAACATAGCTTAGGCTAGTGTCTTGGAGTAGGAGAGTAATTAACTCTCCAAGATAGTAAAACCAAACAAGTAGCTTATCTTGCGGTAGGATAAATCCAACTGTTACATTTATGCTCTGGGAAAGCTCCTCTTAAAGGAGAAGCACGAGACCGTGTCCGAACCAGTGAGGGGATCAATCCTCCTTCATTGGGAAAGATGCTAGATACGCACGTACTACAAACGGTAAACCTCGGATTATTGTCGAGGAGCCTGGGGTCACTTGTCGGTAAACCTTGGATTATTGTCAAGGAGCCGGCAAGGGGATTGAGCTTGTTACTTTGCCCTTGCGTGCTATCGAGTCGTAGACTGTTCCCCCAGGTATATTTGTTGCTGTTGGTAACCTTAGTGACCATTATCTTTAGGATTCTACCCGAGATGACGGTGGAGGGAAGATCCCACTGTACCTGGAGCAAACGTCGGCTAGACTCACTTGGATTTTCCGGGGGGTTCACTTCACTCGAGAAGGTTAAAGTGGAGGAACTTGTGCCGGTCTATTCATTAAGCAGGTTGCTGGGGTAACTGTTCCACCCACCACTTCTGTACTGAATTCGGCGATGTTGGGTTTCATCACCAACTAGTGTTTTCGGTCCAGAAGGCTACTGTTTGTGTGTGGTTTGACTCCTAGATTTGATAGCGCGTGTTAATTTGTTTGTTTTTACTTTTAGAGACCATAGGTGTGAATTGTGAATTTTAATTGTTAGGTGTGAATTGTGAATTGTTAATTTTAGTTTTAAAAAATTGTTAATAAAATTCACTGAAGTTGAATATAATGGAAAATGTTCCGGAATTTACCAACCTAGGAACCCCTCCTAACGAGAATCCTAGTACTTTTCCTTACTTTGGAAATGTTGGTCCTCCTTATATGGCTACTTTGTCATTACTTGGATTTACAATAGGTTTACCGATATGGTTATTTTCAACTTCGTTGGCCCAAAATACTCCAATTGTTCCATCTCAACCGGATGCTTCACCTCAACAGAGTTCACCATCTCAACATCACCAACCTTCTGTTGACCCTTTACCTTCTTCGCCTAATTTTTCTTCCTCCATTTCTTCCTCTTCGCCTGGTAAAATCCTTGATGCTAGTAACCAGGAGGCTAAGAAGAAGAAGAAAGGGAAGAAGAAGAAGAAGCAAGATAAGAAAGAAGTCAACCAACCAACCATGACTGTAAGTGTTAGTCGTGTTGAGGAAAACTTCGACATGCCTCGTAAACCCAAATACCCTTGCAGGCTTTGTAAGGGTGACCACTTCCTTTTCAATTGTCCTGATATTCCAAAGGTCTTGGAAGTATGGTCAGAAAAATCTCATCAACTTTCCATTGATCCATCAACCAGTGATAGTCAGGTTCCTGGGAAAAAGGCTAAATTTAGGTTTCCTTGTAAGTTATGCAAAGGGAGTCATCAAACTCACGTTTTCCCTCACATGGATGAAGCCTCAAAATTGTTGGAAAACCTTACTGTTCCACAACAAGAATTTCCAACTGGTTACCGTAAACTTTCTCCCAACCTACCGTCAACTGACGGAGTGGTCGATTCAATTTCACATACAGTTGATCACACTCTTCCATTGGAGAGTGAAACTCATGTCACTCAGGTTGATGATCCATTAGTTGATCAAGTGGTCGATTCAATTTCACAAAGAGTCGATCCCACTTTCCCTTTAGAGAGTGAACTTCATACCGCTCAGGTTCTTCTTGTTACATCAGATTCTTCTATGCTGGGGGGCATTTCACCTGTTTCTACATAACCCCCTCCAAGCACTCAGGTCTTTTCCTTTGATTGGAATAGACTGACAGAACCTCGTCTTCCTTCCTCCATCCCTTTCCAAATCATTGTCAAGGCTGGTGGTAGGGACATACATCGTACTCAGGTAGATGAAGGTGCTTCTGTTAGTGTTTTATCCTCAACTGTTTGGAAAGCTTTGGGTTCCCCTCAGCTTGCGCCTATTACGCAGAATCTGAAAGCTTTTAACAAAACCATTAGTGAACCTTTAGGGATCCTTCCTAAGTTTTCAATTACCTTGGAAGGTAAAACTGTCTGTATTGATCTTATGGTAGTTCGAGGTCCCTTGGATTTCAATTTACTCCTTGGGTGAGACTATGTTTATGCAATGAAAGCTGTCGTATCGACACTCTTTCGCGTGATGTCTTTCCCTCACAATGGCAGTATTGTGACTGTAGACCATCTTTCGTTCCCTAGCCTTGTTTCAACTACCAATAATATGACACCCCTAAATGTTCCTGATTCTAAAGTGGTATCTACCCTGCCACGGGTTAATTATGTGGCAACTGGTCCCATGTTTTCAGTTACCGATGTAAGTGAGCCTCTCACTATTTGCTCATCTTCCTTTGATTTAGATCCGGTAATTGACATGGAAAACTCTATGGGATTACTTGAACACGATGTTCTTATCCCTTTTGAGTCCCTTGACATGTGTTCCTTCCAGAGACCTATTCTTCCTTCTGCTGAAGACCTCTTGGAAGCCATGATCAAGGTGTGTCCATTGACATGTCTTTCTTCCAGTTGGAAGCCATGATCAGTGGGTACGAGGATAGTTTTTTCCTGTATCAACCTCATTAAAAAATGAATCAGGTAGATTTTAGGATATGTAGGTAGATTATAGAAAGTAGGATTTTGCGAGGACAGTTCTTGTTACTGAGTCAACCTCGTTAAAAAATGAATCAGGTTAGAGGATAGTTCCTGTTACTGAGTCAACCTCGTTAAAAAATGAATCAGGTTTGAGGATAGTTCCTGTTACTGAGTCAACCTCGTTAAAAAATGAATCAGGTATGAGGATAGTTCTTCTCTTGTGTCAACCTCCTTAAAAATGAAACAACTCCCTTTTCAAGGTAAATATTGAAAGTAAACCTTCATTCCATCCATCTGGTTGAATGCAATGAAGCCTGGGGGGCATGTACCTCACTTTGCATCATTATACTGGGGGCATGCAAACTTTTTTAGCATAGTTCCTTGTCTTGTGTCAAGCTCGTTAAAAATGAAACAAGGGTAGGTTAAGTAGGTAGATTGTAGAGAGTAGTCATGAGCATAGTTCCTTGTCTTGTGTCAAGCTCATTAAAAAATGAATCAAGGATTTTAGAGCATAGTTCCTTGTCTTGTGTCAAGCTCGTTAAAAAATGAATCAAGGTTTTTAGAGTAGAGTTTTTGTTAGGTAGAGAGTAGTTATGAGCATAGTTCCTTATCTTGTGTCAAGCTCGTTTAAAAAATGAAACAAGGGTTTTGAGGATAGTTCTTTTCCTGTGTCAACCTCACTAAAAAATGAAACAACTCCCACAAGTCTTTCCAAGATCTTGAAAGTAAAGCTTCATTCCATCCACCTCATTGAATGCAATGAAGCTTGGGGGGCATGTACCTCGTTTTGCGTCATTATGCTGGGGGCATGTGAACTTATAACAAGCATAGTTTTTCGTTTCAAGCTTGCGTAAACATGAAACCGGATCCGAGCATAGTTCTTTTCCTGTGTCAAGCTCGTTAAAAAATGAAACAAATCCTCCTCTAATTGAGTCGCGAGTTTGACTAGATCTCATAAATGTTAAGTTGTATATTTAGGTTAGTTATTTCAGTTTTTTGCATAATTTTCTTACAGTTTTAAGTCGAGTCTTTCAAATGATCTCGTAACTCAACCTTCATTTCATCCAACTGGTTGAATGAAATGAAGCTGGGGGGCATGCACTCTAGCAGTTACGCTTAGGGGGCATCAAGCACATTTTTCTCTCTGTTTCAAGCTTGTGTAAAAATGAAACTACTTTGAAGCATAGTTTTTCTCTGTTTCAAGCTTTTGTAAAAATGAAACCTATCTCAAGTCAATTTCAGTTATTTTCAAGACTCGTTAAACTCATGAAAATCCCGAGATTATTTTGCTATCTTTCATTCTCGTAAAACAA
This sequence comes from Pinus tabuliformis, assembly GCA_031772625.1. Lineage (NCBI taxonomy): Eukaryota > Viridiplantae > Streptophyta > Pinopsida > Pinales > Pinaceae > Pinus > Pinus tabuliformis. The sequence goes on along the minus strand of CM062817.1, from coordinate 1,218,676,330 downwards.
ATGAAAATGCCGAGTTCTTTCTGTCTTTTCCTGCTCGTAAATTAAATTGAAAGTCGGCCATATGAGTACATTTTTATCATTTTCTCAAACTCATTAAAACTTACGAAAAAGTGAAAACCATGACTACATTTTTATCATTTTTTTGAACTCGTTAAAACTTACGAAAAAGTGAAACCTTGGAGTTCTCTTTTAAGCCCTTTTCAGACTCCTAAAATATGAAAAGATTACCGAGCGTTTCTTTTACACTCGTTAAAACGGAATTAAAAGACGGTCCTCTTACAGCTCTTTTCCGACCGTAAAAATACGAGAAGATTGCCGGATTTTTGTCGCTTCAAATTCGATACTGGAAATAAAACGACGTGTCCTTGATCGCTTTTTACTTTTCAGGTCAAAGACACTAACTTTGAAAGTACTCCTTGGTCGTAAAAGATCAAGCGATTCTCTCAAGTATTATTTTATACTTTTTTGGGCTTGGGAGACACAAATTTACGAAAACGTTCAACCCTGGAGTCTTCTTAAGTTTTTCAGACTCTCTAAAATTGAAAAACGCTGAGTTTCTCCTATACTGGACTCATTAAAATTTCACAGTAAAGGACCTGTTCGATTACAAACAGGAACGGACCACTCCTTCTTAGGGTTCGAATCTAAACTAAGTTGGACTCATCCAAAGGATGAGCTTATAATCAAGCATATGTTATCCTCCTCAAGCTTATAAAAAATAAAGAGGTACTTGCCATAAATGGTGGGGGAAAAGAGAGAAAAATGAGCCTATTTTATCCTTTGTCTCAGAAGAAGCCTTATCACCACTCTTGAACACGACACTATTCATTCACCTGGGTTGGGAAATCCTTTGCCTAACAGTTGATCAAACCACTTTGAAAATCTTCAACCGGTTCCAGGTATTAACTTTGGGTCAATTGTCACCAAACCATCTGTCGTGTCGTTATGTGTTCAAGAGGTCACTGCAAATAAACCATTCATCTGCAAAATACCTATCATCCATCTCGACCATCCCTGAGTCAGTCCTTACAACTACATTTCTTCAACTTGATCTATGATTTCGTGTTGTGGGCTTGCCTGCAACGGGTCGCTTTCTATCGACATCAGCACATTATCTAAAAAGATGATCTAGAAATCGTCAGTACCTTGAAATCTGCATGCATCAATGGCAGGTTTCTCACCTTTGACGATGGTTTACATCATTGACTTTCGATCGAAGGATTCCGTGAAATGTTCGACATCAACACATTCATTCACATCTCATGGATTGTACTGGGTACTTTGAGAACCATTGACATCACTGGTGGTCTCTCTCACACTTGTTAACAGTTTACATCATTGACTGGTAATCAAGTGGTTTCTACCATGTTCGACATCAACTCATTTATTCGCATGGATAGAATCGTACCTGTTCGGGAAGTAGAAATGAAGACCCTGGATCTAGTTTCCACCATCCATGCTGCGAGGAGTTTTGTATTCATTATATAGTAGACCAAATATAAACAGATGGTTGCGTCCATACTGTGTCTACAAAAAGTCTATGATTATGATGTACTGCAAAATCATTCATGTATCAGAGCAGTAGATAGTCAATTAGTTAAAGTTTTCAATCTGAGTATGGGAATGCCTACCTCAGCGATGATATGATCTTATATATGTATTTTGTGTTGAATACTTGCAGGTTCCGACTGGGCTCTCCACAAGATAATCCTTGAAATGATAAAGTACTTCACCCTTCCTAGATGATATGAAACCCTAATCTACTACAGGCTTCGCACTTTAGGGGGCAATCTGTTACACTAAAATTTGTCACCATGACTATTTTCAGTTAGTATGGCTCCATCAACTGTCATACTATCCTCCTTGGCAAGTCTCATACCTCTGCTCCTCATGTCAAACTCCAAGAAAGAGAGAAAGTCTTTAAAAATCTATATATCTCTGGGTATGCAGTTTCTCTTAGCCTTACCTGCGTGTACGCACCCCAAGTTCACAATACCTGCGTACTTGTATGCTCTGTATGTAAAGGGGAGGGTGCGTACTCCTGTAAAGGTCAAAAGGCGCAAGTTTCACTCCAAAAACGTTACTTGTGGTCATTTCTAGAGCATTCTAGAAGCTTGTTTGACGTGTATGGAGCGCCTCCAGATGGTTCATGTATCCCTATCAAAGAGGAACTTATCCCATCAAGAGGGGAGCTATCCCATCCAAAGAGGGACTTATCCCATTGATGGTGGACCTGAATAACTTCCTCTAGAGCACTATAAATACAGGCATTGGGCCAGAGGGAGGGGAGGTTGAAAGTTGAACATTCCTAAGGGTAGATGCTGCTGGAATTAGGACTCCCTTGTAAAGCTTGAGAGGAGAGATTCCCATCCTTTCCTAGCCTTATTTGAGAGTGGGTGAGCTGATCAAATTAAAGGAAAACTCTTGCTGGACCCTAGGAGGGACCTGCACAACACCAAGGCTCAGGTTGTAATGGTTTCTTTTGTTTCCACTTAATACAAATGAAATCATTTTTCTCAACAGATTGTTATTCATGATTTGTTTCATATACTCCTTGGTCTGTATGATGGATATGTATTGTTTTATGAGTTTATCAGGTGCTATTTAATCTTTTGGCTTGTTAGTGAATGCAGGTTTCGAAGAGAAGGAGGAGCTCATCCGGATCGGCGAGGCTGGACTACTACAAAGCGTTGGACTAAAGGTATGTTAAAATCACCTGATTACTTGTATTTTCAATGCATGTTTAGAGAAAGGTAGTGTTTATTTGTCTTGTTTGTCACTAGAAAGCCTTTGCTTCTAGGGAGGTCGGTTGTGTCCGCACTATCGACTCTTTCCGCATGACATGGTGGAAAAACACTATCGGGAGGCCAAAAACACCTAAAAACAGTGAAAAACAGAGTATCGGAGGCATAAATAGTGAAATGCACAACAGTAGTCAGATATGGCCGATTAATGATCCAGATTTGATCGCTAGGTCGCAATCGGCGGTGGCAAACAGCTGTGGCAATCAGCGGTATCAGCGCGGGCTATATGAAACTTGCGATGGCGATCAACGGAGTCAACATGGACCGTCGATCAAACACGCAGATCGATGGCCCACGTTGCATCGCAGGATCGCTATCGAAGATTACAAAGAACGATATCATCGGCCCAGGGCATCAGCGATATGTGATTTTGACTAGTCGCATCGCGATATCGCATCGGAGTTTCACAGAGGTGCGATCAACCGTACCCGACGGTTATATACATAGTATTGCATAAGATTTGAGATCCGTCGAAAGGCATTTTCCTATGTATTTTCCATATTTTCGTTATTTAACGAAATATAAAGGGACAGCACCTATGCGATAAAACCCGGACCCGAAGGGGTTTGGGAATGAAAATATATATATTTTCAGATCCACCAAGCCATTTTTTCAAGATTTTTAGTGTTTTTAACGTATTTCAAAATACAAAGGGAAGACTGGGAACATGCCATTTGCAATTTGCGATAGCGATAAGGATGGACCCGATAGTGTAAAACAAAAAACAATCATTGTTAGTATTTGAAAGGATTTCAAAGGCCCGAAGACCCATTCCATCACAAGACAGAGACCGAGAGATAGAGACCAGGAGACAGAAGGCCGAAAGGGGAAAGGAATTAGTGCAACACAGCCAAACCAACAAATGATCATGGAGCATTTCTAGCACGAGCGAGCCACCTGACAGTGCAGCACATTTACCAAAATTTGGTTACTATGTTGTTAGAAAAAGAAACCTTTGAGCTCATGTGTGTCTAGTCATGGCATCAAACAGTTAAAAAGATAGAGGGGATAGATTAAGACACCTCGAGCCTTTGAGAGCTTGGGAGCATTGTAAAAATCCTATGAATGGGTTAAAGTTAGAAAGATGAAGGGTTCAACTTTTGGGGACTGTGGAGACTCTGCTCCTCTAAGCTTCTCATTTTCATTCCAGCAATATAAGCTTCTTTTGTTGTTACATGTTCAATTCCCATTTTCTCATCTATTCTAAGCTTGCACTTGAATAGATTATTCATGTTTTCTTCTGTGTCTAATGCCATATAACTATCATCTTATCTCTCCGTTGATAAATTATATTTGCAAGCTTCATTTACTTCATGTAGCTAGCCATTCATATGTGTTTATGTATGCATTTGCTTGTACAGTCAGTATTCTCCATCTATCCATTGAATCTATAAACTATTGAGCATTAGTGGTCTAAAGCCTTGTAAAGTTGAGGGTGTTCATGCATGTCTTGAGTGAAAACAGAGTTGAAATAGTCATCTGACTTGATCCAAACCATCATCCATTCCAATAATTCAGAGAACAATATTGAAGATTATATGTTACCAGGCATCTCCGATCTACAACCTAGGAGAGTTTCATGGAGTGATAACAAGTCCCACCATCGATTAGTTCATTGCATTGATTAAAGAGAAATTCATTCAATTGATTTTCATACGGATGATATGTTTATTGTATTTATGTTCCTATTATGTTGGTTATATGTATGTTTTATGGCAACAACTATGTTTGGATCTCAACATGTTTTACTTGTATTTGAATGGATAGTGTATCTATGACCTAATAAGTGATAAGGCAGAAAATGACATGAGGAAACAATGATTCATGATGATTATCAGATAAGTAATAGATCCCTACACTTAATTCTATTGGTTACACCTATAGGTTACATCTTGAAAATATGTTTGATGAAATGTCGGTCATGGCTAGTAGGGGTCTAGTTAAGGTCTTGATCAACTATTTACTTTTTGCATCATTGTTTCCCTGTACTTTACTTGATTCTGAGCATTCATTCCATTCTGGGCAGGGGCCTAGGCTCTAGGCCTAAAAAAGTGGCTTAATTCCTGGGGTCGCTGGCACAAAAATGGCAAGTTCGGTCCATAGTTTCTGGCAGGAATTCCTATGAGAGTGACTTTAAATCTCTGGTCACCCTCTTTCCCATAGCATGAGAGTGACTATGGCCCAAGAGGTCCAAAACAACAGTGGGACCCAGGGACAGGTTGTCTAATTGGCTAACTTGTCTCCTAAGGGTTTTGTTGATGATGTTAAATGACTATGTGTGATGTTCCATTGATTCCACTTCCTTAAGGTTACCTAGGAGGTCAAATCTGATCATAGTAGCCTCTCGTCTATTTACCCGGTTGGCATGGTTACTTGGGTGGATAAGGGAGGAGGGTGTTATAGAGTGGTATCAAAGCATGGTTCAACTCTCAGACTAGATGGGTTGAATGTGTTAGTCATGCATGCATGTCAGTTGCATGGTTTCCTCTTACACTTTCATTTCATGTGCTTGTTGCATTTGCTTGATGATTGATTAGGGTTGTAGTAAGGTTATCATGGATAAATTGACATTGATTTCATGAAATGTATTTGTCATGAGTACATGATTGGTTCCATATTGTTATATGTCACTTACATGTTGATTTTATGTCGCCTACTTACATCATTGTATGTTAGGATACATTCTTGAATATTTGGATTACATGTATCAGTATTGTAGGTTGATTACAAGAATTGATCGCTTATGTTCGACTACATGCATTTATCTATATGTGTGGTTGATTTTGCATTGCTTATGCACATCGTTGGTTGCATGTGGCAATGTGTACAATGGAGTAAAGGTTTTTGTCATGCATGAGGTCATGGTTTGTGGAATTGATATGTGTTAGAGCCTAGATTTGTCTCAGGCTGAAAAGACAAGGTTCCAGGTCCACATCAAACTACGCTCAGCCTCGTAGCTAACCCTACGAGGACAGGAGAGGGCTCTCTCCGGGTCAATCTCAGCGAAAGATTTTCAATGGGGCTGGAGATGACTGATTTAGCAACTGATTTTAGGCTAGGTATTAAGTGCAAAGGATTTGATTTGAGTTTTTTAGGGTTTTGGGGTTTTGGGATTTGAATGTATGATTGATGAGCTTAGCGGGGGGGGGGGGGGGGGGTAGGAAATGATGAAACAAAGGAGAAATGGGGAAGGAGGAGAGTCTTTGGTGACAAATTAAAGATTTAGGAACCCACAGCAATCTTCCTTTGAAAGCACTTTAGAGGGAGGGTTTGGATTTTTGTGTCAACCGTTACCACCCATAAACCACCATCATGTATCACAAAATCTGATGCAACATCAAGATAGCAAGCCTACCTGGAAAATCCATGCAAGTTATGAGCAAATTGGTGAAATTTGAAACAATTTCAGGCTTGGGACTGTATGTGCCATGCTAAGAACCTAGTGCACCACACGCTCCCAGTGCGCCACGCCCATTCAAAATAACACTGGGCAGTTTCTCCCAGTGTGTCGCGCCACCTTTTCTGTGCGCCGCGCTGGCTAGCTACAAGCTATTTCTCTCCAAAACACGCATTGCTCACCCAATTCGCTTTGAAATGCTTTTCTTCGACCTTGGCATGTAGAATGACATTCATCTTCATAGAAAAACCTTTATAAAGACATTGATTTGATTTTTGGTTCCTCAAAACCCATTTTTGTAATGTTTTGAAATTGGCACTTTTTCATAATTAATACAACTCTGACTTTTTGTTTCCTCCTTGATTTTTTAGTTGAAATGATGAATTTCTTGGCAAATTTTTGCAGGAATAGCTGACATGTGATTTGGCAAAGGAGACCAGGGCTGCGCCTGAAGAATTCAAGAACTGAACATTTTAGAAAATTATTACAAAAAACGAAATGTCGACTTGTCTTCAAAACAGAGTTTTGAAGAAAAGTCATAATCCATCCATATGACGGTAAAAAATATTTGAAATAACAACTTATCAAGAACCTCCCTCTAGCTGGCTGGCTTTATTAGACTTTGTTGAAGACCAAATTGACTAACCCTAGACCTAATGACTAAAATGACTGTTATGACCTAGAAACTGAAACAAGACTGCAAATTACTTTTAAGACTTGATTTTGATGGACAGACCTGAGCCAGCAGTGCAAAGAATGAGGGGGATGAATGACAAAATCCCCTCCGACATATTTATGGCATGCTCCTAATGGAATGCAACTGATCGAGCGAGATGGGACACCTAAACATGAAATTCGAAAAGAGTTTTGATCTCTGATGGAGGGATGACCAGACCGACTCTAACATTGGCTCCAATGGGGATGGTAGCTCCTTGGAGGTGCCAAGAACGGTAGATATTTGGAAGAGCTAGACAGTGCCTTCGTCCATTGGGCTATGGAGTCATTATTTCGACAAACAATACAAGATTCTGACTCAATTTATTCAGCTAAAACTTGACTCAAAACGACTCGATAATAAAACTAAAATGACTGAAAAACTAACTCGACAAACTGAACTCAAAACTGAAATCTTTCTTCAGAATTATAGCCTTCACTTCGAGCACCACACTGAAGAAAAGATCACAGCATACACTTGCAGTGAAACTGAAATAAAATGGTATTTATAATGACAATGATGACAGCAGAAATAACTTAGAAAAGGTACCGCTTGAGTAGCCGACCATTGACCGGCCCTCCTGGACAATCTTCCCCGTTCATCTCTTTCAAAAGAAAGACATCCTGACCTCGATATGATGCAATCTTAAAAGGACCTTTCCAGAGATTTTCAAACTTACCATGCTTGCCCTTTTCCTCATTCCTTGCATCCCACTTTAACACCACATCATCCAACTAAAATGTGTCCGCCTTTGCTTTTCTATCGTAAATCTTTTTAATTCACTCCTGCAACTTGAATGTATTTTGAAAAACATCCTCCCGTGTTGCTACAAGTGGATCATTTGATTTAGTCTTCTCTACATTGGGTCCTCTTCACTACCAGCCTCCTGAAGAAGTTTGACTACAGGAGCTGCAAGAGAGGTAGGGAACACTGTATCAACTCCATAAACTAACTCAAAGGGGGACATACCAATGGATTTCTTTTGACTCACTCGATCTGCCTGAAGTGCATGAACCAGCTTCTTATGCCAACTTTTCTTGTTTATTTCCAACATCTTTTTAATGATATTTGTTGAGCTAATTTGTTTACCGAAATTAATACAAATATTTCTTATCAATCCGGGTTGTTTATACTTTGAGGCAAGTTCACTATGTGTGAATATCAGATGTAATCAAACCTTGAAAGATAATCTATTCAAAAACTTAAAGCAATACATACTACAACTCCAATTCAATTAGTTTGAAAAGAGGAAAAATATTGAAATGGTTCTTAACTCAAGAAGTCCACTTCTGCCTCAATTACTACTTAATGCATCAGAGATTGAAACCAAGAACTTAAGATGGATAAATTATTAATGAAAGAATGCTCCTAACTTAAGAGACACATAATGTGTTTCATCATAATTCATTCACCTTAATGCCAAAATCACATAAAGAAACTACGTGCATGCAATCAAAGGAAACTAGTTACAATTCACCATATTAGTAGAAGGGGTGCTCAACTTGAAGACTTTGTTTTTCCAACTCAATAAAATGATGAATAAGCTAAGATCTAATGAAATCAATCACCATACATTAACCATAAATCAATCTGAAATACAACATGAAAAATCAGTTCTACAATAACCAGATTACAAGAAATAAAACTAGTTAACAAGGAAGTGTACTTAGCTTGGAATGGGGGCCCTCCACCCTTGCTTTGCACACTTGAAGAGTGATATCAGAAGCTCAAATTCAGTCACACATCCATAGCATTGAATAGCAAAATAATAATAGCACAAGTCTTCAAATTAACTCTCCAATCCAAAAGTGTCTCAACATAAAAGTATAATAAGTCAATACATAAGCCATCAAAGTCTTGGCTTTTAAATAGAAGTCTCATGAAACAAACTGATCTATATTCACTCAAACAAACCCATCTACTCTTATCCATCTATCTAATTCAAATTCATCACTCCCATCCCAAGAGATATGATCAATCCCATAGAATCTCAAAACTACCCTATTTCTATGGGATTTCTGAATGACTAGTCATGATTGACTAGCACTAAATGGGCCTAATAAAGCTTGTTCTATTCGAGCTAAGCATAGATGGCTTAGTCCTAGTTCCCAAGTTGTCCATCCATGCATTCAATTCGTGCCCAAGTGTCCTGCAACCATATCAACCATAGAGCTATTACGGGAATTTCTGAATCTGCCAATTTTTGCACTTAAACCAAACTTTCATAAAAACTTTAGAAATTGAAAAATTAAAATTAAATACCTGAATGGATATAAAATATATATCAAAATGGGATGAATAAAGGGAAAATGGATGGCAAATAGATGTATTAGTAAGTTTCTTAGAGCAAAAACAAGACCAAAACTAAGGCCCAACAATATTAACCAAAGATTTGTTGGAAGACTCCACCAATCCATTGCCTTCTGGATGATAGGCGGTTGAGTGCCCCAAAGTAATGTGATATTTACTGCAAAACTCAACCATCCTTTTTGACTTGAATGCTGTTGTGTTATCAGTGATTAACTTATTTGGGCAACCAAAATGAGACAAAATATTATTTTCAAGGAATGAAATTATTACCGCATCCGTAGCTTGCCTAGTGGGAATTGCTTTGATCCATTTCATGAAGTAATCTATCGCTGTGAGGATCCATCTATGCTGACCTGAAGAAAAAGGATGAATTTCACCAATGAAATCCAACCCCCACTGCTGAAAAGGGGCACTCACTTCAATGGGCCTAAGTGGCAAAGGCTGTAATTTCTGTTTCCCTTCAAAAATCTGGCAGTTATGACAGCTCTTAATAGTCTTGAACACATCACCAAACAATGTCGACCAATAGTATCCAGCCCTCAGAATTTTATTTGCCGTTGTTTTCCAAAAAAGGTGACCGCCACAATCTCCTTTATGGAAATCCTCCATGACCTGCTTTACTTCTTCTTCCACCAAACAATTTAACAAAACGCCATCGGGATCTTTCCAATAAAGTGCAGAATTCAAAATACAAAACTTAGTAGCCTTTAACTTAAGATTTCTAGCTTTGTTTTGAGCCATACCAGGCGGCACGGACAAATTTTGAAGTACATATATGATATCTGAATACCATGGAGAAAGAACAAACATTTCTGATACCTGAAGTGATGAACTTTCCTCATTTTCATCGGACATAGCATCGATTAGATTTTTCTAAGACGTGCAGATTTGATTCAGCCATCAACTTTTCCAATCCCTGACCATTAACAAGCTTTGTGGGCCTTATCTCCACATCATACTCCAGAAAAGTTGCTATCCACTTGCCACGTCTTCCTTCAGGATCTGTCTGGACCAAAACATCTTTGACAGCAGCGTTAGGAACATAAGCTAAAATATGGGAATGCAGAATGTACACACGGAAATCTTTCAGTGCTTTTACAAGTGCAAGAGCTTGCTTCTCAATAATGTTGTATTTCAAAGCAGTATCTCTTATAGTTCAGCTGAAGAAAGCAATGGGCCTCTCATGCTCATCTTTTTTCTGCATTAATACAGCTGCCATAGTATGCTCCGAAGCAAATGAAAACAATATAAAATCCTGAGTATAATCCGGGCTTATTAGAACCGGAGCTGAAGAAAGAGCCAATTTTACTAAATTGAACGATTTTACAGCCTCTTCCATCCACGACACTTGGCTGTCCTTCTTAAGCATGTTTGTAATCTCCCTAAGATGTTCAGTAAGATTAGGAACAAAGCGGCGCAGAAAATTCATCTTACCATTAAACGATTGAATCTCCTTCTTATTCTGGGGCAATTCAATTTTCTGAATCACTTCCACACATGCTGGATCAATATGGATGCCATCCTTTGAGATAATGTGCCCAAGTAGTTTACCTTCATCCATGGCAAACAAGCTCTTCTTTGGATTCAACGATACACCATATTTTCTGCACTTTTCAAAGACAATTTTCAAATGATATAAGTGTTCTTCATCTGATTTGGAAAACACAGTCAGATCATCAAGGTACACAACCAAGAAGACATCCTTCTCATTTGTGAAAGCCAAGTCCATTGCCCGCTGAAAACTGGCACCCACGTTCTTCAAACCGAAAGGCATTTTAGCGTAATGAAAGATTCCCCACGGAGTGGTGAACACTGTTTTGTCTCAGTCATCTTCATGGACTAAAATTTGGTTATATCTGGAATAACCATCGAGTAGTGACATGCGAGATGCTCCAACTACTCGCTGAAGTATGTGATCCATTTTTGGCAGCGGATAATTGTCCTTCAATGAAACTTTGTTGAGATTCTGAAAATCAATGCACAAACAAATCTCACTGGTCTTCTTTCGCACGGGCACCAAATTAGATATCCAATCAGAAAAACGGATGGGAACAATGATTCCTGATTTGTACAACCTGTTTATCTCCTTCTCAATTGATGGCAGCAATTTTGGATTAAGCCTTCTTAACTTATGTCTGAAAGGTTTTGGATTAGGCTTAATAGGAATAGTGTGTTGAATTATATTGGTATCATATGTTTTCAAATCAGAATAGTCCCAAGCAAACACATCGGCAAAAGATGACAACAAACTGATATATTTGGCCTTTACCTTCGGTGGTAATGTTTTGGATAGCTTTACCATCTTTGGAGGCTCGGCTGTTCCAATATTCACGTCTTTGACTCCCTTCTCTGTTGGCTGCAATGTTGGTTTGAGGGCTACATCATCATGATCAAAGATTTCTTCTAAAGGTATAAAGCCTTTAGGAATCACGTTATCCTTGAGCTGCAACACTTCCATTTGATTGATCTACACATCATCTTTTTTGTCATCATGTTGTACATCAATTGAGGTATCTTTGAACTTACCTTTGTTTTGCAGAAAATCATTAATCTCCTCATCATCTTGAAAAACTTGCCAATATCTCTGATTGTCCGGGACAGTCGAACGATGCTTCACATGGATTTCAAATTTATTGCTTGAGTTCATAGGAATCTTCAAATTACTTGCTGCCTTAGCAAGTGCATCAGCAATACTATTTTGAATATGAGGCACACACGTCAAAGTGTAATCTGAAAACAGCTTCAAAATGTCTAGAACAACATTCCGGTATGCCCACATCCGAGGATGCTTTGCTTGATATTCGCCTTTAACTTGCTTAATCACCAATTCGGAGTCGCCATATACAGCAATCCTCTTAGCATTCAGCTTTCTTAGGATCTTTAGGCCAGCAATCAAAGCCTCATACTCAGCTTCATTGTTTGAGCAATCAAAAGCAAGTTTATAAGAACATACCCGAACATTACTCGGCACTTTGTTTGGAGCAGAAAAAGGACTGCGTACCCAAATTCCAATTCCAGCACCATCATTTCCCACTACGCCATCGAAATCCATGGTCCACAGGCCATCTTCCTCTTCTTCTAAGTGCTGAAACTCTTTTTCCTCTGTTTTTTCTGCTTGTTGTCCATCATCTTTTTCTGATTGCTGCATGGAATTTCCACGTTCTTGTCCTTCTCTCTTCAAAACTTCTTTGAAATCCTTTGCTATTCCTAGAATATCATCTGCTACAACTAACTGACTATCACTATCACTGAAACTATCTGAATACAAAACAAAAGACTCTAGATCTGTATGTACATAATTAATTGGATGATTAATTGGTTTCTCCTTGCTTGTAATCATGTATTTCATTTTCTGTTCACGATACAATTTTCTCATTTGGCCAAACACTGGAATCGTCGCATAGGAGAAATCAAGCTGCATAGTTCCTTTGATCTTTGCTCCCCAAGACCTTGATAGAAGCATACCGAATCGGGGAGGAATGTCTGCCACAACAACATCCATCAAAATATTCTTAGCCGAAATCTGATCCAAACTGACCACCAAGTCTTTAATAAGCCCAATACATCTCACCCTGCTAGAATCAAATGAATACAGATCATGATATTTCCTTGTGATGTCCAAACCCAACTTCTCCATGATAGCTTTTGCATAAGATTGTGGGAAGCGTTGAAATCAAACATAGCATTATGCAACACAAACTCATGCACTCTCAAACTGACATAAAAAGGAGGCACATCACTTTCTGGAGACTCACCATTCAATGCTGGTCCAAAAATCAGTTGAGGTTTATCATCTTCCACACTCACCATATCAGACATTGGATCAAAATTCAGAATTTTGGTGACCTGACCTCTATAATCGTTGTTCCTCATCAGCTCTGTCAAGGGAATGGATACCTTCAATTTAGAAATTTCATTTTCTAAACTAAAAGTGGAAGTTTTCTCTACCTCTTTGGCTGGAACCTCTTTCTTTTCGGCTTTATCTTTCAGTACAATGGGCTGATTGACTCGTTCATTTGCTGATGGAGATTTGTTAGGCATAGGATCAACAACTTCTTTGCCTTTATTTGGTGCAACCGGTGGCTCATTCTTAGATGTTGGGCCTTCCTTTCTCTTTTGGATTGGATTGATGGGGACATTTCTATTTCTTAATGCATACTGACGCTGCGGGGTGGACAAGGCATGCATATACCCTCTTTGATACTCATCTAACTCCTCTTCAAGAGCTGTGTCATTCGACAAGATAAAATCTGCATCATGTTGTACAGCTGAACTTTCTGCATACTCATCATCTTCAATGATAAATGTGGGCATATCATCAGGAGTAAAGAAGTGATTTTCTTCTCCTACTACATGGTCTTCATCATCAGATTTGGGACCAACAAAATTTTGCTGAAGAGGTGTCTTTACTTGTTGCTGTTGTGACGCCGTTTCTTGTGCTCGTTGCTCACGCTGTTTGATCCTGAATTGTGGCTACTGCTGGCCACGGAAATTGGGATTCTGAATCTGCGGTTCAGGCTTATCAAGTGTCAACCTTTCAATCATCTTTTCTACCTTGCGGAGAACTTGATCTGAGGTAGAGGCTTATTCTTTTATTGAGACTTTCTTCTCTGCTTTCAATCTAGCTCTCTTGTCATTCAAATTTGCCTCAACACTAACGGCAATTTTCTGCGTTTCTTCTAAGGTAGTTGGATCTCTCTCCCTTAACTGATAAGCCATGTTCGGATCAAAACCATCTGGGAACTTAAGCAAAGTTGATCTTCTAGTTGGCTTTAAATCATCTGGAATTGTGTTATAAACCATATTGAATCTAATACAATAGTCCTGAACGGACTCACCGGCATTTCGCTTGATCTTGGTATATTCAAAATTTATTTGCAAAGGATCTTTATTTACTTCCCAATGTTCCAAAAACTGTCTTTTAAGCTCTTCTAATGTAGCAATACTTCTGGCTGGCAAAGCTCTGAACCATTTTCTTACCTTGCCACCGAAAGTCTACATGAATAACCTCATGGTCACATTTTCTGCATCGATCTCATGGAGATCGAAGAAATCCGTCATTTTGTCCACATGTTGTTGAGCTATGATACCCTGAAGCATGCCATCAAATAAACGAATTTTGCTCTGATAATCTGCGGGCATGTCATTCAAAACTTGAGGCAGCGCAAGAGGTGCAAACCGAGCAGCCATTTCTCTTGGTGGATTTGGTCTAGGGGATGTTGGAGGAGTGGGAACAGCTGATGTGTGAGGTGTATGCGGAGGTGAAGCAGTTTTGGATGTAGAAGGAGTAGATGGAGGTGAATTTACAGCAGACCTTTTGATGAGCAATATTAGGCTGCGGGGAAAGGGTGGGAATGAAAGGAGGTTCGGTAGGGATTTTTGAAGCGGATTCCGTTATGGAAGAACCGAGGGATACAGATGCAGCTTCTAGGAAATCAGCGATATTTGAAGCGTGAATTTCACTTTGGAGGTGCTTCAAGATAAAATTCTCAATTGATTTATTATTTCTTTCAACTTCAAGAGCTGCATAAAAGTCAGGATTTGGAACTATAGAACCAAGAGCACTTTCGGATTTGGTTTCAAATAATGACAATTCACACCTTTCATCAAAATCAAGCTCTTCAAGATACTTAAAAATTGCAGGACATGAGCGAGATTTAAACACGGGAGTGACAGAGCTCTCTTGGCGAACAATTCTAGAAATCAGATTAGGATTCTTGTAGAAAGGGGGAGGATTTGGATCTGGATTAGCTCTGGTATATCTCTTTGAAGCCAGTGTGTTATTTTCAAGAAATCAAAGGAACATAGACAACTTATTCAGCCTTTCTGATTCTAAACTTATCATCCTAAGATTAGAATTCTCAAATGTACTAGGGCGATTTACAGGTCAAGTGTCACGATTACAAGCTAGACCAAAGATTGACTGAAGCAGCATTTATCTAACGCTAATTCAAAGCAAAATCATTTCAAAGGCTACTTGGCATAACTTTAGGCTCCGTCTGTAGCTTAGAAAACCAATGACATCAATAAGCAAACTATTTACATCCCTAGTGGAGTCGCCACTATGTTAGAGCCTAGATTTGTCTCATGCTGAAAAGACAAGGTTCTAGGTCCACATCAAACCACGCTCAGCCTCGTAGCTAGCCCTACGAGGACAGGAGAGGGCTCTCTCCAGGTCAATCTTAGCAAAAGATTTTCAATGGGGCTGGAGATGACTGATTTAGCAACTGATTTTAGGCTAGGTATTAAGTGCAAAGGATTTGATTTGAGTTTTTTAGGGTTTTGGGGTTTTGGGATTTGAATGTAGGATTGATGAGCTTAGTGGGGGGGGTAGGAAATGATGAAACAAAGGAGAAATGGGGAAGGAGGAGAGTCTTTGGTGACAAATTAAAGATTTAGGAACCCACAGCAATATTCCTTTGAAGGCACTTTAGAGGGAGGGTTTGGATTTTTTTGTCAACCGTTACCACCCATAAACCACCATCATGTATCACAAAATCTGATGCAACATAAAGATAGCAAGCCTACCTGGAAAATCCACGCAAGTTATGAGCAAATTGGTGAAATTTGAAACAATTTCAGGCTTGGGACTGTATGTGCCGCACTAATAACCCAGTGCGTCGCGCGCTCCCAGTGCACTGCGCCCGTTCAAAATAACACTGGGCAGTTTCTCCCAGTGCGCCGCGCCACCTTTTCTATGCGTCGTGCCGGCTAGCTGCAAGCTATTTCTCTCCAAAACACGCACTGCTCACCCAATTCGCTTTGAAATTCTTTTCTTCAACCTTGGCATGCAGAATGACATTCATCTTCATAGCAATACCATTATAAAGACATTGATTTGATTTTTGGTTCCTCAAAACCCATTTTTGTAATGTTTTGAAATTGGCACTTTTTCATAATTAATACAACTCTGACTTTTTGCTTCCTCCTTGATTTTTTGGTTGAAATGATGAATTTCTTGGCAAATTTTTGCAGGAATAGCTGACATGTGATTTGGCAAAGGAGACCAGGGTTGCGCCTGAAGAATTCAAGAACTGAAAATTTTGGAAAACTATTAAAAAAAACGAAATGTCGACTTGTCTTCAAAACAAAGTTTTGAAGAAAAGTCATAATCCATCCATATGATGATAAAAAATCTTTGAAATAACAACTTATCAAGAACCTCCCTCTGGCCGGCTGGCTTTATTAGACTTTGTTGAAGACCAAATTGACTAACCCTAGACCTAATGACTAAAATGATTGTTATGACCTAGAAACTAAAACAGGACTGCAAATGACTTTTAAGACTTGATTTTGATGGACAGACCTGAGCCAGCAGTGCAAAGCATGAGGGGGATGAATGAAAAATGCCCCTCCGACAGATTTATGGCATGCTCCTAACGGAATGCAACTGATCGAGCGAGATGGGACACCTAAACATGAAATGCAAAAAGAGTTTTGATCTCTGACGGAGGGATGACCAGACCGACTCTAACAATATGGACATGCATTGATGACTGGACTCGAGCTAGAATGGTGTATACATGGTTTTGTACTCATGTGTTATATGTACATATGCAGTTGTTATGCATGTATGGTCTTGGTTATAGTTATCCATGAATAGTAGGTCAAATATGCCTTGTGAAGTCATTGTATGCAATTTAGGTCATCATGGTGTTATAGGTATGTTATGATTCTAATGTGTTGAATGAGGTAAAGCAGGAGATGCAAATCATCAAAGTGAATTTGCAGCATTGGACCTCAAGGTGAGAGCATGTCATCATACAGGTTTGTATGTTGTGCATGCAAGTATGTAAGTTAAGGATTGTTATATGCATTATGGTTATATACATTAGGTTATGTACATGTCTTTTGATGTTATGGCTACGTACATGATAGATGATAGTTGATTAGCATAGTCATATGCACATGAGTTGGATAGTCAAGAATAATAGAAACATGTGGTTGTAAGCATTGATATTATTGGTTAGGTTAGATAACTTGATGATTATGTTATATGATATGTTGTTGATGAGTATGTTATAGGTTAAATTGTTGTTTCTATATGACAGTTAGCTTAATGATTATGTTTTATGTTGTTGATGAGCATAATATACAGCTTATTGTTCTTATGTGTTATTAACTTGATGATTAATGTTATTTCATAGAGATCTTGATGTTGTAATTTGGATTGATCATATGCGTGATGGTTATGTTCATTGCATTGAAGATATTGGTGTTATATGTATTGTGTTAACCTAGTTTTACCTATGCAGATGGTTATTGTTGCGATATTCAGGTATGAGCCAACATATTTGTGATATGGTGTCATACAAATCTAGATTGATTGTACATATGTGATTATTATGCGTGAACGACAAATGCTTATGAGCTTATGACATGAACATGTTAGTTAGTTACTGTTATGGATATAATAATTTATGTTTGAGTTGATATGTTGTGAAGTTGTATCATGATAACCTAGCTTTATTGTGTAGACAAGATAGCCTCCCCTAATATAAATTAAGGTATGAGTTTTCTTATGTCATATATGTTGGAAATAATACTAAGAGGGGGGGTGAATCAGTATTATTAAGTCAAATATTCCTTTTTCAAAATAAAATGCTATACGCTACTTCAGTTAATTAAACTCGCGTATATACGCAACTATGTAGAAGAAAACCCGCGTATATAATGCAAACTTTTAATTTACTTTATCTTTTTGATGTTGATTGTTAATCTGTTATTCAGAAGCAAATAACCAGTAACTAGAAATAGTAAAACAGAGAAAAAAGACAATCGCACACAAGAACACAAGATATAAGGTGGAAACCCAATGTGGGTGAAAACCACCTGCTGCAATTCGTCTCTATATTTTCTTTAATTAGAAACTTCTTTTTACAAATGCACTGGTGCAGCCCTTTACCAGTACGCAGGCTGCAACCTACAAAGAGGTACAACCCTCTCTCATTTTCCAGCTTCTCCTGGAAGGGAGCTCCAACCCCCTTAGTTCTTATACTAGCTTGAGATACTAGTACGCAGACTTCTACCTGCAGAAGGTTGCAACCTTCTCTTTGCTTTCAGGGACCTCGTTTCATTAATTTTCAGACTGGATCCACAGATAGCATCAACCAAACTTCTTTTCACCAATCAAAACTGAATCAAATAAACACTTCTCTGACCGTTGTACCCAGAACACAGTGACTGTAATCAAACACCAATTCTGAACCCAGGACACTGCAGCAATAAAACAGAAGCAGCTAGAACATAAATCAAGATATGTACGCTACTTCACTATTCAGCGACCTGCGTGTATACGCTTCTGTACCACAACCAACCTACGTATACGCTTCTTTCATTCACAGAAAATGCGTGTATACTCACCTGCACTTCATTGAACCTGCGTACAAATCTATAAAGAATAATTTATTCTTTTAAAAACATTCAGTCATTAGTTAACCCAGATTATCAAATTTATAGGTCAAGAGAGTGCCACATAAAACAGATCAAAATCATACAGAGATACCAATGTTCAAGCCTTGAGATTTTAATCCATCAATAGTCCTTATCCTTCTTGCGCTCAGGTTCCTCCATTCAGATCTAGATCTGCATCATAACCCAATCACCAGTATTCCGGATCTAGAACAATATCAGATATTCAATAAATCAGATAGTTCCTTGTCACATGATCTCCTTCCTCTTTTATAGTTTTAGGCCTTCCACAATACCACGGTCCAAAACTATAATAAACCAATACCAAAGGCCCAAAACCTGGGGTCAAAACTTCTGACGAGATACCATGGTCCAAAACCGTAGGTTCAAATTCCAAGGACTAACAACCATGGACCAAAAATAAGTTTCCCACCATGTACGCGCTTTCCTGTGCATAAAAGTGCATGTATACACATACGCGACTTCTGAATGTATACCCCGCGTGTATACGCGTCTTCGGCAAGGTGAACCTGCGTATACAAGATTTCCGTCATTCTGAGCACCTGAACTGAGATCTGACACCAAAGTGTGTTGCCATCAAGGACAACACCTGTACCATAGGGCCACACCTGTGCCAAAATGCCAACAATCTCCCCCTTTGGACTTGATGGCAACCCCAAGATCCTCAAAGTCATTCTCCCCCTTTGTCATCAAGGGCAAAGGGCTGTGCTCCCCTTGATTACATGCTGATATCTCTGCTCTGCTGTGCTAAACATGCTCCCCCTAACTGTAGGCAAGATCTGCAAAAAGGTGTTCTTCAAGAGGAACCATGACTTATACATCATAAAAGACCTTCCTATCACCAAAAGACTCGATACATACAACCATCACCCAACCAAGTGGGGATACATCAGAAATTTACATATGACAACCAATCACATTGCATCAATCATCCCAGGCATAGTGGGGAAACCAAAATAGGTCGTTACATGACCTTGATAAAAAAAGATATACATGACATAGAGACGAAATATCAAGACTATTCAAATCACCAATAACTACTATCAGCAGCATCTGACAATCACTGTATAGATCAGCAACCATGTTCTCCTTATGTTCTCCTTTCTGCAGCTGATCCACCTGAACCAAAAACAGCTTGAGTACTAGAACCAAGAGCTTCTAAGGTAATGCCAAAAATGCATTATTAGAAGATTATCTACTCCCCCTGAACTTGTGCCTGATGGTCTCTGACAGACCCATATCAGAGTCTCTCCAACCAGAGTTTGTCCTTGCTGATTTTCTTCAGAACTCCATATACGGGACTGCACCTGCATAAATCGGCGTATGTACGCTGATGCCCCTCATCCAACTCGCATACACCATATTTTCTCTGAAACAGACAAGCTTCAACAGCAGGATGAAGCATCAACTACTCCCAGCTTCTGTCTGAGATATTCAAAAGTTTCCCTGGGCAGTGGTTTGGTGAGTATATCAGCAACTTGTTCCTTAGAAGGAACATACTCCAACTTGACTTTTTGCTTAAGCACTTCTTCCCGAAGAAAGTGATATTTGATAGGTATGTGCTTGGTCTTTGAATGCATGACAGGATTCTTTGAAATGCTTATTGCACTCGTATTATCACATAAGATAGAGACAGGTGGAGTACAAGTGATTTGAAAATCCTGCAAGGTTTGCATCATCCAAAGAAGTTGAGTGCAACAAGATGTAGCAGCCACATATTCCAATTCAGCTGTAGATAAAGTAATTAAACTCTGTTTCTTGCTGAACCAAGATACTAATCTGGAACCCATAAAGAATGCACCACCACTTGTGCTCTTCCTGTCATCCACGCTTCCGGCCCAATCTGCATCTGTGTAAGCACGAAGTGTGAGATATGTATCTCTAGGATACCATAATCCATAGTTTTGAGTTCCTTAAAGGTACTTGAAGATTATCTTGACTGCCTGAAGATGAGTTTCCTTTGGATTTTCCTGAAATCTTCCAACTATTCCCACTGCATGCATGATGTCTGGTCGGGTACCTATCAAATAAAGTAGAGTTCCAATCATAGATCTATAGGTTGGTTGATGTACTACTACTGATTCATCATTTGCACTGAGACTGCATCCTGTAACCATAGGGGTACATACTGGTTTCGAATCTTCCATGCCATATTTCTTCAGAATCTGCTTGAGGTACTTGGTTTGAGACAAGAAGATACCGCCCTCATTTTGTTGGATTTGCAAACTAATAAAATATGTCAGTTCTCCAAGCAAATACATTTCGAATTCTTTCTGCATCACCAAGGCAAAACTTTGACAAATAGCTTCTTCATTGCTGCCAAAGATAATATCATCTACATACACAACAAGTATTAGCAATTTGTCATTTTCAATTTTTATGTAAAGATTGCTATCTGCTGATCCCTTTGAAAAACCTTGTTGATGAAGATATTTGTCCAAACGGTAGTACCAAGCCCTTGGAGCCTGTTTAAGACCATATAGAGCCTTTTTTAGTCTACATACAAGATTTGGATCATTCCCAAGGATGAAACCATCTGGTTGCTCAATGTACACTTCTTCTTCTAAGTCCCCATTCAGAAAGGCTGATTTCACGTCCATTTGAAAAACTTTGAATTTCTGAAAGCTTGAGAGAGCAAGGAACATTCGGATGGCCTCAAGTCTAGCAACGGGAGCAAAAGTTTCTTCAAAGTCTATTCCTTCTTGTTGAGCATACCTTTTACACACAAGTCTGGCCTTGTTTCTAATTACTTCCCCATTTTCATTCAACTTATTTTTGAAGATCCATTTTGTCCCTATGACATTCTTATCTTTTGGTCTAGGAACCAACTCCCAAGTGTTGTTCTTTTCAATCTGCTCAAGTTCTTCATCCATCGCCTTGACCCAACATTCATCTTTGCATGCCTCTCTTACATTTTGTGGTTCAATGGAGGAGAGTAATGCCAAATAGCTTGAGGCTTCTGCAATTGTTCTTCTTGTTTGTACACCTTCTTCTTTTTGCCCCAAAATCTGAGATTCTGGATGATTCTTCTGAATGTACCTGGATGGAGTCTTCTCTTCTATCCTTATTTGCTCCTCAGGTGCCTCTTGAGGTTCTTCTTCATCATCTGTCTGATTTGGAGAGTTTTCTTCGTCCTCTTCGATATTTTCATGATTTACTTGCCTAGGGATGTATCCTTTTTCATCAACCACTACGTCAATGCTGTCAACAATTCTTCCAAGTCTTTTATTATAACACTTATATGCTTTGTTGTGGGGAGAATAACCAAGGAGAATGCCTTCATCTGCTCTAGGTTCAAGTTTGCCAAGCTCCTCATCATTATTCTTAATATAGCATTTGCTCCCAAAAATTTTGAAATGCTTTAGCGAAGGAGTCTCACCATACCAGAGCTCATGAGGAGTTTGAGTGTTGTTCACTCGGACATTTGTTTTGTTGAGAATAACAACCGCAGCATATGCAGCTTCACCCCAGAAGGTTGTGGGAGTTCCAGACTCATCAAGCATAGCACGAGCCATTTGTTGGACTGTTCTGTTCATCCTTTCCACCACTCCATTTTGCTGAGGAGTCCTAGCTGTAGAGAATTCCCTTCTTATTCCATGTTCTTCACAGAAATTGAAAAATTCATTTGAGGTAAATTCCCCACCTCTGTCGGACCTGAGGCACTTAATTTTGTAATCTGATTCATTTTCAGCCAAGGCTTTGAAGGATTTGAATTTTTCGAATGCTTCATCTTTGTGTTTGATAAGTCCTAACCAAACAAACCTCGAGAAGTCGTCAATGAATAATATAAGGTATTCTTCTCCTCGAGGTGACCTTGTCCTAAATGGACCACATACATCTGTATGGACTAGCTCAAGAGGCCTGCTAGTTGATCCTTCCTTCTCAGGAAAGTTAGTTATGGTTTTCTTACCAAACTGACATGATTTGCATATGGTGTTGTCTGGAATTTTGATATCTGGAAGACCACAAACTGCCTGGTATTTGCATGCTTTCCTTATTTGTGAAAATCTTAGATGCCCCAACCTCCGGTGCCATAACCAGTGTTCATCATCCTTGCTTAAATAGCATTGTTGTTTTTCTTCTTCAAATATGTGTAGATTATTTGGAGTTCTTCTGCCTTTGATCACTGTTTTTCCTGTATCAAGATCACAAACACTACATCCATTTGATCGAAATATTACCTCGGTTCCTTGATCGCACATCTGACTAACACTCAGCAGATTATGCTTCAAGCCATCAACATACAAAACATTTCCAGCCTTGACCTTTTCTTCCAACTGAGCAGTGCCTTTTCCTTTTATGGCTGCAGGGGTATCGTTTCCAAAAGAAACCTTCTTTCCCTTTTCTAATGCAATATATGATTCAAGTTTTTCTTCATCACCTGTCATATGCTTTGAACATCCGTTGTCGATATACCATAGATTTTCTTGTCCTTCTCCATAAAAGGCTATCCCACATCTTTCTGGTTGTGGTTCCTTCATTCTCCATGTTCTGGCACTTGAGGTTTGTTCCTTCTGAGTTGTCTTCCAAAACCTGCTCCTGCATTCAGAATCTTCATGACCAAAGTTATTACAAATAGAACATTCAACTTCATTTTCAAGGGCTGAAAAGTTGTTATAAGTCCTTTTCGTGATCCCAGTCATATTCCTTTATTTTTGAGCTTCTCTAGTCATGATTGTCTTATAGGCAACACATTGGGCTGCTTTGTGACCAAAGTTATGGCAAGAGAAGCATTGGCCATTGAAGAAACTCCTGCAATTATCAAATCTATCATCCAACCAATTGTAGTTTCTACTGACATCCATTCTTGAGGCAAATTGGGAAGATTTTACCTGAGGCTGATTGTAGCTTCTATTTGTCCTTAAGGTAGCTTGCCCCCGATTTTCTTGATAGTCTTTGTTCGTTCTTGAGGTAAACTGTCCCTGATATACCTGATGATTTCTATTAGGCCTTTGCTCGCTCCTCCTTACTGCATCAAGATAACTTTTGGAGGTGGATGCTTGAGATGTTTCTTCATTATATCCCAGACCTGTCTTGATTAGTGGAGAACGCTGCACATTGATAATCTCATCCAGAGTTTCAGATCCTTTAACAAATTTAAGATTAATAGCTTTTGTTTTCTCAATCTCCTTTCTAAGACCAACAATTTCACATTCCAATTTTTCAAGATGTTTTTCCCTTTCAGCGAGTTGACATTGCAGAGAATCAATAATCGCATTTTTCTCTTCTAAGCAAATTTTGAGATTAGATATCTCTTTATAAAATCCTTCTACATCTATAGCATCCATGTAGTCATCATCTTCAAAAGCCATCAAAAGTTTATACTTATTACCTCGTTCATCTTCGTCACTATTTGAAAGACCATCACTATCTTCATGAGTGTAATAGCTTTTCTTATTTACATTTTGTTTCTTGTTCCATCTAACAGGTTCCTTCCCTTTGTCAATCTTATCCTTGTGAGGACATTTGGCAGCATAGTGACCGACTCTTCCACAAGCAAAGCATTTGAAAGGTAACTTACCTCGGAACCGTCCAGTACCCCGTTGAAGATTTCTGACAAAATTTGATTCTTTTTCTTCCTCTGACACGTGTCCTGACTCATAGTACTCGCCTTTGCCTGAAGCCTTGAAGGCAACTTCTCTCCTGTCTGA
Source organism: Pinus tabuliformis (assembly GCA_031772625.1). Taxonomy (NCBI): domain Eukaryota; kingdom Viridiplantae; phylum Streptophyta; class Pinopsida; order Pinales; family Pinaceae; genus Pinus; species Pinus tabuliformis. Next base: position 1,218,652,021 of record CM062817.1, on the reverse strand, counting down.
TGGACCTCCTTTCCTCATTTCATAAGCAGTTAGAATTCCATGCAGCTGTGACATTTTAAGGCTTTGTAGATTCTCTTTTTCTTCTATTGCAGAAACTTTAGATTCAAACCTAGGTGACAAAGATCTTAGAACTTTTTCAACCACAACAGCCTCTTTTATTTCTTCACCCAAATTTTTCATACAATTAACAATCTCATCTACATGAAGAAAATAGTTAGCCACACTTTCATCATTATACATCCTGAGATTTTCATACTGAATCCTAAGGGTTTGAAGTTTTGCTCGTTTTACCTGATCATCTCCTTCATAGCTCAGAACAATCTTGTCTCATATCTCTTTTGCGAATTTAAACTGCATTACCTTGACAAATTCTGATTGAGATAGGCATACTAATAGAGTATTGACCACCTTGGCATTTGTTTCATATTTCTTCTTTTCAGCCGGATCTATAGGAGTTGCTGATGGAAAAGTATACCCTGTATCTATGATATCCCAGACTTCTGTACCAAGAGATTGAAGATAGGCAGTAACTCTTACGTTCCAATAAACGATGTTTGTCCCATCAAAAATCGGTGGCCTGATTGATGCTTCCCTCTCGTAGTTGCTCATGATGAATGATCTTCCTTCAAGCGGTCAAGCTTCTTCTGAAGGACCTGCTCTGAAACCAATTGTTGGAAATAATACTGAGAGGGGGGGTGAATCAGTATTATTAAGTCAAATATTCCTTTTTCAAAATCAAATACTATACGCTACTTCAGCTAATTAAACCCGCGTATATACGCAACTATGTAGAAGAAAACCCCCGTATATAATGCAAACTTTTAATTTACTTTATATTTCTAATGTTGATTGTTAATCTGTTATTCAGAAGCAAATAACCAGTAACCAGAAACAATAAAACAGAGCAGAAAGACAATCGCACACAAGAACACAAGATATAAGGTGGAAACCCAATGTGGGTGAAAACCACCTGCTGCAATTCGTCTCTATCTTTTCTTTAATTAGAAACTTCATTTTACAAATGTACTGGTGCAGTCCTTTACCAGTACACAGGCTGCAACCTGCAGAGAGGTACAACCTCTCTCGTTTTCCAGCTTCTCCTGGAAGGGAGCTCCAACCCCCTTAGTTCTTATACCAGCTTGAGATACTAGTACGCAGACTTCTACCTGCAAAAGGCTGCAACCTTCTCTTTGCTTTCAGGGACCTCGTTTCATTAATTTTCAGACTGGATCCACAGATAACATCAACCAAACTTCTTTTAACCAATCAAAACTTAATCAAATAAACACTTCTCTAACCGTTGTACCCAGAACACAGTAACTGTAATCAAACACCAATTCTGAACCCAGAACACTGCAGCAATAAAACAGAAGCAGCTAGAACATAAATCAAGATATGTACGCTACTTCACTATTCAGCAACCTGCATGTATACGCTTCTGTACCACAACCAACCTGCGTATACGCTTCTTTCATTCACAGAAAATGTGTGTATACGCACCTGCACTTCACTGAACCTGCGTACAGATCTATAAAGGATAATTTATTCTTTTAAAACATTTAGTCATTAGTTAACCCAGATTATCAGATTTATAGATCAAGAGAGCGCCACATATAACAGATCAAAATCATACAAAGATACCAATGTTCAAGCCTTGAGATTTTAATCCATCAATAGTCCTTATCCTTCTTGTGCTCAGGTTCCTCCTTCATTCATATCTAGATCTGCATCATAACCCAATCACCAGTATTCCAGATCTAGAACAATATCATATATTCAATAAATCAGATAGTTCCTTGTCACATGATCTCCTTCCTCTTTTATAGTTTTAGGGCTTCCACAATACCACGGTCCAAAACCATAATAAACCAATACCAAGGGCCCAAAACCTGGGGTCAACACTTCTAACGAGATACCATGGTCCAAAACCATAGGTTCAAATTCCAAGGACTAACAACCATGGACCAAAAATAAGTTTCCCACCATGTACGCGCTTTTTTGTGCATAAAAGTGCGTGTTTATGCATACGCGACTTCTGAACGTATACCCCACATGTATACGCGTCTTCGGCAAGGTGAACCTGCGTATACAAGATTTCCTTCATTCTGAGCGCCTGAACTGAGATCTGACACCAAAGTGAGTTTCCATCAAGGACAACACCTGTACCATCGGGCCACACCTGTTCCAAAATGCCAACAATATATTCAGTGCTTGGTTGTTTGATTATGATGTCTATTTGGTGTTTGAGTGTTTTGTGCCTAGTTGATTTATTTAACGTGGTATGTTTGCAAGTTGGTTGAATGTTTGATGAATTTCATAATATGAGTATGAGTTCCAATGATATTTCTTTAAGATGGTTTTACTAACACATACGTGTTAAGACAGTTGATATGTAATTGAGTGTAATAGGTGATAGTTGTAGCATTATGTCTAATGACTATGAATTGACTATGGATTATGACATGATTGTTTGTAAAAGTTGACCTCAAATTGATAGATATGATTGTCTTGATATTTGGAACATGTGGTTGACGTGTGAGAAGTTGCACGGAATATGCTTAGTATTATCATGACGAGGTAATAATTGATGTGTTTATATAACAAACAGTTCGGTGATGTGGCAGTACATAGTAAGCCTAGATTGCAGTAAGGCAAAAAGGGTAAAAGAAAGGAATTCCTTTGGCTATGTGTTGATGATGATGGACCCTCCAACATTTAGGGGATCACCCTGGTATGAATTCCCAACTAGACCTCACACCATTTGGTGTGGGAGTCCCATCCAGTATGATGGCCCGATTGCCATTATCTTAAATATTTGCCTCAACTCTAGCTTGTTAGCATAGGAGAGTGGTCTACTTTGTCTTCAAGAAGTGAAGTTCGCGTGCTTGGTCATTGTAAGTGTCACTTGTGTCAATGTTTCTTTCACTGTAGGGGGAGAGGGTGGGAGTGAATCCCAAGTCAGTTGCGAGGAAGCCCCAATTCTGCTAGGAACACACAACACAATAGGACGTGCACAACTTCCAGAGGAACAGTCCACACAGATGCGGCAGTCACAACACACAAGGGAAGATAACACGTACAACACTCAGCGGATGATTCCACGTGAGTGCAATTGTTTTTATAGCAAGTTTTAGGTGAAAGGTATGTCTGATGTCTAGGGAGGTAGCCACCACGGGAAAGATAGCATTAACGGAATATACAACACATTTTCATTAATAGATTATGTATTACAACAAGTGAATGAGTTCAAGTGTTAAACACAGGTTAAAGCAACATGCATTACAAGTGTTCAAGAATAGTCTTACAATAGTTACAATACATGTGTGAAAATGTGTTGTCTTGTTAGCGGGCTTCTGAATTAAGCGAAAGTTCCAAGACACTTCGTTACACCATACATCACTGACCCCATGAGCATGGCATTGGAGCCACTACTTACTCCTCAAAGAAAATATTACAGACTCTCTTGGCTTTGTGGGAGGAGCCAGGGTGAAAATTCCTCTACATGTACAAATGAGGGGGTATTTATAGCCAAAGGGTGAAACTGACCCTCGTGGTTGTTCGACTACCCTCATGATTGTTTGAATTCCATGAATTTTTTACTTTACATGACTCTTTTTACAACAAGTGGGTCTCTTGGACTTCCACGTTACATTACATTAATAGATAGTATGGCCCACAGTAGAGATGTGGATGACATGACTCGACATGATAGTGCAGGTACATTTGTCCTGCTGCTAGTGTGCATGTCGAGTCGTAGTGTTGTTAGGTGATGAATGTCCTCATGGTGTGTCACAACTTCACCTCTGCATGGCAAAGTGCATGGAGTATTCAATGGTCGTTGGTTCGCTTGATGTTTCTTTTTCATGTTGCTCCTTACTTGTATGTTGGAAGGTTTGGAAAGTTCGTCTGTTCGTGAAAGATGCATGTTCATCCATTCATCCATCTATGAGCACATATTGCATGTTTGCTCATTCATCCGTCTGTGAGCACATATTGCATGTTTGAATGCATTGTTTGTTCGTTTGTTGGTGAACCTATCCTTATGCATGTGCCCCCAAGTTCATCCCATTCTTCATCATGCCATGTTTGTTTGTGTACATGTTCCCACAGTCACTCATGACGAGACAACATCAAATCCAAAAACTCCTAGTCTACCATGATACATGATCATTTTAGATGCAGGTGACCAAGAGAGGTAACAAGGTTGCGAGGCGGGATGGAGGCTCCGAGCACTGCTGATGAAAATTTTGCAAGAGTCACTCAGTGATGAAGATGGGAAATCTAGATCGACATTGACTGCCTGCGGGGTCTAGATCAGTTGGAGGAAAAAACTGCATAGTCTTTTGGAGGAACAGTCTAGGTTGTAGGAAGGTTGGGAAGGCAAAATATGTGCAGTTTCTGGAACGAGTGGGTAGTAGGAGCCTGGAAGCCAACACTCTGCAATTTCTGGAGGGAACTAGCAGCTAGCTGCCGAGACACTGGCAGCAAAAACTGCGCAATTCCTAGAGCGAACTGGGAGTCTACTGCTGGGTCATTGGCAGCAAAAACTACACAATTCCTTAGGGGTACTAGAAATCATCTGATGGAGCTTGGTAGCAAAAACTATGCAATTCTTGGAGGGAACTAGCAGTCAGCTGCAGGGAGCTACTGCCATGAAAAATTGCGTTGATGCTGGGAGGTTGGCTTGCTTATCACCTCTACACAGTTTCTAAGTTGAGCGGACTGTTGTGCAGTAGAGGGCTTGCTCATGAAAACTGTGCAATTTTCTTGGTGAGAAGCCAATCGACCGTTGGGAAGATTGACTGGAAAAACTACGCAATTTTCTGAGGGAGACAGGGATGGGCGTTGGGTGTCTATCTGGGCTGTCTGCACAATTTTCGCAACCAACGGAGCGGACAAGTTCTGCAGCCTCTGCACAATTTTTGAGGGGAGTGAGTCCCAAGGTGGGTGCCGGGTAAAACTCTCTGATTGACCAACATGAAGCTGATTGATTTTCTTACGGGTCGCGCAGCTTGAAATGACTTGCTTGGTGCTTATGCGTTGTTTTGGGTGACAGTTGATCGAGTCAATAGCGGGGAGATGGTCCAACTGTTAGAGGGGAGTCTGGTAATCAGAACTTCAGCAAAATTGTTAAGTGTGCAAACGAGTGAAAGATGCATATGTGATCCTGCAAACACACACTTACATGACTTGACGACGAGACAATTCAAACCATCCAGACACACATGTTCAACATGATTGACTGACGGTATAAGCGTCAAGTGCGACACTTGTGATTGATCGTTGGTCAATCGTGACGATGTTTGCACGGCAGTGAATGTGACCCCATGTGTGAGTGCGATAGATGTTTTCATAGTGAACTCAACATGTACAGATGAAGCGAAGACCTTGAGCATGACCAGAACATGATCGCAAGCATGATATTGACATCAACATGCAAAAACTTGGATGAAATAAACAAGCAAGGCGGATGTAAAGACTCACACGGGCTCAAGCAGTGAACCCAAGTGTGTGCAGTCATCAAGTGAAACTCTCAAGGAAAGCTTCAAAATTGGGTGCAGGCCAAAATTTTGGAGGGTGGTTGTAGCCGCTACAACACTCTACGTGATCTAGGTGGCTCTAGAGACACACACAGGACAAAGAGGACTTAGGAAAGCTCAAAAATCAAAGATTTTAGATTATTCTCGAACCAAGACCATAGAATAGATATCGTCGTCCTAATCACAGCAGTGTGAACGGTTCGTCAAACCAAGTCCGTATGCGAAAGTTAGAAGCAGTCAAAGTTGGGTTGACTTTTTGCTAAGTGGGTAGGCTTAAGGAGGCCACAATCTGGATAGAACCCGGCCACCAGATTCCAGCCAACCTGGGCCAGATTTCAAGTGAATTTTTGGCCTGATTAAAAAGACTCCTTTGGCTTAAAAACGAAATTTTTAAAAATGGTCCATATTTCTTTTTGTAACCAAAAAAATATATAAAAAAATGGGTGGCGGGCCACCAACCCACCACCCAAACTCAAATCCGCACAAAGCTTAAACTTGGTGAAGGGGAAGGCCACGACCCCTGGTCCCCTCCCGTGGAACTGACCGCAATCTTACACCAAAAAAAAAACAATGTTATATATGGTCCACCGAGCCCTCCAAACTGTCGCGCCCCAACTAATATTAATGCACAGTATTAACGGGTGACCACTCGACCCCTCCTCAACTAATGCCTAATATTACCAATGTGCCACAATCAACTCATTGGTTAATCCGCCAAATTTTTTATATAAAATTAGCATTTTCCCAGTGCACCATGATGGAGGAACTAAGAGCGGGCACAGAAAACGAAGCAATTAATTTTTAATGAATTTTTTAATGTAGGTGGAGCCATGACTAAGCGTAATTTCCAAGAGGGTGAAATTTTTGCAGTGTCCAAATTGGACAAGTTTTATGTCGATCTTACACCTCTCAGAGACACGAACCCAATGGCACGGTCAGTTTCCTCATCTGAGCAGCCGATTTGCAGAGAACCCGGAGGAGGGAATCTTTTAGGAATCTAGGGGGAATATAGGAGGAATCTAAAAGATTCCTTGAGCCCTAGATTCTCAATTTCTCAGAATTCAAAAATTAGACAGATGATTTTGCACTATTCGACGTCACAAATCTGATGGTGCATTCAGATTGTTCATTTGCTCATTTTATTTTCCAACCACCTTTCTAAGTGGAATGCAGGTGTCAACATTTATGTGTGAGCAACCATTTCCATGCGATTGATTTCGTGAGATCGATGGCACGAAACGCTTCAGCAGTTTGACATCTGCTTCTTCAAATGGCCCCTAGTTGTGAGGTATATGCAATGTGTTCATGTACTTATTTTGCCATGCATTGTGTTGCACAAATCCCTATTTGATGTTGATGAGGGATCTTGTTTCTTACTTGTCACATGATTCCTGCTTGATGTGATGCAAAATCATCTGTGTGATGTACTTGCTATTATGATTCATCATGTTGTGTTTTGAGATCCCTTTGTTGTATGCTGATGGGGTACTTATGTTGTCATCATGTATATTTGCCTTGAGATCCCTATTATTCCATGTTGGCGAGATGATCATCGTGCATGAGTTTTGTGTCATACTGATAGGAGTCTTTTGACTGAGATTTCATGTAGTGGAACATCTCTTGGCACCACTCCTACATGAGGGCATTTTCCTTGTATGATAGCGACATTATATCTATGTACATCATCACTATTGACAGCACTTAATGCAGCGGCCTACACCATCTTGACATCAGGGCCTAAAGATGTAGTCCCTCCTAGACGAACTCCGTTATCAACGACTTATGTTTTTATGTTGCTGATGATTGACATGTTCCTCTTCTTTATAGCTTGCACATGTATTCATTTATGTTTCTTTTAAAAATGCAATTTAACACATCATGAAAGTAAAAGGTCTTGTAAGGTTCCTTTGTCACACCCGGACCTGGATCAAGTGGTATCAAAGTATTGTTTGCGTTGATGTGAATTGCAGCGTGAACAATGGAACGTGTGGTGATAGAGGATGAAAAAGCGATGTAGGAGACCAAGTTCAAAAATTCCAAAAGGGTAGAAATCAAGTATGAAATTCTATAGAAAGAGACAGAGGAAAAGGAGTGATTGCATCTTTAGTTTCAAGCCACAGAAGAGGCCCTGGAAGAACTGAAGCACAAAAAACATAATCTTGAAACAAAGAACGTTGAATTGAAGATGTGTGTACAAGAAGAGAGAGAGGAGAAACAGAGTTTGTTATGACAGCTGCAAGAAAAGGACAAGGCCCTGGAAAAGCTGCAGTGAGACCCATGTGAGGTAAAAAGTAGTCTCTAAATTCATGTATGTTTCCTGATGATGATTTCGTTGTTTTCGAAAATCATACCACAGGAATTGGCTCTGAACTATTGAAGAAAATGGGGTATGAAGGAAAAGGCTTGGGCGTCAATGGCCAAGGTATTATCAACGCCATTAAAGTGGAGGAATTACCCCATCATATAGGATCTGGGTATGTCAAAAAATAAGTTGGGGAATGCACCGAGACAACAAGCGAACCATCAACAATAGATGATGAGCAACCATCATCAGTTCTTTCCAAATCGACAGAGGAGGTAAAAGATGTTTATTTTCTTTCAGTTTCATTGTCAAATAGTATGATTTATGTTGGAGATTTGGAGATCCCAATTACAGGGACAAACATGAGGCTCCTTACCAAGACGAGGAACGAGGAGGAGGAAAAACTTGGCGTTAATAACCAAGGCATAACTCAACCATTGGAGATTGTGCAAAGACCTCAATTTGTAGGCTCGAGATACAATAAAGGAGAATGCTCGAAGGTGTCAGATTCATCCAAGACATCGTTGAAATCATCAAGGAAAGAGAATGATGGGAACACATCCCCATCATCCCATGGCAGTTTCCATTGCAGGGAAAGCGCTGAGGCAACTTCTCATCGCCATACTTACACCAGAGATAGCAATGAAAGACATAACCACTTTCGACATGCGAATGTTCATTTCAATTATGATCATGTTTTTAATGATGAACATAAAACATGGCATCAAAAAAAATGTACCTTTTGTGGATTACATAACCATACATTTTCTAAGTGTTGGAAAAGAATGGCAACACACAAAAGGATGAGGCGTGAAATACCCTCTCAACAACAGGTAAAGAAACATGTTAAACAGATCTCGAGGAAGAACACCTATTGCAATCATTGTGACATAAGTGGTCATAAAAGAGCCACATGTTGGAAGCTCCATCCAGAGCAGCGCCTTAAAGACAAGGTGTCAGTGCATGAACCAGGTGAAGCAATTGTTCGACCATCGAATGTGCCACAAGGAGGTGACCCATTCACCTTGATAAGTGAAAAATGGTTTCTAGATATGTTAGCATTTCATGGTTGTGCTTTTATAAATCATTTGTTGCATTTTAAAATGTAAAAGTGATGATGTGTTTTCATCACTTGTTCAGCAACAATTATGTCTAGTCTTATTTTGAGTTGCATGGTAAACTATGAAAGTGATGTCGTGTTTCCATCACTTGTCAAAGCATATAGTGTCTGGCCTTATCTTTGTAAATCATGTGTTGCAGTGATGATGTGTTTTTCCATCACTTGTTGAAGCAACAATGATATGTTGGCCTTATTTTCGTAGTTGGAGTGTTTCATCAATCTTGATGTAAACTTGACCACCGAGTATGTGTTATAAACTCGTGGCAAGTGTGGGACACTTGGGTCATTATTTGGTCATGAAATTTAAGCATGTAATTTGTGAAACAATGTATTATAGGTTTCAGAAGTAGCAGGTGTCGGCTCATCACTTAAGGCTCTGAAGAACAAAGGTGAAGGAGATGGAAGTGAGACCTTTCAGGATGCTTGTGATGCAGACAAGGTACAGAGAAGTTGCAGGGTATTCTTCATGCTTTTGGAGGACCAAAATCTCCTCAGTGGGGAGGATTGATCCAGATGGCTCCAGAGACACACATAGGACAAAGAGGACTTAGGAAAGCTCAAAAATAAAAGTTTTTGGATTATTCTTGAACCAAGACCAGAGTGTATATCTCGTCGTCTTGATCACGGTGGTGTGAACGGTTCGTCAAACCAAGTCTGTATGCGAAAGTTAGAAGCAGTCAAAGTTGGGTTGACTTTTTGCTGACTGGGTAGGCTTAAGGAGGCCATAATTTGGACAAACCCGGCCACTGGATTCCAGCCAACCTGGGCCAGATTCTAGGTGAATTTTTGGCCTCGTTAGAAAGACTCCTTCGGCTTAAAAATGACATTTTTAAAAATGGCCCATCTTTGTTTTTATAACAAAAAATAATATATATAAAAAATGGGTGGTAGGCCACCAACTCGCCACCCCAACTAAACTCCGCACATAGCATAAACTTGGTGGAGGGGCATGGCACAACCCCCAGCCCTCTCCCGCAAAACTAACCACAATCTTACACCAAAAAAAAAAACAATGTTATATATGGCCCGCCGAGCCCTCCAAACCATCACGCCCCAACTAATATTAATGCACAGTATTATTGGGGTGGGCACGGGCCACCTCCAGTGGACCCCACCCACACCCCCAAACTCCACATATACCATATCATGCGGGGCTAGTGGGGGTCGAACTTTCCTAGCCCATGTGGCCAGCCCCCAAGCGGGCAACCCCATAAAGGATGGTACCACCATAAAGAACAGTACATGAAAATCGTAAAGCGACCACCGAAATTTAATGCACCCAGACCTCAAATAATTAATGGGTTTGTTGTTAATGCAGAAGGCATGGGGCAGGCCACCTAATGCGGACTCGACCCCCTTTTTAGATACATTTTAGTTTCTAGAACCATAACGTGTATAAAAAAGGAGGGGCAGGGTTTGACCACCCAACTCCTCCTTAACTAATGCCTAATATTGCCAATGTACCACAACCAACTCATTGGTTAATCCGCCACATTTTTTATGTAAACTCAGCATTTTCCCAGTGTGCCAGGATGGAGGAACCAGGAGCGGGCATGGAAAATGAAGCAGCGAATTTTTAATGAATCTTTTAATGCAGGTGGAACCATGACTGAGAAAAATTTCCAGGAGGGTGAAATTTTTGCACTGTCCAAATTGGACAACTTTTATGTCTATCTTACACCTCTCAGCAACACAAACCCAATGGAGTAGTTAGTTTCCTACTCTGAGCAGCCAATTTGTAGAGGACAAGGAGGAGGGAATCTTTGAGGAATCTAGGGGGAATATAGGGGGAATCTAAAAGATTCCTTGAGCCCTAGATTCTCAATTTCTCATAATTCAAAAATTGGATAGTCGATTTTGCACTATTTGACGTCACAAATCTGATGGTGCATTCAAATTGTTCATTTGCTCATTTTATTTTCTAACCACTTTTCTAAGTGGAATGCAGGTGTCAGCATTTATGTGCAAGCAACCATTTCCATGGGATTGATGCCATGAGATCGATGGCACGAAAAGCTTCAACAGTTTGACATCCACTTCTTCAGATGGCCCCTGGTTGTGAGGTATATGCAATGTTTTCATGTACTTATTTTTCCATGCATTGTGCTGCACAAATCCATGTTTGATGTTGATGAGGGATCTTATTTCTTACTTGTCTCATGATTCCTACTTGATGTGATGCAGAATCATCTGTGTGATGTACTTGTTGTTATGATGTGTTATGTTGTGTTTTTAGATCCCTTTGTTCTATGTTGATGGGGTACTCATGTTGTCGTCATGTATGTTTGCCTTGAGATCCCTTTTATGCCATGTTGGTGGGATGATCAGCATGCATGAGTTTTGTGCCATACTAATAGGAGTCTTTTGACTGAGAGTTCCTGTAGTGGAACATATCTTGGCGCCACTCCTGCGTGAGGTAAGTTTCCTTCTATGATAGCAACATTACCTCTATGTACATCATCACTATTGACAGCACTTAATGCAGCAACCTACACCATCTTGACATCGGGACCCGGAGACGTAGTCCCTCTTGGACGAACTCGGTTATCAATGGCTTATGTTTTTATGTCACTGATGATTGACATGTTCCTCTTCGTTACAGCATGCACATGTATTCATTTATGTTTCTTTTAAAAATTCAATTTAACACATCACGAAAGTAAAAGGTCTTGGAAGGGTCCTTTGTCACACCCGGACCTGGATCACTGCGACACACTAGTAGAACTCCAACTTCTCTGTTTTGGTTCATTGATAGCATAGGGCCTTGGTCTTTCGGGCAGTATTGAATTATTGTGCGGGTTACTTCAACTTCCCCACTTACCCCATGGACATACATGGTTCACCTTTTGCCAACTCAATCAAACACAATCAAAATTTTCACTTGATCACAGTGTTTCGAATCCAAGAAGGGTAGTTTAGCTCACGAATTGAAAATTTTCAAAGTATAAGTTTTCATCTCTAGTGTTGCTCCAATGACAGTAGGCCTGGACAGTACCCCGATGGAGTCATGCAGGAACACACGCATTGCTCCACTACCAGTGCGCCTAGTCAGTACCTTGGTGGAGTTGTATGCTTCACCTCTCTGTGTAGGTAGTCTTTCTCTTCTTTCACCTTTATATTTTTTCAAGAGGATTGTGCATAGGCACTTATTTATTTTTGGGATGGAAGAGGTATCCCGACTTATTGAGATCAGAAGAGGTTGTTCCTTCATAGGAGCATGTAATACCTCTGACATAGGTTTGTTCATTTAGATTTTCCCCTTCTCCATTTCTACTAGTTGGATGAGCTTGAACACATAGGGCAGAAGGCTGAGTACAGGCATGGGGCTTCTTAGTGTGGACACAGGTTCATGGTTGGACCAAAACTTCACTTGAAAACTACTCATATTTTCCATCAAGACTTCATCAGCTGAAGGTTATAACCAAGCACATAGAATACAGACACAAGACTGGCCAAGTACTGCAGTGTCACAAGTATCTTCAAATTTCAACCACATCCTCTATTCAAAATCCAAAACATACTAGTTGGTAGCACTTATTTCCGAAAACAAAATAGTAAGGTATTAAGCAACTCAACAAATGAAAACAAAAATAGTAAGTGAAACAACCAAATGAAAATAAAGACAATAAGCAAGGAAAATAAAATGAAACAACAAGCAACAAACAGACTATGTACATGGCACAGGGCACAGCGCGGCCTACTGGAAGTAGTGCTTGAGGTCTTGGCCATTGATAGGGAGGTTCTCAATCCTCCCGTCAAGTGATTGCAGGCGACATTTGTGTGTGCCAAGCTTCTCACGGACTAGTATAAGGCCACCAGGTTCTGCTACCAGAACCTGGTGGTATTCTAAAAGACCTTTAAGTGAAAATGACACTACTTCTTCATATATTGTGTGAAACATAGGCTTTAATGATGGCAAGAGGTGGTTGTTTTTATTCCAAAAGTGGTTTAAGTTTCTTAAATCAATGCATAAGTGAATTTCCCAAGATTTATTATGTGTGGAGCTTAAATTAGAAACCCATGTATGATGACGAACTTTGTAAGTAATTCAAACAATGTCCAAAATCTTAGTCAATTTTTTCTATATAAGGAGTTCAAACAAAATATTTGTTTTACCTGGCTTTTGCTATAATGGCTTGGCTCCTCCTTTCGCGTGTCGTAGGTACCTAGGTCATATTCTACCCACACAGACACATCCTGATACTATTTGATCAAGAGGTCAAAAGCTTGTCGCTGCTGCGGTGTGCAATTTGTACCGAGACTAATTATCTTTGGATCATGATTGGTTACCAGGTTGCTTTGTTCGTTTGTAGCGGTGGACCTATGGGTTCTGTTGTTTCTTGGCCCTTGATAGAAGTTCTGCAAATCATAGACCTTGTTGAGAGAAACCACACCCTTAGGGATGGGGTTTCCTTTATTGACATGAGCTGCAGTTTTTAGGGGTTGCTCGTGCTCATATTCATCAGTTGTTGTGCCCTTGAAAGCGTCAACACTGTTCACAGGGTGCAGTACCACTTTATGTTCGACCACGTTGATGTTGATGGCCCTTTGTAAGCCCAACATGAGTGCCTTGTACTCGGCAATGTTTTTTATGCACTCGAACTTCACGAAGATTGAAATCATGCATTTTATATTGTTTTGGGTGACTGAGATATACCCAATTCTTGAGCCATCATGTGTCTTTGATCCATCAAAATCCATGGTGCACAGCTTGTCTATACATAGACCATTTGACATGCTAGTATTGTCGTTACTATTGTTGCTACTATTATTGCTACTGTTGGTACAATGCACTGTACATGTTTCATTAGCATTAGTTGGTTAAGGAAGGAGTCCCAATTGTGTGTCTAGTGGGGTTGGATCTGGCTATGTAAAATAACACCCCGATGTTGTTTCTAGGAGGCAGTTGCCAGACATGAGTTCTGCGAAGGCTGACAGTTCATTATCACCATTAAGGGGTTCATATACCTCTCAGACAATACCCAAATTTGGTTGCATTTTCCCTTGTACGAAAGCCACATTTGGGACCAATCTGTAGCAAAATATTCATCCAGGTTGTTGGACCAGTCTCCACTGAGTAGTAGACTGTATGCTTCAGGTATGTCCACACTAGTATGTTGATGCATTGGTGGACTTGACTGTCATGAGATAGTTGAATGATCAGGCCTCGCAATTCACCAATGGCTAGTACCAATGTTCGATCATGTTGGATGATTCACGCAGATGTCTCGCTCCATTGTGCATTGATATTTTTCACAATGGAGAGTGGCATGACGTTGGCGGCCACACCAGAATCAACCAAGAAGTTGTGAACATTGTAGTTAAAAATTTCAAATGATAGCAGGAATGGAGGGAAACCTAAGTTTGCTTCTTCCATCCGGAGTGTGTTGAGCATAGTGGAAAGTGATCTAGGAGGTGTGCTTGCTCCCTTGCTGGTAGAGGCTACGTTGTCCGTTGTTGTCAGTCCCAATGCGTGCAGCAGGATGTCTCGCTAACTCTGGATCTTAGCTAACTCGAACAAACTAATGTTCACTCGATTTTTCTTCATGTCATCTATAATGTTGTAGTCCAAAGATGGTAGGCTCATCGAGGTGTCCGGGGTAGGACTGATGTTTATGTTATCCAACAGACTGTTCTACGTTTTGCTGCTCATGGAGGTACTCTTGTCCGCCACTGTCTTCCCGAACTTGTTCTTTGTTTTCTTCTTTGGGGCGGTTAGTGGATCAGCCTTCCTTAATAGCAATCTCATATTTTCTTGTGTTTCCCCAAGTGTAAGGGGAGCCCCTTTACTCCAAATATTGTAATGATCATTTTTCTTTTGGGGTTGCTTCTCAGTGTTCATCTTCGGCATTACTTGCGAGCACTAATATGCATTCACCACATGCCCAAAACTTGATGCTTCATTAGGTGCAACCTATTCATCATCATTAGTGTCTTCCGGCTACTCCTGCATATTTCTTTCTGCATCAAGTGTATGACTGCATACAGAGCTTGTGACTCGCTTCCATTTCGAACAAGAGTTCTCATGGTGATGTTCTTCATGGAATAAATAGAACTTACGATATGCACATTGTTTGACCTGGAACACAGATTTCTATGTAGTTTTTGGAGCAAACTATTTGCTGCCTGATGAGCCACTTCCCTGTCTCTGCCTGGGCAGATAGCTGCTTGCAACTGTGTCCATTTTCCATTTTTTGAGCTCGGACACTTCCATAGTCAAGTTCTTGACGAGGCGAGTGAGGGTTTCAATATCAATTGCTTCCTTATCTGTACCCTTGCTCGCCATCGCTTGGTACTTCCTACTTGCATCTTTGGATTCCTTTGCTGATTCGTCATCCTTGATGACTCCAATTGTGCACAGGCCTTTCTCAACAGCAATAGCCTCTTCGCAGTTTTCCAAAAGTGTTGGTTTCGCAGCTCGTTTGATGAATCGCATAATGTTGGTTGACAGTGTGGATGTGTAGTAATCAACAATTATGGAGTCATGAGGTTTAGTGTCTGCTATAAATTTGTTCAATATGCGTGTAAACCTCTGATTGAAATATTTTACCTTCTCTTTTCCCTCCATCTTCAAGCTTCCCAATTCTTCGAGTAGCATGGTTGGGGTCTTGTCATCAGCAAACTTTTCAAGGAACATGGATTTGAATGCAGCCCAATTCTGTATGGAGTTTAGTGGAAGGTTCTGCTACCATGTAGCTGCATGACCGTCCAAGGTACATGGAAATAATCTACATGCTACGTCGTCATATCGTAGCTCAAGGGTCTGCAGCTGTAGATAGAAGTTGTCCAAGTGATCTTCTACCTTCACCGTGTGGTCAGTGTTAAACTTCATGTTCATTCTCTACACTCACTTTGGCATCTTGTGCGAGACACCCAGGAGAGCCAATGGTCCTTAAGTCATCCATTCCAGATTTGGGTCAGACATCTCTTCTTCTTCTTCGTCCTCTTTCTCTCTTTCAGAATCTGATGGTTCCGACTCTAAGTCCGTTGGTTTGTCTCCACCTCCGCCTCCTATACCGGAGTCTGATCCCAAGATCACAAGAGTGTCTCGTTCCCCTTGGCAGAAGACCGAAGGTTCCTCTCCATATTTAATAGCTTTTGCCAGACCTTCAAGTGTGGAAAGGATTACTTCTTCCACCGATGATACAACAACTCCTGTAGGAGTGGCTTCTGCCTTTCTTGATGCATATGGAAGATGTTGTATCCCTGGGATCAGTCTGACAACTTTCGTGAACTGGCGAGTGATGGGACGGATGGAGCGAAGTTGATACAGAATCTCATGTTCAGTCTTGGGAGGTGATGAGTAACCAACTGCAGAGTTCCGCGTAGGTGAGAGGGAGTGCGAGTTACTCCCTTGACCAGATGGTTGATGAATGAGTGTGAGAGGATGTTCAGCCATAGACAACTAGTTTCCCTCCTTCTAGCACCAGAAATGTTAGCTGTGTTGGACCCATCAACATTCAGGGAATGACCTCGATATGAAGTCCCAAATAGACCTCACACCATTTGGTGTGGGAGTCCCATCCAGTATGATGGCCCGATTTCCATTCTCTTAAAGATTTTCCTCAACTCTTTCTTGTCAGCATAGGAGAGTGGTCTGCTTTGTCTTCAAGAAGTGAGGTTTCCGTGCCTGGTGATTGTAAGTGTCACTTGTGTTAATGGTTCTTTCACTATAGGGGGAGAGAGTGGGAGTGAGTCCCAAGTCAGTTGGGAAGAAACCCCAACTCTCCTAGGAACACACAACACAACAGCACGTGCACATCTTCTTTAGGAACAGTCCACATGGATGCGGTAGTCACAACACACAAGGGAAGATAACACATACAACACTTAGCGGATGAGTCTTTGCAAGTGCAACAATTGTTATAGCAAGTTTTATTTGAAAGGTCTGTCTGAGGTCTGGGAGGTAGCCATCATGGGCAGGACAGTGTTAACAACATATACAACACATTTTCATTAATAGATTATGTATTACAACAAGTGAATGAGTTCAAGTGTTAAACACAGGTTAAAGAAACATGCATTACAAGTGTTCAAGATTAGTCTTATAACAGTTACATTACATGTGTGAAAACGTTTTGGCCTATTAGCAGGCTTCTGAATGAAGCAAAAGTTCGAAGACACATCATGACACCATACATTACTAACCCCATGGGCGGGGCGTTGGAGCCACTACTTACTCCTCAAAGAAAATATTACAGACTCTCTTGGCTATGTGGGAGGAGCTGAGGTGAAAGGTCCTCTGCATGTACAAATGAGGGGGTATTTATAGCCAAAGGGTGAAACTGACCCTCGTGGTTGTTCGACTACCCTCATGACTATTTGACTTCCATGACTTTTCGACTTTACATGACTCTTTGTACAACAAGTGGGTCTCTTGGACTTCCACGTTACATTACATTGATAGATAGTATGACCCATAGTAGAGATGTGGATGACAAGGCTCGTGACATGACTCAACATGACAGTGCAGGTACATTTGTGTTGTTGCTAGTGTGCATGTCAAGCTACAGTGCTACTGGGTGAAGGATGTACTCATTGTGTGTCATTGCTTCACCTCTACATGGCAAAGTGCGCGAGTATTCAATGGTCGTTGGTTCACTTGATGTTGCTTTTGCATGTTGCTCCTTTCTTGTATGATGGAAGTTTTGATGGGTTTGTCTGTTCGCGAAAGGTGCATGTTCATACATTCGTCCGTTTTTGAGCACATATTGCATGTTTTTCTTCCGTCCGTCTGTGAACACATCTTTACATGATCATTTGTTCACAAGCACATCTCTTTGCATGCATCATTTGTTCGTTTGTTGGTGAACCTGTCTTTCTACATGTACTCCCTTCGTTCATCCCATTCGTTGTCGCATCATGTTTGTTTGTGTACTTGTTCATGCAGTCACTCACGATGAGACGACATCAAATCCAAAACCTCCTAGTCTACCATGATACATTATCATTTCGAATGCAGGTGACCGGGAGAGGAAACAAGGTTGTGAGGCGGGATGGAGGCTCTGGGCACTGCTAATGAAAATTGTGCAAGAGTCGCTGGGTGATGAAGATGTGCAAGCCAGATCAATAGGGACTATCTGTGGGGTCTGGCTCAGCTGGAGGAAAAAACTGTGTAGTTTTTGGGAGGAACAGTCTGGGATGCAAGAAGGCTGGGCAGGAAAACTCTGTGTAGTTTCCAGAATGAGCAGGCAATGGGAGCTTGGCATCCAAAGTTGCGCAATTCCTAGAGGGAACTAGCAGCTGCTTGTCGGGAAATTAGCAGCAAAAACTGCAAAATTCCTGGGGGAACTGGCAGTCTACTACTGGGTCACTTAGAGAAAAAACTCCACAATTCCTAAGGGGAACTAGCAATGAGCTGTTGGAGCTTGGCAGCAAAAACTCCACAATTCTTGGAGGGAACTCGCAGTCATCTATCGAGAGCTACTCGCAAGAAAAACTATGATGATGCTCAAAGGCTAGCCTATTGATCTCCTCTGTGTAGTTTCTGAGTTGAGAAAACTGCTAGGTAGCAGAGGGCCTTCTCATGAAAATTGCACAATTTTCTTGGTAAGCAGTTGTTCGACCATCAGGTCGACTGGTTGGAAAAACTGCACAATTTTCTGAGGGAGACAGGGACGGGCACTGGTTGACTGTTCGACCTGTCTACGCAATTTTCCCAGCCAGCGGAGTGGGAAGGTCTATAGCCTCTACACAATTTTTAAGGGGAGTGAGTCCTGGGGTGGTTACCGAGTCAAACTCTCTGGTTGACCAAGATGAAGCTGATTGATTTGCTTGTGGGCAACGTAGCTTGAAATGACTTTCTTGGTGCTTCTGTGCCATTCTGTGTGACAGTCGATTGAGCCAACAGCGGGGTGATGGTCCAACTTCTAGAGGGGAGTCTGGTCGTCAAAACTTCAACAAAATGACTAAGTGTGTGAACGAGTGAAAGATGCATATGTGATCCTGCAAACACACACTTACATGACTCGATGACGAGACGACTCAAACCATCCAGACACACATGTTCAACATGACTGACCGACGGTGCAAACGACACGCACGACACTTGTGATTGATCATTGGTCGATCGTGACGATGCTTGCGTGATGTGAATGTTACCCCGTGTTTGAGTATGACAGATGTTTTCATAGCGAACACAACATGTACACATGAAGCAAAGACCTTGACCTTGACTAGAACATGATCACAAGCATGATATTGACATCAACATGCAAAAACTTGGATGAAATAAACAAGCAAGGCAGATGCAAAGACTCACACGGGCTCAGGGAGTGAACCTGAGTGTGTGCAGTCATCAAGTGAAACTATCAAGGGAGGCTCTGAAATTAGGTGTGAGCCAAAATTTTGGAGGGTGGTTGTAACTGCTACAAAACTATGTTTGGAAACCCTAATACCGAATGAATGAGTGCTTTGCATATAGGGAGTCTTCTTAACCTTGGTTTTGTTTGAAGTTATGTGGATATGTGATAGATTCATGAACATGTACTTGACAGGTATATTAGCTAGTCTTTAGTTACAGGTGTGTCTGTCAAAGGATTGGAGTCTCCTGAGAGATGGTGTGGATGTGTTTAGTTGCAAGAAACATTCTTGGCACAAAAAGGTAAGGTAACAGATGTATTGTTATGTTTATTTATACACTAATAGTTATGTTTTTATGGAAATATGATGCAAGGGACTGCATGGTAAAGAGAGGTTTCCATGAAATCTTGAAGAAAGCTCTAGTTGAGTTTCCTTGGGAAACATGGGGATTGAGTCATGGTGTTTGTTGTTAGTCTTGTGCTTTTGGTGTTTTTTTTTCTTGCACTTGATTTACATATTTATTTATGTCTAGAGTGTGGCCCTACCACTTCGTTTGCGATGTCATGTTGTTATTGGTTTTCATGGTTTTCTTCTTATTGTTGTTTCCATTCTTGCCTTTTATGTTTGAGTTTGGGGAATTGGTTGGGAAAGAGGAAAAGTTAATGGAGCTCAGGGAGAGCTATGTGGTACCCAACAGGTAATGTAAGATACGGATGAAGCCCATTGTATGAGTAAGTGCAGCGTAAGGTAAGACTATGACAGTCGGTTGGATTGGTTGGGTTCATTGTGGTAAATGGACGATGACAGAACAATCATGGAAAGGTAATCAAGAAAAGTTAAAGGAAATGGATCTAAGGTGTCAGATGTCTTAGCTATGTTGGGACTATTGTTCTCAATATTGCACGTGTTGCATGAATAAATAAATTTCTCTTAACCTTGACCTTACAATCTGGAAATTTTGTTGTAATCATGATTATGTTGATGTTTATATATGTATACATGTAAGCGTGTATGTATGTCATGTCATGAATCATGATTATTTTATGCTAATGTTTATATGTACAAATGTATGTATGTATGACGTTGACTGACGAGGTCATTATTATTTTAGAATGTATGTAGGTGTACATGTATCTATGTCACTATCTAATAGGGTCATCAGGAATCATTCTTGTGGAGGAATGATTGCTTACGCAGGCAAATGACATGAAGAGGTTCATGGTCTATGAGGAATCAAGTGGGAAGAGTAGTCATGAAAAACATATGAGGTCAGTATCATGTGAATATGAATTTATATTTTATGCTTGCATTATGCCCATGCTTATGTTATGGACAGGTTATACCAAGGGATACATCAGCAAAGTGAAAGCAGTGTGGTCTACGACATGCTGGGACAAGCACGGGTAAGACACTAGAAGCAAGGTTGCTTTGTAAAGAGTTAGTGTGGTTTTGGATGTGTGGTATGACTGTTGTGCATATGTCGTATATGTTGTACTTGTTCCACCTCTGATGTTATGTGCATGTGATGTGGTGAATATTTAGTGTTTGTACATGTTAATTATGTAATGTTATGTACATGGTGTAGTACAAATAGTGTTGTATGAATGTTGCATATTCAGTGCTAGGTATAGATGGTGTTATGTACATGTTGGATATGCAGTATTGTGTACATAATGTATTGTGTGCATGATGGATATGCGGTGTTGTGTGCATATGGTGTTGTGCACATGTTGGATATGTAGTGTTGTGTACAGATCATATTATGTACATGTTGGAAATGAAGTGTTATGTACAAGTGGTTTTGCATGCTTGTTGTACATGTGGTGCTATATACATATGGTGTGGTGTGCATGATTGTACAAGTGGCGATGTGTTCACATGGTGTTCTGCACATGTTTTACAAGTGGTGTTTTGTACATGCCTTGCATGTTCTGTTGTGTACATGTGATATTGCGTACATGTCATGTGTGTGGTACTGTGCACATGTGGTATTATGTACACATTTTATAGTGGTACAATGTACATATGGAATTATGTACACGTTGTGTAGGTGGTGTCGTGTACATGTGATGTTGTGCACACGTTGTGCAAGTGGTGCTTGGTACATGTGGTATGGTGTACGTGTGGTATTGAGTGCATGTCGTACATGTTGTGTTATGGGTGTGTAGTACTATGTATGTGCATTGTGTAGTCATGGTATCGTGACATATGCATTCATTATGTTGCACTTTAGATATGTATTTATGTTATGTTGTACATCAGGTGTAGGTGCATGTACTGTGTTGTACACCAGATGTAAACGTATGCATTGTGTTGTGTTGTACACTGGGTGTAGGTGTATGAGTTGTGTTGTATACCAGGTTTATGTGTATGCATTTTGTGGTGTCACATGTTGTGTGTGAATAAATTTCTTTTTATGTACATTGTGCACGTATATGTATGTACATTTAGTGTAGGTGTATGTGTTGTATATCAGGTATAGGTGCATGCATTGCATGGTGTTGTATGGTGTGTATGGTGTGTATGGTTGTATGTGTGTGATGCACACTATGTGTATGTGCATATGGTTGAGGAGAAGGCACTAGGTGTTTTTCGGGTGTGGCAACCGATCCATTGTGTGTACAAAAGAACAAAGATAAAAGTAAGGATCAATGAAGGATAAATATCGGTATTGTATTTCAGTTTTACTATGTATATGATTTATGATTTTGGTCTATGATGAATACATGTGACCTATGATTTTGGTTTATGATGGCTACGTGTGATTTATGATTTTGATGGTTATGTTTTGAGCTAACATGATGTGATATGTTTATACATGTTGATTTGGTCAAATATGCAAGTTTCACTTGTTGTGACAGGAAGCGAACAGGATTTCATGTACCTTATTGACGAGCTACCAATGAGGTATGATTTGAAGTTATTTCAATTTATTTTGAATCTAATGGAAGTTATGTTCTTGGTATGGGAGGCACGGAAATGCCTAGTTGGGTGGTTAAAATCAACTGCAAGAATCAGAAGCAGCAGTGAAAAGAATTGGAATATGTAGTAGTATGTTGGTAAAGCACTTCAAGAACAGGGCTACTATGCGACACCAGTACCCAATTGTGTCCATTGATTTCCATGAGCATGCTATGACCGGTATGATGGTTTTGAGGCAGGTATATGCCTTGGTTTTTGTATCTTTTGATGCGAGGAAGCCTTGCCAAGGGATGGACTACCCAGGACGGGGGTGCGAGCGGAACTTGGAAGGTTAGTGACTGCACGGAAGGGTTGACCAGATTGCCCAAGGGACTATGTAGTAGAGAAGGGAAGGACATGGATGGATTTGTTTTGGTCATGAGCATTTCCAGATGGAACCATATGCACATTGGGAGTGCACCCTAGAACAATGAGTCGGTAACTTCTCGTTGAAAGGATAAGTGGCACAGGATTGTAGTGTTGGACAATGGATGCAACTTTAACTATGGAAGTAGATTTTGTACTTCCTAGGAAGGAGGTGAATCCCAGTACTACTTTGAGGGTGGAGGTGTGAGTCTCTGGATTCCCTTGTTGATTGATACTGGCATCGTATCCTTTATTATTGGTTTCGCATATGTGTATATGTGATTATTGTATATATTGTAATGAGTTATGTTATAAAGCTCCACTATGAGGTATGTTGTCATGTTGTCATGATGTTTTGTTTTAGCAGATGGTCATTATAAATACTGCAATGAACTATGTTATAAAGCTCCATGGGTAGTATGTTTTGTTTTCAGTAGTCTTGTTGGTTATAGGTGTCATTGAACACCGAGGACGGTGTTCCCCCAGGGGGTAGGGTTCTATAATAACTCTCATGAAAATTTCATGTAAAACTATATAAATACCAAGGATGATGGGACATGTATTCCAAGTTGAATGGTGCGCAAGACATCCTAGTGGGTGTTCATTTGGGTGTTTATGGCTAAGGAAATTGGCAAAGGCAATGGCTAAGGCATTAAAGAGGCAAAAAGGTATTTTGGCACATTTATTTATGAAAATAATGGAAATTAGGAGAAAAGGAAGGTGAAATGCCACATGTTGAATGTGAGGAGGAAATTGAAGGAAAATAATGGAAAATGAAGAAAATAAAGGCCTCATTAATAAAAGGCTTACGAGGATCAATGGGCAAGATTTGGTCAGTTTAGCTTTGGAGCTCTTTCATTATTCTCTCTCTCTCTCTCATACTCTTGGACACTTAGAGTTTTCTTGGAGCACTTTGGCATTGCAAAAAGAAAGGCAAAGAAGGTAAGAGGAAGCAAAGATCAAGCAGGGAATGGTAGGATCAAGCAGCTATAGCAGACTTCATTGCAGGTATCGACTTGCATGTGTATTTTCCTTGCTATATTTTGCATGCATGGGATTGCATGTGGTTCTTTCATACCATGGCATGGGTTTTTCTAGGTGTGAAATCATTTTCAGCCTAGCCTTGCCATTTCCTGATAGCTTTTATGAGATGGGTTCTCTCATTCAGTTTATGTGGGATGGTCGGATTGGATTCAAAGTTGAGTGGGGTGGATATCGGAATTGAAAAACACATGGTGGTAGTGGTACCTAAACCGGATTGATCATGCATGAAGCCACTGGCTTAGTAGCCCTTACACTGGAGTGTAGGTTGCGGTAAAGTCAAATTGTGTGCCTCGGTGAAGCAAAGAATCCTTTCCGGTGAATGGCGGGATATACGGTAAAGCCAAGAGGTGAAATTTCTCTCTACTGGTCCTAGTGATTCCGATATGGAATACACGGTAAAGCCTGGAGAGTATGTCTCGGTGTGGGGCCTAGTGATCCCTGGATCGGACTGCGAATGCTCAGTAAAGCCTGAGAGATTAGGAGGCACTGAATGTCCTCACAGTGTAGGTGGAGAACTCGAGTGGAATCCATATTGATTGGTGTTTTTGATGTGTTATATGAGTCCCATATTCATGCTTGGAATATGGCACGAGGGTGATTGGCTGAAGAGAGATTTGGCTAAGCCAATCTATGGTTGATTGGAACGTGTTAGTCCTATCACCGGTTGGTTCATTGCATTGATTAATGAGAAATTCATTTCATTAATTTTCATGTGTAAATGTACTAGTGTATATATGGATTTTGATGGCTGATATGTTTATTGTATTTATGTTCCTATAATGTTGGTTATATGTACCTTTTATGGTAGCAACTATATTTGGCTCTCAGCATGTTTTTACTTGTACTTGAATGGATATTGTATCTATGACCTAATAAGTGATAAGGCAGCAAATGACATGAGGAAACAATGGTTCATGGTGATTTGCAAATAAGTAAGAGATCCCTACACTTAATTATGTTGGTTACACCTATAGGTTACATGTTGACAATATGTTTTATGAAATGCATGTCATGGCTAGTAGGGGTTTGGTTAAGATCTTGATCAATTATTTACTTTTGCATCATTTTTTCCCTGTACTTTACCTGATTCTGAGCTTTCATTCCATTCTGGGCAGTGGCCTGGGCTCTAAGCCTGAAAAAGTGGCTTAATTCCCAGGGTTGTTGGCACAGAACTGGCAAGTTTGGTCCACAGTCACTAGAAAGAAGGCCTATGAGAGTGAATTTATGATTTGATTTAGAAATTTAGATGCTTGTGCTAAGATCCTCCTCATATTAGAAACAAAATGATTTCATTGTGCTTAAGGATTCATGGAATTTTGCAAGTGAAATGAAGAGATTTTATGTTAATTTTATGAACAATTTACCATAAATATGAGACTGAACAATTAAGCATAAACATGTACAAAACAACATCAAAAACAAATTACAAGAAGAACATGATAAATGAGTTCACCCCTCCTAGGCTACATCTCCTTCTTTCATTTTCCAATGGCTGGGGCCTCTCTATTATGCTCAAAAGTGTAAAACGATGTGTTTACATTGCTCAAATGTCTCTGCAACCTACTCCAATGAGTTCATAATGTCCAAAAATGGCTATATGGCCTCTTTTTGCATCCAATTTAGTGGAAAACTAAAGAAGTTATGACCTCTCCTAGTTTTCCCACTATTTTCTCCACAACTTGCTCCAAATCTAGCATGATCCTATGAATTAGCTCCAAAAAAGTGCTAACTGAGTGAAAATTTCACTGCATGGTAGTCCATAATCTATCGGTACTGACTTTCCTATTGCAAATCACAATCGGCAAAAACCCAGCAGCCTTATGGTCTGTGAATGCGGAGGGGTGATGTGTGATTGCAATATGGCAGACCTGATAGTACTATTAATTGTAACCCTTAGTTGCATTGCATCTGCGATCCTTTCACAAATCGTAATTGGTGGAGAACCAACAGGTAACATAATGCGAGACTCTGCCTTCTATGATGTGTGATTGCGATCTATGATTGTGATTATCACATCGCAACCTGGGTATGCTGGGGGCTGATTTCTGTAGCTCCTTCGTTGTTGTGAAGTGCGATTGTGATTTATCGCATCACAACCCTAACTTGCTTGGGGTTAATTCTTTAACACAAGGACCTTTGTCTTTTTCAAAATGTGATTTAAAAAATACGGGGGCCAATGGCGGCCTTCCACTTGGCGCTTCCCCATTTACTGAAGGGCCTTGCCACATCATCTTTTCCTGCCATCTATTCAAGTCAAATTTGAACTTTAACTTGCTCTAACTTCTTCATACGAGCTTGGATTTGAGTGTTGTTCACACCATTGGAATCAGAAAGACGAACTCTTCGATCCGAATCTAGGTTTATCAAGATTCTGACACTTTTATTTTTTTAGCCTAATTTTGAGCACCTCATCACTCCTCCCCACTGAAAGCCTTTTGGACCCCAAAATATCACTTTCAATTGTCTAGCAAGTGAGGGTACAGTTCTCTCACCTTTCTAATCTTGATCCATTTATTACTGAGTTGGAACTTGTGATCTACACGATGCTTATTGTAGCTTGTTGTGTACTTGCCTTTTCCCTTTTCAAGTTGTTTTTTCACTATTTGATGTACCATTTGGAGTCGTTCAATGAACTATTTGGCATTGTCCATGTTACTATCAGTAGAAACATCCTTCTTGCCAAGATGATACAATACATTATGATGCAAATATAAACAAATTCCTCCATTTGATTCCTTTGACTCAAGCTTGAATGTACATCTTGAAAGTATGTATTCTTCTAAACATAACTTTCATGTAAAACAAAATGATGCTTGAGGAAAGTAGTTATAAAAACTATAAGCTTAGAAAGTACATCAACAAACTTTTCACTTATACCTTTCTTATACCTTTTGACCGAGTGGAATACTAGAAGAAAACCCATCCAATGGAAGTGCCTTTCTCATTGCAACTTAAACAATTCACCATTGAAAATTTCTGAATGAAAAGAATTGGGCTTACCACATTGCATAAACATTGCACCCATGTCATAGTTGCATACATCAATCTGAAACTTAAATTACTTTTTCAAGTTTAGAAGAGAAAATATAAAAGTTGAACTGATCTTTCGTTTTAAATCATCAAATACCTCTCGTTGTTTGCCTCCCTACTGGAGGACCTTTTTCACAATTGCCAACGAATGCAAATGAGCTACAATAGAAGAAAAATTAACAAAATCTCTCCTCCAACATTGGGCTACTCCCAAAAAACATCTTATCCAAATGACTATCTTGAGCATGCTTGTGTAATTTTGAGTAGATAAAATGCGTCTACGACTTTACGAGGATGTACAATTCTTTCACCTGTGTCTACAGGAATGAAGTCAATACCACCATAAACTGTTATAGCCAAACGAACTACTGGAATAGAGCCCATAGTGACAGATCCGTAGCTTCCACAGATCCCACTCACTGGAATTATGGTATCACTCTCAAGTACAACTTCAATGTCGGTTGACCAATCCATAATGGCATCAATCTTGGAGAGGTCTAACTTCAACTCACCTTCTCCACATCCCACACAGACTGCCAGAAAGCCCTTGGAAACCTGAACGCACTTGGACAAACCAATTTCATTGCTCAAGTTCATCAAAGAATTTTTATCCAACATATACTTTGACATCTTCAGAAACAAATGTTCTTGACATATGACATCAAGTATTTTTTTCTCATACATGACATGTTCATAATGAAATTTTCTGAAAATGCAAATGTCATCCAAGTAGACTATCATGTCTAGAAATGGCTTCAATACATCTTGCTTCATATGCATGAAAGTAGTAAGAGCTTGGCAAAGACCAGAAAGCATAACAAGCCATTCAAACAAACCTTGCATGGCTTTGAATGTCGTCCTTCATATATCTCCTTCAACAACTCTACTTTGATGAAAACCACTTCTTGAATCCCATTCAATGAAATGCTTTCCATTCTTCATTGACACGAACACAAGAGGTGCACCACATGGTAAAGGAGAAGGTCAAATGATCCTTTTAAATCCCTGGATTTGCGTCTTAATTTCTACGCTTTCCATCACTGACATCCTATACATGCCAATGTTAGGAAGAGGAAAATCTTGCTACATCTGTATCTCATGTTGGATTCCTCTCTTGGGAGGTAATCCCTTTGGTTCCTAAACATCTCATCATATTGGTTAACTACATCAACCAATTCAAATTTCAAATTCGAATCAAAACCTTTAAAAGCTTCATTATCAACATCATCCTTGGGTTTGATCATTAAAAGCACAAAATTCTTGCTTGAATTCACTAGTCTTTTCATCTGCCCTGGCTTAACAAGCGAAAGATTTATTTTCTTGCTATGAGCTCTCATAATATATTCTACTCCACCTTTGAATAAATGATATTTGTTTCCATGTCTATGGAAGATAGTTTTTCTGTCATAAAGATACGAGCTGCCTAAAAATATGCCACAGATGTTTGATAACATAACGTCAAGCTCCACTTCATCTACGATATTTTCATAATGGCGAATCTCAGTTTACACTTGCTAGTAACTTGGAATTGTGCATGGTCACACACCCATCCAAGTGGATATGGTTTATGATGAACGGTTTCCAAATTTAAACTTTTGACAATGTTTTCATAGATAATATTAGCTTGAGAGCCACTATCAAAAAGCTTATCAATCTTGTTGTGTTTTGATATCACCCTTATGTGAAAAAGTTCTATTCTCCTCTTTTTGTTTGGAGTTTCATATTACGAGTCTGAAGAATTAGTGTTGGCAATGGATTCTTTTCCTTTTAACCCCAGGGCTGTGATTTTAGTTTCGTCACCCGAATCAGATCCCAAATCCTCTTGAATCACGATAGTTGTCTTTTATTTTCCTTTGTTGTTGAATTTCTTTGGTTTCATTTCGGGATGAAGCTTCCAACAATGAGCTTCATCGTGACCCTCTCTAGAACAATGTTTACATATTGTTTTGTCTCCTTCCTTTTTAATGGATGCATTTTTATTTCCCTTGAAACCCTTTTCTTTCTCTTTACCCTTAAATTGATTTTTACAACCTTCTTCTGGGGTGTTTTATCCTCTTGCCTCAAGATGAGTGGCTTGTGCATACACATCATCTAGATTATTTGGATTAGACATTAATATAGTATGCCTAAGGTAACTATGTAAAACCCCTATGTCCTTCAGCAATGTGTCTTGTGATTGCAAATCTACACCTAACATCAAAGACCTTTTTCTGAATTCTTGGATGTCATCTTGCACATTTTGACCTTTAAGTTATCTGAAGTTCTACTAATTCATGATGGCTTTCTGCATATAGGCTAGAGGGTAGAATTTTTTTTTTATTGCAACAATGAAATCATTCCAAGAAATTGAGATCTTACTGTGTTTTTTAATCTCTTCTTGGGTCTTTCATTCCCACCATACCAGTGCTGCACCCTCCATTCTCAAGGAAGCTAACTGGATCTTTATGTCATCCTCTTGAAGGTTTCGAATCCTGTAATAGACCTCCAACTGACGAATCCAATTATCAAGCTTCTCTACATTCACTTCACCATTATACATGGGCAGCTCAAATTTAACATCAATATTTAAAAAAGGTGATTTACTAGTTCCTTTTGAAGTATGATGATGAGTATGAGTAAGGGTTGTGTTAGTGGAAGACGGTGAATATGCTTGTGAAGAACAAGATGAAGAATATGGTGGAGAGGGTGGAGGATTATCTCCATTTCCATTACCTCCTTTTCCATTACATCCTCCTGAAGAGCATTCTCCTTTGGGAGGGTTGGAACTTTCTCCTTGCAACCTGCTATTCATCTCTTCGTAGAGGACCTTCACCATCTCTGTCATATCAAAGAAATCCTTTCTAAAGGTCTTCTCATCTTTTGTCATGTTTGTAGGTTCTCCTTCATGAGACATGATCTCTAGAGTCTCAACTGCAACTCGAGGCTGAACTAGTGTTGGAGATTGTTGCAACCTTGCTCTCCTTCCCCTTGACCCAACTTCAGGGCTTCCAACTAGCTTCCCTTCTCCTCTTTTGAGTTTTAACCTTGTAAGCATGACATAAACTTGCAGACAGGTAAATCCTTCTTTCACAAAGCAAACATAGAGCTCTGATACCAAAATGATCTGATTTAGAATATTAAATTCCTGTGCTAAGATCCACCTCAGATTAGAAACAAAATGCTTTCATTGTGATTAAGGATTCATGGATTTTTGCAAGTGAAATGAAGAGTTTTTATGTTAATTTTATGAACAAATTAACATAAATAAGAGACTGAACAAAAACATAAACATGTACATAACAACATCAAAAACACATTACAACAGGAACATGATAAAGGAGTTCACCCCTACTGGGCTACGTCTCCTTGTTCCAGCTTCCAATGGCTTGGGCCTCTCTATTATGATCAAAAGTGTAAAAATATGTGTTTACAATGCTCAAATGTCTTTGAAACCTACTCCAATGAGTCCAGAATGTCCAAAAATGACTATCTAGCCTATTTTTGCATCCAATTTGGTGGAAAACTAAAGAATTTATGACCTCTCCTAGTTTTCCCACTATTCACTCCACAAATTACTCCAAATCGGCATGATCCTACAAATTAGCTCCCAAAAGTGCTAAATGGGCAAAAATTTCACCACACGGCAGTCCATAATCTGTAGGAACTGACTATCCCATCACAAATCACAATCGACGGAAAACTGGTGGTCTTATGGTCTGTGAATGCGGCAGGGCGATGTGTGACTGCGATATGGCAAACCTAACAGTACTATTAACTATAACCCTTAGTCGCATCGCGTCTAGGATCCTTTCGAAAAACACAATCGGCGGAGAACTGGTGGGTAACATAATGCAAGACTCTACCTTCTGTGGTGTGTGACTGTGATCTTTGATTGTGATTAACACATCGCAACCTGGGTACGCTGGGGCCAATTTCTGCAATGCCTTCCCTGTTGCGAAGTGCGATTGTGATTTATCGCATCACAACCCTAACTTGCTTGGGGCCGACTCTTTAACACAAGGAAATATGTCTTTTGCAAAGTTTGATTTGCGAAATGTGGGGGCCAATGGCAACCTCTCACTTTGTGCTTCCCCATTCGCCGAAGGGCCTTGCCACATCATCTTCTCCTACCACCTGTCCAAGTCAAATTTGAACTTTAACTTGCTCTAACTTCTTCATACGAGCTCGGATTCGAGTGTCGTTTGCACCATTGGAATCAGAATGACGAGTTCTTCGATCTGAAGCTAAGTTTATCAAGATTCTAACACTTTGAGTTTTGATCCTAATTTTGAGCACCTAATCCTTTTAGGTCTTTGGTCGCCCTCTTTCCCATAGCATGAGAGAAACTATGGCCCCAGAGGTCCAAAACAACAGTGAGACCCAGCCACAAGATGTCTGAGTGGTTGACTTGTCTCCTAAGGGTTTTGTTGATGATGTTGAATGACTGTGTGTGATGTTCTGTCGATTCCACTTAAGGTTACCTAAGAGGCTGAATCTGATCATTAGAGGAAATTTCAGCCTAAAAGTGACCTCTTAAGGAAAACTAATAAATAATAGTTAAAATAATAAAACAAGAGTTATGAATCTTGGAGGGAAAAGAAGAAAACTACCTTTTTTAGTAGTATTTTTGGCTTATCTCCTTATACATTTACTCAAATTTAAAGTATAGACACTTGTTAGATCTAAAATAAAATTCCACATCCAATGAGCACCCATTATACATACTTTGAGAAGACACATATTGATAAAAATTGAATATACATTAATAAAGCGTGTTCAACACGTTTTTTTAATGTATCTTCATTTTTTTATCAATGTGGGTCTTCTCAAAAGTATGAATAATGAGTTCTCGTTGGATGTGGAATTTAATTCCGCATTCAATGAGTGTACACTTGAAATTTGAGTAATATTACAAGGAGATAGGTAAAAAATACAATTTAAAAGAGTGGTTTTTCCTCTTTTCCTTCCAAAATATTTACATGTACCCCTTTTTAAATTTAAAAGATTTTGATTGGTTTATGTATTACGACATGGAAATTACATGAAAATTTCATGGGCACTTTTAGGATGAAATTTCCTCTAATGCATAGCAGCCTCTCGTCTCATGTTTACCCTATTTGGCATGGTTGCTTGGGTGGATAAGGGCGGAGGGTGTTACAGAAGAAGAGGCATGATCCTTTGGGAAATAATTTTGGATATAATCTTATAAGAGAAATTGCACAAGGAAATTGGTTTGAATTTAGTAAAAGAAGGACTTGCATCTTTGGGAATGAAGACTATGAAGGAAGAGTTGAGGCTGGCACCTGTCCTCCCTAATTTCTAAACAAAATTAACCAATCCGCAAAAACCAAACTTTATTATACTCCATCATTTTTTATAAAAATCCCTTGTAAAAGCATCTAGGCTTGGAGCTTTGTCTGGCTCAAAGGACTAGAACACCCTTTAGATTTATTCTTCTAATATGGGACTCATAATTTTGTTGTTTTCTTCTTTCGTGACTAGCTCAGGAATATGGGAAAGAAGATCTTCTGTGACTAATTCTAGGACTCTTCCTTGTTCTTTGTAAAAGGCTTTGAAAGAGAAAAGATCGATTCCTTTATTTTATCCTTGTATGAAATGAGTTCTCCATTGAATTCAACAATATTGACATTTTCTGACACTCCCTCACTTTTTCCTACTTGTGGAAATATTTGGTAATTTTGTCCCCTAACTTGATCCATAAACTCCTTGATTTTAATCTCCAAATATCTTCCTCCTCCTTGATTTTTTTGTGCATCTTAGTAAATGTTTGCTAAATTTTCTTTAATAATGATTATTTTGTCACCATATGTGTAGGTTTTAACCCCGTACAAAAATTGCCTGCAAACGAATTCTTGCATAAAACATAAAATAGATATACACAGAGATTTTACCCTGGATCCCAAAATAGGACTACCAGATTGATTTTTCATTATATTCCTTTCAGTGTTACAATACATATATATACATGTCGAAGCATCCATAAACCACAATCCATTAACCCTGGATTAGAACATAATTGTAGTTCCCTTGACCAGATCTACAAAATTCCATGGACAGAAAACCATCATGCCCAAAACCATGTGTGAAATCCATGCACAAAACCATAGGTAGGTCTGCTCACCTAATATAGGGTCCAAAAAAATGGGGTGTTGTGCCGAACCCTGTGGAAGGGGGTTACTGCCCCCCTGCAAACCCCCCCCACGTTTGGTGTAGTTGTGGAAAGAATATAACACACACCCAACATTCTCGCACTTGTTGTTTTCTTTCCACAAGAGAGCTTAGTCATTGGTCCAACCCTACAATGCCCATTGTTTCTCTACACCAAGAGAACTTCTAAGTGCTCACAGACTTTGTCAATGCATCTACATTATTCTTCAAAGTGTCCACCTTTACCAAAAACACCTTTTTATCCTCAACCATATTCATCACAAAGTGATATTGAATATCAATTCTCTTTTTCTTTGAATGATAAGCAGGGTTCTTTTCCAAGAAAATTTCACTTTGGTTGTCACAGTCTATCCTTATAGTTCATTGTACTAACCCAATACTTGAACACAATCTCTGCAACCAAATTGCCTCCTTCCTTGCATGAGTGGTTGCCATGTATTTTGACTCTATAGTTGAAAGTGCCACTACATACTACTTCTTACTCATCCAATTGACTGCACCTCCAAATAGGTTAAACACATACCCACTTGTAGATCTTCTTTGATCCATATCTCTAGCCCACTATGCATCAGCAAAGCCACAAATGTCCAAAACTATGTCCAATCATGTTCTTCCTTGATAGCACAAACCATAATTACTAGTGCCACGCAAATACCTGAAAACTTGCTTCAGTGTTGTCCAATGCTCCTTCCCTGGTTTTGACATAAACTTGCTCAATACTCCGACTACATGTGAAATGTGTAGTCTAGTACATACCATTTCATACACCAGGCTACCGACTGCACTTGTATATCAAACTCGAGACATCTCCTCTTCCTCTTCTTGTGTCTTGGGACACTTTTCAACAGATAAATTTACGCCTACAGGAATAAGAACCTTCATCTATTTATTATCCTTCATATTAAACCTCTATAGTATTGTATCGACATACTTCCTCTGGTTTAACCAGAGCTTCTTCTTTGCCTGATCTCGTTTAATTCCCATGCCCAAAATATAGTTTTCAACACCAAGATCTTTCATGTCAAATTTGGATGACAATTGGGTCTTCAAATGCTTGATAATTTCTTTGTCATTTCCAACCAACAACATATCATCCATGTTAGGATATTCCGACACATAGGATATAGTTAAGATCAACTTGGTCTTGTGTAGAGTTAGGTATAGAGTTAGGTAAAGTGTGTTTCTTTACCGTTGTACATTTTGTAACTTACAATCCGACGGTCACGATATGTAGTGATCTGACGGTTCACTCTCTCCTCGGTATTACCGACACTTGATCTGTGGCTTGACACCTGATTGGTCCATGAGTTCTATTTAAAGCGCATGGAGGGTCATTGTTCGGGTAATCCGTGCATGAGAGAAGCTTATGTAAATTTTCATTCTTTGATTAATAAATTTCTTGTAGTAGCCACGTTGGCGCAGGCCGTGGACTGTTTCCCTCTTTGAGGGTTTTAACCACGTCAAAAATACTGGTGTATTGATCTGTGATCTGGTTGTGAGCGGTGTCCTTTTGGTGGTTTTTTTTAGGAACTTACCCTGTAAATTCCTACATGGTATCAGAGCTATTTGAGGGCCGCGTCCGTTGGTGATCCAAATCTGAAGCCGGTAGAACTGCATCCGACTGTCGTTTCCTAGATCTGTTGTTTCTGACTGCTTTCGGGCCGAGAGGACTGCTCTGTTGTGTTCAGAGCATCTGTTCCAGTGAGGAACCCCTTTCGTTTCACGTGAAAAGGTTTCCGGTAGCCCTAGCTGCATCATTTTTAAGATCTGGAGGTATACAGTCTTTATTTGCAGTTTACTGTTATTTTCTCTCTGCTTATTTCGGTTTCGGTTTATTTAGTTTTTTTTTAACCAGATCTATACCTTTCATTTCTGCGTATGCTCTTTGCCCTGCGACTCTGTGCGATCTGGGCAAATCAGAAACAGAAAGGAAGGATTTTTCTCATGCGTATGCTCTTTTCCCTACACCTTAGTGTGATCTCGGAAAATCAGAAACATTGAGAAAAATATTTAGTTTTTCGGCTAAAGCTAACTTTGAGCCGCAAGGTTCATTTTTTAAAATATCTAGTTTTTTGACTAAAGATAACTTCGAGCCATAAGGTTCGTTTTCTTTGCATGTCCGTGTTGGGTTTTGGGTTTTGTGTTTTGTAGGGAAAAAGAGCTTTCTCAAGGCAAGCACGCAAACCAAGGCCCCCCCCCTCGCTCTCTCTCTCTCTCTCTCTCTCTCTCTCACAAATTTTTTGTATAGATCAATTGGTTCAAAGCTATTTTAAGAGAGTAGAGGTCTTAGGTTCAAGTCTCCATTTTGTGGGGGCGGATTTTTTCATTTCCGCACATTCGCGCACTTTGCCGGCAACTTCAACAAATTTTTTTCAAAAAGCCATAACTTCTTCATCTGGAAGCCTTTTTCAGAGCCGTTTTTTTTAAAACCGCCTAATTTTTCGAGATATATCCATTGGAACACTTACTTTCAGCATCTTCAGCTCCAGTTTTTTACAATGGAAAGTCCATGCCAAGTCATTCTTGACAGCACTAACTACTTCCAATGGATATCCTACATGGAAGATTTACTTAGAAGTAAAGGTCTCTACAGAATAGCCACAGGCCAAGAGAAGAAACCAAAAGATGAAGACAAGGCTGCAAAATGGGAAAATAGACAAGATCAAGCACGTGGTTTGATAGGGATGTCTATTTCTCCTGATCTTAGATTCCATATTGCAGAACTTGAAACTCCTCATGAAGCATTGGAACAAATCACTAAAGTTTTTGGGATTAAAAATGAAATTAGAGCCCATCAACTTGAAAATGAGTTGCTTACATTGGATCCTAATAATTTTTCTTGCATTGAAGATTTCTTCTCCAAATTCAAGACCCTTAGATATCTCTTGGAAGGTGTTAAGGTTAAGAAAGAAGATAGTAACCTTATTTATTCCACCCTTACTAAGTTGGGACCAGCCTACTCTGTATTTGTTTCCACCTTCCATTCTACAAGGGAAGCTTTCATTTGTCAAGGAAAAGACTACAAGGCCCCTTCCTTTGACTCTTTTTGTGATTCTTTAATAAGAGAACAAGAAAAACTCTTACACCTTGGTCTTCTTAATCTTGGAAACTCTTCCAAGAAAGCGTTAGCTGCCCAGCAGCAACCAAATTCAAAGAATCCTAAGAAGTCAT
Source organism: Pinus tabuliformis (assembly GCA_031772625.1). NCBI lineage: Eukaryota > Viridiplantae > Streptophyta > Pinopsida > Pinales > Pinaceae > Pinus > Pinus tabuliformis. Next base: position 1,218,616,017 of record CM062817.1, on the reverse strand, counting down.
ATCCTAAAAAGAATGGTCCTAAACCAAACAAGGGTCCAAAGCAAACTCAGCCTCAAAATGAAAGATCATTTCAGCAAAATGATAAGACCAATAAAAACAAATGGAAGAAGACTGATAGACATTGTAACTATTGTAATCGAGATGGCCACTTAGAATCTAAATGCTTTAAGAAGATGGAAGCCTTGGAAGCCGCAATGAAGAAACATAACATCCATGTGGAGCATTCTTCAACTTCAACTTCAACTTCATCTTCAGGAATGGCACTTTCTGCATGTCGTTGTCAATCATCTCAGTCTGGTTATGCATTAAATGTATCTTCTTCTTCTCATTCTCATGAGTGGCTCATTGATTCTGGAGCCTCTTATCACATGGCCAAAAACCAAACCATGTTTTCTTCTTTAAATGATTGTAACACCAAAAATATATATGTTGGTGATGATAGATCTCTTAATGTTGTAGGGACTGGAACTGTTCATCTAGACAATGGTCAGTTTAATGATGTATTATGTGTTCCAACCTTATCCTGCAACCTATCTGTATATCAGATAACTCATTCAGGTGAAGGTAAAATTGTTGAATTTTCACCTCATGGTGTTGTAATCAAGGATCTGAGAGATCCTAAACAAATTCTAGCTACTGGTATTGCTGATGATTCCACAAGGTTGTATAAGTTTCACAACTTTGGGTCATCAAATCTTCCCTCAATATTTGTTGCTCATAATGATGAAGTGAGCAAACTTTGGCATGAACGATTTGGTCACTTAAACTATCGCTCCCTTCAGCATCTATGTAAAGAAAATATGGTGACAGGTCTTCCTATGGTATCTTGCAGAGATGGTGTTTGTTCCGGATGTGTACTCGGAAAACATCATCGGGACAGTTTTGAAAAACGTGCCTCTTGGCACGCCTCAGCCCCTTTACAGCTTGTGCACAGTGATTTATGTGGTCCACTTCTTGTTGCTTCATTCTCTGGCTGCAAGTATTTCTTAACTTTCATTGATGATTTCTCCAGACGCACTTGGGTATACTTCTTAAAACTCAAGAGTGAAGTATTTAACACATTTTTGGCCTTCAAAGCCTTTGTTGAAAAACAATCTGGACATCAAATTCTTAAGCTAAGAATTGATAATGGTGGAGAATATGTTAAAAACACATTCATCAACTTTTGCACCGAAAATGGAATTCAAATGCAACATACTGTTCCATACACTCCACAACAAAATGGTGTAGCTGAAAGGAAAAATCGCACCTTAAAGGAAATGGCTAATTGTATGCTGCAATCTAAAGGACTCAGTCTTAGTTTTTGGGCCGAAGCAATTAATTGTGCAAATTATATAATCAATCGCACTCCTACTAAGGTTCTAAAGAATATCACTCCAGAAGAAGCTTGGAGTTCCATTAAACCAGATGTAAGTCACTTTCGTGTTTTTGGAAGTGAAGCATGGGCCCATATTCCAGATGAAAAGCATAAAGCTTTAGAACCTAAGAGTGAGAAATGTACTTTTGTTGGATATTCTGAAGATGTAAAAGGTTATAGACTTATTCCATTTAAGTCCAAAAATGTTATCATTAGAAGAGATGTAAAATTTGATGAAAATAAATCGGCCTGCGAGCCTAGTCCGGCGGATGTGCCACCTTTTCCTATCTCTTCTACTTTTGAAAACATTTCTTCTTCAGATGATGAAAGTGAGGATGACAATTCTCCCCCACCTTCTCAGGATCCTCAACTTCCAAGATGGGTCCGTGCTACTCGGGATGCAGTAGGTGATCTTGCCGGTGATCCTACAGATCAGCGACGTACACGTTCTCAGTTTGAAAGAGCCTCTTCTTTACTGGCTCAAGCTCCAGTAAATCATGATCCTGACACTTTTGCAGAAGCTTCAGGCCATCCACATTGGGAAGCAGCTATGAATGAAGAATATCATTCATTGTTGGCAAATGATACATGGGATCTTGTTCCTCTACCAAAGGGACGCAAACTTGTTAGATGTAAATGGGTTTACATAACCAAGTATGGACCAGATGGGAAAGTTGATAAACATAAAGCTCGTCTTGTTGCTAAGGGATTTTCACAGGTTGAAGGCATTGACTACACTGAAACCTTCTCCCCTGTTGCCAAAATGAACTCCATCCGCCTTGTTCTTTCCCTTGCTGCCTCTTTAAAATGGGAAGTCCATCAGATGGATGTTAAATCTGCCTTCTTGCATGGGGACTTGCATGAAGAAATCTATATGGAACAACCCATTGGCTTCATCCAAACAGACTCCAGCCTTGTATGTCGACTTAAGAAATCCCTTTATGGTCTCAAGCAAGCTCCTCGGGCTTGGTATGCCAAAATGGATAGCTTTCTTTTAGAATCTGGCTTTTCTAGGTGTTACTCTGACAATACTGTCTACACCAAGAAAGTGGGCAACTCTCTTATCATCCTTGTTCTTTATGTTGATGATCTTATTCTTACTGGTAGTGATCCCAACCTTATAAACCATGTGAAGTCCAGCCTTAAAAAGAAATTTGAAATGACAGACTTAGGACACTTACACTATTTTCTCGGTCTTCAAGTCTTGCAATCCAAGGAGGTGTTGTGCTCTACAACAACCCCCCATTTCATATCATCTTTACTTATAAACATTAACGTATGAAATGGGTCCCTTTAAAATTTAATTTGGTATCAATGCTATTATCATCCAAAAAATCCAATAAATGAATAAATGCACTTTATAAAACTTTCTGGGCAAACCCTTAAAAGAAATCATGTAATGATTTTTCATTGCGATAAAGCAATCGCAAGATCGCATATCGCAATGATACATGAATTATAATTAAGTACCCCAAAGTTTTCCGCCGATGCGCATTCGGCGCATTCGGCGATCGGCGATATTCCATGTATATGTTATAATGCCCCATGCCAATAGTCCCGACGCGATACACATTCGGCGAATTCGGCGATCGGCGACATGCCACAACAGTCGTGATGTTCCCAAAGACTTGTCCCGATGCGATGCGCAAGCAGGAATCGGATATCGGCGGCAATCTCACCCATGTCTTATTGCGCTCAAATCTTTTCGCCGATGCGATATCGCATTCGGCGATCGGTGATATTCAATGCACACCATTAAAGCACACTAATCATACCCCCGATTGCGATCCGATAAAGCGCGGTTTTCGACGAAGAGCCGTTAAGTGATGGGATGGCACAATTCATTTGTAATAAAAGCTTGATCGCTCACGCAATCCTTCGTCTATGCTCAACCGCCAAAACGTCCATTTCATGCTTAAGTGAATCGTTCATCCAAATAACGCTATAATGGACATTTAAGGAATGACAGATTGAAAACGGCTAATTAATAAGATCGTGTCCTAAAATCTTTTTACGGATTGTATCCGCGCCCATTTTAAAAGCTAAATCCTTCAGTTACGCCTCTATTCATATGTGTTGTATCACTTAGGAGTTTTTCATCGCTATCTCTGTGTATTACGCCCAATTGCCTCTTTGTGCAAAATTCATTCACAGAAGCTAGGCCTGAGAAGATGGGAAAGAAGTCCAAGAAGACTGCAGGTGCTTCCGCAACACCAACTGCAGGACAAGCGGCCGCAAATAAGAAGAAGGAACTAATATCCGATACTACATGCACGGGGCTCACCAGAGTGACTTGGCAAGGAACTTATAACTTAATCGAAGCTGAGCAACCAGAAAGGATAGTGACAGAAGCTAGTGTGGACTTACTCAAGAAGTCTGATGCAACTCTCAAAGATTTGGCCGACTCTTTCCTTCACAGGATAGCGGCCAGAGAATAGATTCTTCCCTATACTGACGTTGTGCGATGGGCGATTGAAGAAATCCCCATATTGGACAGAACTTTCAATACCAGAGATGGAAGGATTTTCGGATCATTCAAGCCAGAGAACCTAAGGCAAATGTATCATTTGCCCGAGCCAGAGAAAATATATAACAAGGCCTTTTTGGAGAAGTTCGCAACCGAGAATGAGATCGAATCTAAACCTATCAAGGATTGGAGGCAAAATCCCAACAAGCACAAGCATGAATCCTCCGGTAAGTACTCGGTCGATTCTTTGGCTTCTCCTTATTGTTATGCGGAGATTATGATGTGTAGGCTGTGGGGATTGCATGATTCTGCCAATTTTACCATTGAAATGGTTCCTTTAATGGAGGCAGCAGTAAATAGTTGGATTATGGATTGGGCTACTATTCTTTCGGATAAATTAGCAGTAGTTGTTCATGATTTTAGATCTCAGACTGTTGTTTTAGAAAGGAAAATGCCCCCGTTCTACTATAGTGCATATATCTTAGACACTCTTTGTTTCAATTCCGAATTTCCTGTTCTTGGGTGGAGGTGGACTGCACAGGACCCTTCACCCATTCATATATATCATCAAAAATTGTGGAAGTCTTCTTATAAAGACCACCTGTATCAGATCTGTAATGGTTTTATGGTGCCCATTTACTATTCCATTTTTGATAAACCTATTTCAAAAATTTCCTATCAAGCTTCCTTTGATTTACCAGCAGTTGCAAGTTGGTTTGGAGAAGAAAATTTCACCTATATCAGAGTTTTCGGCAGTGAAGCCGACCCACATGTGCTTCCTCTATATGTTCCAGATAAGCTGCTAGCAAGGGAAATTGCATATCAAATCATGGCTGAGAGTACTACACAGACTCTCCAAAGAGAAAAGAAGAAGGGATGGCCATCTTTTCCCTTCAGATGTGGTGTTTATACTCTGCATGATCTTAAACATGCAGAAAAAGAAGCCACAAAGCTTCAGTCTTTAACTCTGGCCATGATCCCAAACAGACCATACGACCCAAAAAAGACTACTTACACTGCATTAGAACAGGCCAAATTAACAAGGTTTGATCATCAGCAGATATGTTTGATGACCTGTTCGTTGCCTCCGAATCAATAGGTCATGCTAAAGAACTCGCTAGGATGCGATATAATGATGAGGGATTAACTGAGTTCAATAAACTCAGAGAACAGAGGTTGCAAACTCTGCCTCTGGATTTATTGGCAACAACCCCAGCGACATCATCAAGCGGACGTGTTCAGGAACAGGTCAAGGAACAGGAGGAGAGGCAGAAGAAGCAACAGGAGAAAGAACTGGCAGATAAGCAGAAGAGGGAGCAAGAGGAACAGCAGAAAAGGGAACAAGAAGAAAGACAGAAAAAAGAACTGGCAGATAGGCAGAAAAGAGAACAAGAGGAGCAGCGGAAGAAAGAAAAAGAGGAGCAACAGAGGAAAGAAAAAGAGGAGCAGCAGGAGAAAGAGCAGCAGAAGCAAACCACCAATGTAGACACTACTATGGACCCCAATTTATTACAAGAATGGCAGCAATTTCATTCCATCATCAATGGATTGGAATGTTCAAAAGATGGGGATAATTCTAAGACAAACGATACGCAGGATGTTACCTCTCCTCAGGTTCTAAGTGGAACCAGCGGCCCACCAAGTTCTAAAGAAGTTGAAGTTATTCCAAAAGACCCCTCTGACCAGATTATTCTACAGATAGAAGATATTCCGCCATTGGATGTTTTCTACAGCCCAAGACACAGGGCAGTTGTAAAGCGGTCGAGGAAGAGACGAAGGATTGATCAACCTTCTATCTTCCCAGAACAAACGGTCATGGGTAATGTAGTATGGAAGGAGGAATTGGATCCCTCCGATGACTTAACAAAGCTATCACAGTATGCAGGCGCTTATTCGGCGGCAACAATTGACAAAGCATCGGAGGTGAGCCTTCTATTGAAGAATAAGGACCGAGAAATCTTTGCGTTACAGACAAAATTGGTTGAAACAAGGAAAAGGGCAACACAAGAAGAAGAACAGTTGCTGGCACAACAGCAAGAAAACAATCAGCTGACTCAGTAATTGCAAGCGGAAAGGCAAAGGATCGATCAGGATGTGATCCAGAAACAAAAAGAATTGTCGGAGGCATTGGAAAATTTGAGAACGGCGAATGAGCAAATGATAAAGACCAAAGATGAGCAAATTGCTCAAATGTCATCGCAGCTAGAAAAGATGAAGGGCACATCGCAGGTAAAAGAGTTTAAATCTGAGGCATTATTGATAAACAATGCATTGATAGCTCAGGTCAGACTCTTGTGTCAACAGATCGCTCAAGCTGAGTCCCTATGTGAGCTAACTATAGCAGTAAATCAGCAGGTAGAAAAGGCCAGGACTGAGCTAGATCAAGCGGACGAGGCCATTACTGCATATCTTGATTGGCAAGATACTGATTTGGGAAAAGCAGCAAAATTGCCCAGGATTAATGAAACACAGAAAGATATACTTTTCACAGAATGGCACACTCAAGTGATGAAAGCAGAAAGGGCGGCTTCAAGATGTAAATCAACCGCCAGCAATCTAGTGGATCTAGTCAATAACACTCTTTACCTGGCCAATATGATTTCTCAATGTACACCGGGAAAGATAACAACTCCAAATACATTAGAGCAAACATGCTACCCTGAATTAGAAGAAAAAGGAAGATTAATCGCTGGAGTTAAAAGCTTATCTTTAGATGCATATTGGCTCTTTTTAATCAAGCCACATACACAGAGATCTGCCCTTAAGTGCCTTACAGACGCAATCGGGTGTATAATTCCCGATATCCAAGATGCCACCTACGCTGCACAACTCAGTTCGCGCCTCAACAAACCTCCGGAAGTTGAGCCAATGCTTGCAATTAATCAGCTCAGATTCAAAGGAAAGCAGCCGACTTAATGAGTCACCCTCCCGCTTGCCAGATCGCCAACCAAAACAGGATCAAGAGTTATTGATACCAGCTTAGTAGGATTTCTGTTTAGTAGATATTTAAATTAGATTAGTATTTATAGACCCTTTCATTGTTTTGGAAAGGGTCGTAAAATTTTGTAACAGACTTAATAGGTTGAAGTTTGCACTACTGTGCTTCAGTCACTATTCTTTTATGAAATTGGACCAGTTGTTCTGAATTTGACATCAAATTTTTTAATGCAATTGTGCATTATTGCCTTTGTTGAGGACGATTTCTGTGTTGAAGGAAGAACTGCTAATAGCGATTGATATTTGGGAATGTGCTGCAGCTCATATGGTACTTTTATCTACGTCTGAAGTCATTCTTTTTATATGAATTGTTATGCTATATATTCTTGCTATTATTGAATACATGCATGCGTTATAACAGCAAACCTCTATCTCAGCCCACTATTGGATGTTTTGCGATTTGCATTTTCTTTTAATCATGTATGTAACAATGATATAAACGATAAAGTGTAGTAATTTCGCTGTTATAGCTTTGTGTAACTATTTATGCACAGAAATCTTGAACAATTTAATATCTATGTTTGAAGACAGAGTCATCTATATGCCTGTCTAAAAGCTCAGATCATCAAACGCTACACTTTAGAGATTGATAAAACCCCGGGGTAGATTATAGTTATTATATTCCTGCCGATAGTTGTAGTTATTCGCTTATCACTAGCATAATCTATAAGTCGCTCATCCATCCCATTTTATCTATTTCTGGGAAACTGGTCCCATTATCCCCAGTCGGAGCCACTATTCCAAACGAAAAAGGAGTTGTACTAAGGTCCGGACCGGGTGGTTTCCCCTATGTTGTTGCAGCGATTTTCGAGGCCTCAACATAATTGGCGCTAGAAGGAGGGCTATCAACTGTGAATGGCACATAAGTCCAAACCTATAAGCCATTCTAAGAGTAATTCTCCCTTTGAATCCCCTCGACTTTCCCATTTGCACACTGGTTCGTCGGTATCCAAACAAGGAGAAGGGGAATCAACTACCACTGCTCAAACCCATCATACCCCAGAACAATTAAGTCTTGAATCACCTGAAGTCCAGTCTCTAATCCATAAACTTCAGAGCTTCTCGATTTCACCACAGAAATCTGAGGTATCACAAAGCAGTGCGACTTCGCAGTTCAATCTAACTCATCCTCTTACCAGACTTCAGAGCGAAAAACTCGATATTGAACCCACTGAGTTCCCTTTACCTAAAAGGAAAAAGGCGAAGAAAATTACTGAAGGATCTGATAGTGAAGAGCTTTCATCCACGTCCTCCATTGCATCTTCCCCTCTGCGAGGTCAACCATCCACTCCCCCATTACAAATTGTCGTTCACCAGGGATTAGAAGCCTCAATATCCCAACCTGTTCACTCCTCATCTTTGATCCCTTCCCATACATCTGGAATCCAAACAGTAGTGTCAACCACTGTCGCTATCGTAATGGCAGACCCATGGACTAGGCTAGGCACAGTCAACATGCCTGGACCATTGCATGATCTACCCGATGCTCCTGAAAAATGGCTGCCTAAATTTAACCCAGATGACGGGACCCAGGCTGGAGAACACATTAATAATTTTATGTTAGCAGTTAACTTAAAGGGAGTGACAGAGCAAGATGTTGTTGTAAGACTCTTCCCCTACACATTACAAGGATCAGCATGATCCTGGTATTTTTCCTTACCCTTTGGTTCAATTACCAGTTGGAACACATGTCAAGAGCAGTTTCTTACCAAATATGGAGATGATAGGTCCTTAGCTACTTTAATAAACGACCTCTCCAATCTGAAAATAGAGCACAGGGAACCAATAAAGGAGTTTAATGCCAGATTTAATAAACTCCTGAATAAAATCCCTACAGCTTCTAAGCCAAGTGAGCAAATTCGAAGTGAATGGTACATTACAGCTCTACCTGCCAACATAGCCATTTTTGTGGACAGGGCTGGGAAACCTACCTTAGCTGAAAACATGAGAGAAGCACTTGCTGTTGAAAAGCGCATTAACGCTCTAGAGAAGAAAGCTGTTTTGGAAGATAGAAAAGCTAAAAAAGTCTCATTCAAAGAGGATTCCAAGAAGAAAACCCCTAAGGACCCATACGACATGGAAGGTTTACAAAAAGTCCTTAAAACGTTGTCTAACGAAATGGTTGAAATAAAGAAGCAGGTGGCCGAAACCTCAAACAAAAGACCATTTAGGAATTATAAGAAAACTGAAACTAAGCCACCCAATGTTATATCTAACGCAGATTCAGAGCAAGAAGAAGAGGAAGAGGAAACAACCTCACAAACCGATGATGAAGAAGAAGTAGCCGAATGCCATGGAATGTGGGATTTTATACTCCCAAACTCTGATACCGAGAATGATGAAGAAGCCTTTCCGGTTACTACAAGAAGTAAAAGTACTTCTGAACCTGCCCAGGCAACTTCAAAGAAAAGGAGCGCAGGTGCAACCACGACAAAGGAAAAAGTTCCCCCAAAGAAATCGCCTGTAGTAGTTCCTCAAAACCAGCCTTCAACTTCTAATTCTCCTTCAACACCCAAAACATTAGTGGTATCCGATTCAATGGAATATAATATTGTTGATGACATGAAGAAAACTAAGGCAAACATAACTATGTTTGAGCTTAGTAAACTAAAACATCAGAAAAAATTACTTCTTAAAGAATTGAATGTTGTTCCCTCTACTCCCCTTCCCAGTGCAAGAGCTGCCAACGATTCAGGCCAACCTCCTTCAGGTATGGTTGAAGCTACCGATTCAGTTCTAATTGGAGATAGATCAAATTCTCATACTCCACCCTTCCTGCTGACCTATGAGATTTATAATAGAAACCTGCACAACTGTTTAATTGATTCGGGGGCATCATCTAATATAATGTCAGCTTCAGTTTGTTCTAAACTGAATATTGAACCCCAGAAGTCTGCTATTCATATTGTACAGTTGGACAAGACCAAAGTGCAGGTTGTGGGAGAAATTAATTCCGTAATGTTACACTAAAAAATGTCACCATGACCATTTACAGTTAGGATGACTCTATCAACAGTCATGCTACCCTCTTAGGCAAGTCTTATGCCTCTGCTTCCCATGTCAAACTCCAAAAAAGAGAGAAAGTCTTTCTAAATGTATTTATCTCTAGGGACGCAGGTTCTCTCAACCTTACCTGCGGGGACGCACCCAATGTTCACAAAAACTGCGTCTTTGGACGCTCTGTATGTAAAGGTGCAGGTGCGTCCCCCTGAAAAGGTTAAAATGCGCAAGTTTCATCTTTAAAAAGTCACTTGTGGTCATTTCTAGAGCATTCTAGAAGGTTGTTCGACGTGTATTGAGCGCCTCCAGATGGTTCATGCACTCCTACCAAAGAGGAACTTATCCCATCAATAGGGGAGCTATCCCATCCAAAGAGGGGATTATCCCATTGATGGTGGACCTGATTAACTTCCTCTTGAGCACTATAAGTACAGGCATTGGGCCAGAAGGAGAGGAGGTTGAAAGCTATACATTTCTAAGGGTAAATGCTGCAGGAATTAGGACTCCCATTTAGAAGCTTGTGAGGAGAGATTGCCATCTTTGCTTGTTCTATTTGGAAGTGGGTGAGCTTTGTCAAAGTAAAGGAGAACTCTTGATGGACCCTGGGAGGGACTTGAACAACACCAAGGCTCAGGTTGTATTTGTTCCTTTTGTTACCTATTAATGCAAATGAGTCTGTTCTTCTCAATAACTTGTTATTTATGAGTTGTTTCATGTACTCCTTGGTCTATGTGTTAAATATGTTTTATTCTATGAGATTATCAAGTGCTATTTAATCGTTTGATTCTTAGTGTATGCAGGTTTCAAAGTGAAGGAGGAGCTCATCCGGATCAGCGGAGCTGGACTGCTACAACAGCGTTGGATTACAGGTAGGATCTAAACACTTGATTTCCCATATAGTAAATGCATGTTTAGAGAAGGATTGCTCTTGTTTGTCTTGTTTGTCACTAGAGAGTCTTAGGCTCCTAGGGAGGTTGGTTGTGTCCGCACAATCGACTCTTTCCTCCTGACACGTAACCAACAGGTTGTCTGCCGATCCCAGGATTGTACAGAGGATAGATATCTTAATTGTTGACATACCTGAATTCTAAGGTTTAATTTTGAGCAGAGATTGGTCCGAAAAACTGCATGGGTACATTTCCACAGATTGGTCACATATGTGGCTTCCCTACAAGGGAAAGCCAAATCAAATAAGGATCGATCGAGAGAAGCATATGACCCACACAGTTACTGAATTTGAGCAAGAAAACCAACCTGTTGCATTCAACAACAACATTTTGGGGAACTATTCGTCAGAGTCATTCTTTGGCAACTTTGTTGCCCAACCATCTCCTTTTTCAGTCAATCATTTTACATCTCAGATTGAAAATTTTTCACAAACTGATAAGTCCAGATGTTTTAATGATGCTGAGGAAAATGTAAATATTTTTGTTAATACTCCTTTATTTTGGTCTTTATATTTTGATGGCTCTAAGTCCAGCGAAGGCTCAGGAGCAGGTTGCATTTTGGTTAGTCCACAAGGAGAAAAGACAATGTTGTCTTGTAGGTTAGAATTTGAATGCACTAACAACACAGCCAAATATGAAGCTTTAGTCCAGGGATTATATAAAGCAATCGGCCTCAAAGTGCAATATCTAAAAGTATTCGGCGATTCGGAAATCATTGTCAAACAGGTGATGAACGCAATTCATTGTCTTTCAAGTCACCTCAAGCATTATCAATCGCTAGTACAGGATCTTACCTCACACTTTTCAGCATTTAACATTTCTTCCATTCCTAGGTCACAAAACTCGGCAGCCGACCTACTAGCCAATGTAGCTTCTAAGCTTTTACCTTCTGAAGACTACAGCCTTGATAGATTTTCCGTAGAATTACTTTTTAGGCCTTCAATTCCCGACAATGTCACTAATTGGAGAGTATTTAACCATGATGAAGATATCTTGCAGTTTCTTACTTCCGAAAAATCCTATGACAATCAAGTTATTGAGGAAAATGACCATGATCTACAGATGAAAGAAACACCTCAAGAAAATTCAATTCCTAAACCAGTGGTAAAGCTCGAAGATCTTTATGATATAAAAGACAGGTTTAAACCTGTAATTAATGCAAAGCTTCAAAGTTCTACCCTTAGGTTTGAATTGATAAATCTAGGTACTGACCATGCTCTTCAAAACATCAATTTAGGATTAGGACTTTCTCAGGAAGAAAAGGAAGCATTTATTAAACTGTTGAGAAAAAACAAACAGGTCTTTGCTTGGAAGTATGATGATTTGAAAACGTATGATACATCTATTATCCAGCATACCATTCCCCTGCTTCCTGATCAGAAACCAATTCAGCAAAAGTTAAGAAAAATACATCCAAATTTGGAGAGCCAGATAAAGTCGGAGCTTAACAAGCTCTTAAAAGCCAAGATTATTTTTCCGGTCCGACACTCAAACTGGGTCTCTAATATGGTGCCAGTCAGGAAGAAAAATGGCGACATTCGAATCTGTATTGATTTCAGGAATCTGAACAAAGCGAGCTTAAAAGATAACTTCCCATTACCGACTATGGAACAAATCCTCCAATCAGTAGCAGGCTCTGAATTGATGTCCTTTCTTGATGGATTCTCAGGATATAACCAAGTTCTGGTTCATCCTGATGACCAACTTAAAACCACATTCAGAACAAAATGGGGAACATATGCATATCAGAAAATGCCTTTTGGACTCATAAATGCAGGAGCAACATTCCAGAGAGCCATGGATATGGCCTTTAGAGGGTTGATTAATCGAACAGTAGTCGTTTATTTAGACGATATTACTGTATATTCTAAAAAGAGATATAATCATTTGCATGACTTGAATCAAATCTTTCAGCGATGCAAAAGGTATGGTGTTTCTCTGAACCCAAAAAAGTCTTTCTTTGCTCTTGATCAAGGAAAACTCTTAGGCTTTATTGTATCCAAAGATGGCATTTATATTGATCCTGATCGGATCAAGGAAATTTCTGAAATCCCTTTCCCACACAATAAAAAGTCGATGCAGTCATTTTTAGGCCAGATTAATTTTGTTAAACGATTTGTTCCAGATTTTTCTCAAATTGTATTACCACTTCAGACAATGATTAAGAAGAATTCAATCTTCAGGTGGGGATCAGAAGAAAAGCAAGCTTTTGATGTTATCAAGCAATCAATAATCAATGCCCCAGCCTTGAATACTCCAAATTTTTCTAATCATTTTACATTGTATACCATTGCGTCCGATGTGTCTTATGCTGCAGTTCTCACGCAGCCAAATGCTCACAATTTAGAGGCACCCATATCATTCTTCAGTTCAAATCTTCAGGGTGCCGAATTAAATTACTCTGATGTAGAAAAACAAGCCTTTGTTGTATTTAAAGCGGTCAAACATTATAGACCCTTTCTTTTAAAAACCCATACAAAAATAATAGTTTCTTTCCCGGCAGTTAGGCAACTATTAATCCAAAAAGAGCTGGGTGAAAAAAGGGCAAATTGGGTCACAGCGCTTCAAGAGTATGACCTAGAAATTAAGCCAGCAAAGATTGTTAGGGGCCAAGGTTTTTGCAGGATATTGGCAGGAGCATCCAACATTCCAGAATCAAGCGATACAGATCAAACTCAAGAAATTAATCAGATAAGTGTTACTGATTCTGGATCTCAATATGCAGATTTAATCTTTTATCTAAAGAATGGTTATGCACCTCCAAATTTGTCTTATAAAAACAAAAGGGCCATTAGATTAAAAGCGAAGAATTTTACAATCATTGATGACGTGCTTTTTAGACAGAATTACGATTCTATCTTGTTAAGATGCCTTGAAAAATCTGAAGCCCAAAAGGTTTTGCAGGAGCTACATGACGGACCAGCAGGAGGACATTTCGGAGCTGACACAACAGCTCACAAAATTATTCATGCTGGTTACTATTGGCCTACTTTGTTTAAAGATGCTCACGAGTACGTAAGGAAATGTCTAAATTGTCAAACTGCTAGCGGAAGACAACGTAAATCAGCTTTCCCCTTGCAACCAATCAACATTGAACAGCCATTTGAGCAATGGGGATTGGATATTATTGGGGAGATTACTCCAGCATCTTCCAAACAGCATAAGTATATCCTTACTGCTACCGATTACTTTACAAAGTGGGTTGAGGCAATCCCTTTAAAGACAACAAATTCTGAAGCAATCATTGAATTCATAGACCAATTCATCATTACCAGGTTTGGTGTCCCAAATGCTCTTGTGTTCGATAATGCATCTTACTTTTCAGGCAATGCTATGTTTGATTTCGCTATTAAAAGAGGGTTTAAGTTAAAATATTCTGCTAATTATTATCCCCAAGGAAATGGTTTAGCAGAATCTACTAATAAGAATCTGATTAAGATCATTAAGCGAACTATCGAACAAAATCAGAGGAATTGGCACAAATCCTTAGTGTTCGCATTATGGGCTGATAGGATAACACAGAAAGCTTCTATTGGAACTTCTCCATTTAATCTTGTCTATGGAAAAGAAGCAATCTTACCCACAAATCTTATTCTTCCTTCTTTAGCCCTAGTGCAGTTTATTGAGGAAACTCCTTCCTCTTCTATTCAGTTTAGACAAGACCAGATCTTAAAATTAGAAGAGGAAAGAGAAAAAGCTAAGGTCATCCATGACAAACATCAGCAAGTCATCAAAGCAGCTTTTGATTCAGCCTCATCCGATTCAAAACAGTTCCAAGTCGGTGATTTAGTTCTGAAATGGGACAAAGCCCATGAGGACAAGGGTAAACACTCTAAGTTCCAGAAGTTGTGGCTTGGACCATTTCAGATCTGTGAGAAGATAGGCCATTCAACCTTTATATTGCAAGATTTATCAGGTTTGAGAGATTCTCTCCCTGTTAATGGCCTTGTCTTAAAGAAATTCTTTCACTGAGGAGGTAACCCCTTCTCCTTTCATTTCAGTAGGATTTTAATAGTTTGTAGGATTTTAGGAAATAAGGTTGTGAGATGTCTCCCATTGACCTTTTGCTGTATTTAAAAAGTTGTCCCATAGAACGAGAATGAACATTTGCTTTTAAAATGATAGAACTTTTAACCAAAAAGGATAATTTCTAGGAAATTAGATGTCTTTGTATTCTGAAATCACAATTCAAATTTTTGTCAACTCCTCTCAAAGCATAGAAAAATTGTAAACCGTTTTCTGTTTTTAAATTGGTCTCTAAAGGTTATCCATACTAAGATAGGAATCAATCCAATCTCAGCATCTTCAACTCTTACCCTGTCATCCATTACTCTTAAGAAGAAGATTGTTCACCCCATCCACCAAAGTTTATGATTATTCAGAGTGTAATTCTAAAATATAAGATATTTAAGATAAGAGGCCTTATTACAAGCCTGCTTACCACGTTCATAACGAAACAGTTTATCTGACATTACCAATACTGCAAACCAAAACAGGGTAATGGCTTGGAATTACAAGACAAGGGGTCTCATCACGAGCCAGCTTGTTCCGTTAAACTACTATCAGTGAGTGGCATTGTCAACAGCTGGCCACCAAACCAGGACAATGGCTTTTTATCTTATCAATGACAAAGAAGAAAAAGGAAATGAAATACAAAATGTGAAAAAATATCTTGAATTCATTCTATTAATCACACTCTTAATTGGATGGGACAATGGACAATCACATGGTTAAAAGGTATCCCTGTCGAAACTATAGATGTTTGCTGGCAGCAGAGGCTCTACCTATGACAGATGAGTTTACTATAAAAGGCTGATTTGGAAAGGTATTCTATTTTATAATTACAAACCAATAAAGACCTATTTCAAAGCTTAGAATGTTTTTATTTTCTTAAACAAGAGGAAGTCAACAAAATAGTTTCATTTTTCTCAGAATATATTAAAATCTAGTTATATTAGAAACTTCCCCATTTGATTGAAACTCTATTTTCTGAAAAATCTTAAGTGTTTCTATTTTTGAAAGAGATAACTGGTTCTTCCAGCGAATCGCCAATTGTTGTGCTCTACAACAACCCCCCATTTCATATCATCTTTACTTATAAACATTAACGTATGAAATGGGTCCCTTTAAAATTTAATTTGGTATCAATGCTATTATCATCCAAAAACTCCAATAAATGAATAAATGCACTTTATAAAACTTTTTGGGCAAACCCTTAAAAGAAATCATGTAATGATTTGTCATTGCGATAAAGCGATCGCAAGATTGCATATCGCAATGATACATGAATTATAATTAAGTACCCCAAAGTTTTCCGCCGATGCGCATTCGGCGCATTCGGCGATCGGCGATATTCCATGTATATGTTATAATGCCCCATGCCAATAGTCCCGACGCGATACGCATTCGACGAATTCGGCGATCGGCGACATGCCACAACAGTCGTGATGTTCCCAAAGACTTGTCCCGATGCGATGCGCAAGCAGGAATCGGATATCGGCAGCAATCTCACCCATGTCTTATTGCGCTCAAAGCTTTTCGCCGATGTGATATCGCATTCGGCGATCGGTGATATTCAATGCACACCATTAAAGCACACTAATCATACCCCCGATTGCGATCCGATAAAGCGCGGTTTTCGACGAAGAGCCGTTAAGTGATGGGATGGCACAATTCATTTGTAATAAAAGCTTAATCGCTCACGCAATCCTTCGTCTATGCTCAACCGCCAAAACGTCCATTTCATGCTTAAGTGAATCGTTCATCCAAATAACGCTATAATGGACATTTAAGGAATGACAGATTGAAAACGGCTAATTAATAAGATCGTGTCCTAAAATCTTTTTACGGATTGTATCCGCGCCCATTTTAAAAGCTAAATCCTTCAGTTACTCCTCTATTCATATGTGCTGTATCACTTAGGAGTTTTTCATCGCTATCTCTGTGTATTACGCCCAATTGCCTCTTTGTGCAGAATTCATTCACAGAAGCTAGGCCTGAGAAGATGGGAAAGAAGTCCAAGAAGACTGCAGGTGCTTCCGCAACACCAACTGCAGGACAAGCGGCCACAAATAAGAAGAAGGGACTAATATCCGATACTACATGCACGGGGCTCACCAGAGTGACTTGGCAAGGCACTTATAACTTAATCAAAGCTGAGCAACCAGAAAGGATAGTGACAGAAGCTAGTGTGGACTTACTCAAGAAGTCTGATGCAACTCTCAAAGATTTGGCCGACTCTTTCCTTCACAGGATAGCGGCCAAAGAACAGATTCTTCCCTATACTGACGTTGTGCGATGGGCGATTGAAGAAATCCCCATATTGGACAGAACTTTCAATACCAGAGATGGAAGGATTTTCGGATCATTCAAGCCAGAGGACCTAACGCAAATGTATCATTTGCCCGAGCCAGAGAAAATATATAACAAGGCCTTCTTGGAGAAGTTCGCAAGCGAGAATGAGATCGAATCTGAACCTATCAAGGATTGGAGGCAAAATCCCAACAAGCACAAGCACGAATCCTCCGGTAAGTACTCGGTCGATTCTTTGGCTTCTCCTTATTGTTATGCGGGGATTATGATGTGTAGGCTGTGGGGATTGCATGATTCTGCCAATTTTACCATTGAAATGGTTCCTTTAATGGAGGCAGCAGTAAATAGTTGGATTATGGATTGGGCTACTATTCTTTCGGATAAATTAGCAGTAGCTGTTCGTGATTTTAGATCTCAGACTGTTGTTTCAGAAAGGAAAATGCCCCCGTTCTACTATAGTGCATATATCTTAGACACTCTTTGTTTCAATTCCGAATTTCCTGTTCTCGGGTGGAGGTGGACTGCACAGGACCCTTCACCCATTCATATATATCATCAAAAATTGTGGAAGTCTTCTTATAAAGACCACCTGTATCAGATCTGTAATGGTTTTATGGTGCCCATTTACTATTCCATTTTTGATAAACCTATTTCAAAAATTTCCTATCAAGCTTCCTTTGATTTACCAGCAGTAGCAAGTTGGTTTGGAGAAGAAAATTTCACCTATATCAGAGTTTTCGGCAGTGAAGCCGACCCACATGTGCTTCCTCTATATGTTCCAGATAAGCTGCTAGCAAGGGAAATTGCATATCAAATCATGGCTGAGAGTACTACACAGACTCTCAAAAGAGAAAAGAAGAAGGGATGGCCATCTTTTCCCTTCAGATGTGGTGTTTATACTCTGCATGATCTTAAACATGCAGAAAAAGAAGCCACGAAGCTTCAGTCTTTAACTCTGGCCACGATCCCAAACAGACCATACGACCCAAAAAAGACTGCTTACACTGCATTAGAACAGGCCAAATTAACAAGGTTTGATCATCAGGCAGATATGTTTGATGACCTGTTCGTTGCCTCCGAATCAATAGGTCATGCTAAAGAACTCGCTAAGATGCGATATAATGATGAGGGATTAACTGAGTTCAATAAACTCAGAGAACAGAGGTTGCAAACTCTGCCTCTGGATTTATTGGCAACAACCCCAGCGACATCATCAAGCGGACGTGTTCAGGAACAGGTCAAGGAACAGGAGGAGAGGCAGAAGAAGCAACAGGAGAAAGAACTAGCAGATAAGCAGAAGAGGGAGCAAGAGGAACAGCAGAAAAGGGAACAAGAAGAAAGACAGAAAAAAGAACTGGCAGATAGGCAGAAAAGAGAACAAGAGGAGCAGCGGAGGAAAGAAAAAGAGGAGCAACAGAGGAAAGAAAAAGAGGAGCAGCAGACGAAAGAGCAAGAGAAAGAGCAGCAGAAGCAAACCACCAATGTAGACACTACTATAGACCCCAATTTATTACAAGAATGGCAGCAATTTCATTCCATCATCAGTGGATTGGAATGTTCAAAAGATGGGGATAATTCTAAGACAAACGATACGCAGGATGTTACCTCTCCTCAGGTTCTAAGTGGAACCAGCGGCCCACCAAGTTCTAAAGAAGTTGAAGTTATTCCAAAAGACCCCTCTGACCAGATTATTCTACAGATAGAAGATATTCCGCCATTGGATGTTTTCTACAGCCCAAGACACAGGGCAGTTGTAAAGCGGTCGAGGAAGAGACGAAGGATTGATCAACCTTCTATCTTCCCAGAACAAACGGTCACGGGTAATGTAGTATGGAAGGAGGAATTGGATCCCTCCAATGACTTAACAAAGCTATCACAGTATGCAGGCGCTTATTCGGCGGCAACAATTGACAAAGCATCGGAGGTGAGCCTTCTATTGAAGAATAAGGACCAAGAAATCTTTGCGTTACAGGCAGAATTGGTTGAAACAAGGCAAAGGGCAACACAAGCAGAAGAACAGTTGCTGGCACAACAGCAAGAGAACAATCAGCTGACTCAGCAATTGCAAGCGGAAAGGCAAAGGATCGATCAGGATGCGATCCAGAAACAAAAAGAATTGTCGGAGGCATTGGAAAATTTGAGAGCGGCGAATGAGCAAATGATAAAGACCAAAGATGAGCAAATTGCTCAAATGTCATCGCAGCTGGAAAAGATGAAGGGCGCATCGCAGGTAAAAGAGTTTAAATCAGAGGCATTATTGATAAACAATGCATTGATAGCTCAGGTCAGACTCTTGTGTCAACAGATCGCTCAAGCTGAGTCCCTATGTGAGCTAACTACAACAGTAAATCAGCAGGTAGAAAAGGCCAGGACTGAGCTAGATCAAGCAGACGAGGCCATTACCGCATATCTTGATTGGCAAGATACTGATTTGGGAAAAGCAGCAAAATTGCCCAGGATTAATGAAACACAGAAAGATATACTTTTCACAGAATGGCACACTCAAGTGATGAAAGCAGAAAGGGCGGCTTCAAGATGTAAATCAACCGCCAGCAATCTAGTGGATCTAGTCAATAACACTCTTTACCTGGCCAATATGATTTCTCAATGTACACCGGGAAAGATAACAACTCCAAATACATTAGAGCAAACATGCTACCCTGAATTAGAAGAAAAAGGAAGATTAATCGCTGGAGTTAAAAGCTTATCTTTAGATGCATATTGGCTCTTTTTAATCAAGCCACATACACAGAGATCTGCCCTTAAGTGCCTTACAGACGCAATCGGGTGTATAATTCCCGATATCCAAGATGCCACCTACGCTGCACAGCTCAGTTCGCGCCTCAACAAACCTCTGGAAGCTGAGACAATGCTTGCAATTAATCAGCTCAGATTCAAAGGAAAGCAGCCGACTTAATGAGTCACCCTCCCGCTTGCCAGATCGCCAACCAAAACAGGATCAAGAGTTATTGATACCAGCTTAGTAGGATTTATGTTTAGTAGATATTTAAATTAGATTAGTATTTATAGACCCTTTCATTGTTTTGGAAAGGGTCGTAAAATTTTGTAACAGACTTAATAGGCTGAAGTTTGCACTACTGTGCTTCAGTCACTATTCTTTTATGAAATTGGACCAGTTGTTCTGAATTTGACATCAAATTTTTTAATGCAATTGTGCACTATTGCCTTTGTTGAGGACGATTTCTGTGTTGAAGGAAGAACTGCTAATAGCGATTGATATTTGGGAATGTGCTGCAGCTCATATGGTACTTTTATCTACGTCTGAAGTCATTCTTTTTATATGAATTGTTATGCTATATATTCTTGCTATTATTGAATACATGCATGCATTATAACAGCAAATCTCTATCTCAGCCCACTATTGGATGTTTTGCGATTTGCATTTTCTTTTAATCATGTATGTAACAATGATATAAATGATAAAGTGTAGTAATTTCGTTGTTATAGCTTTGTGTAACTATTTATGCACAACAATCTTGAACAATTTAATATCTATGTTTGAAGACAAAGTCATCTATATGCCTGTCTAAAAGCTCAGATCATCAAACGCTACACTTTAGAGATTGATAAAACCCCGGGGTAGATTATAGTTATTATATTCCTGCCGATAGTTGTAGTTATTCGCTTATCACTAGCATAATCTATAAGTCGCTCATCCATCCCATTTTATATATTTCTGGGAAACTGGTCCCATTATCCCCAGTCGGAGCCACTATTCCAAACGGAAAAGGAGCTATACTAAGGTCCGGACCGGGTGGTTTCCCCTATGTTGTTGCAGCGATTTTCGAGGCCTCAACAAGAGGGTATTTCCCTTTCCCAGTCCAAGTATGCTTGTGATATTCTTCGTCATTTTCACATGGAAGACTGTAAGCCAGCCCCTTCTCCCTTTCAGTCTGGAGTCAAACTTTCAGTCTCTTGTACTTCTCCTGAAGTTGATGCTACCTTATACCGTCAACTTGTAGGAAAACTCTTGTATTTAACCCATACTCGTCCTGACCTTTCCTTTGCTGTTGCCCTTGTTGCTCGTTTTATGCAAAACCCCCGTGAAAGTCATTGGAAAGCAGCCAAAAGAATACTTCGTTATGTTCGAGGTACAGTACAGTTTGGGCTTCATTACAGTGCCAAAGCAGCTCCTCTATTAGTTGGTTTCACTGATTCTGATTGGGCTGGTGACCCTGATGATCGGAAGTCTACTGCCGGTTATGTCTTCACTCTTGGTTCAGGACCTATTACATGGGCTTGTAAGAAACAGGCTGCCATTTCTCTTTCGTCAGCAGAAGCAGATTATCGTGGTGTCGTGGAAGCTAGTAAGGAAGCCTTGTGGCTTCGTCAGATCCTATCAGAGATTGGCTTTGAGCAGCAGCATCCAACCACACTTTGGTGTGATAATCAAAGTGCCATTCAGCTATGCAAAGATCCAGTCCAGCATCAGTGCAGAAAACACATTGAACTACACATGCACTTCATCAGAAAGCTCATTCATGACCATGTTCTTGAAGTGCAATATTGTTCAACAGATGATCAGGTTGCAGACATCTTCACAAAGGCTCTCACATAGGCGAAGTTCACTAAACTTCGATATATGCTTGGGGTTCAGGAAGTTGTCACTAAGGGGGGATAGGCTCTAGTGCCTCCTTCCTTCTCCTATTGTGTCATATTTGTAAATCCTTCAATCCTATCCCAAGTTGTTCTTAAGGGGGGATGTTAGGATATTCCGACACATAGGATATAGTTAAGATCAACTTGGTCTAGTGTAGAGTTAGGTATAGAGATAGGTAAAGTGTGTTTCTTTACCGTTGTACATTTTGTAACTTACAATCCGACGGTCACGATATGTAGTGATCCGACGGTTCACTCTCTCCTCGGTATTACCGACACTTGATCCGTGGCTTAACACCCGATTGGTCCATGAGTTCTATTTAAAGCGCATGGAGGGTCATTGTTCGGGTAATCCGTGCATGAGAGAAGCTTATGTAAATTTTCATTCTTTGATTAATAAATTGCCTGTAGTAGCCACGTTGGCGCAGGCCGTGGACTGTTTCCCTCTTTGAGGGTTTTAACCACGTCAAAAATATTGGTGTATTGATCTGTGATCTGGTTGTGAGTGGTGTCCTTTTGGTGTTCTTTCTGAGGAACTTACCCTGTAAATTCCTACAATCCACATACAAGACCAAATAAATAACACGGTCACTAATTAACTTAAAATACACACAATGATATTCTTTGTTCTGGTGAAGCCAAGTCCCTGTATATATGTATCAAATTTCTGATACAACATCCTTGGTGACTATTTTAACCCATACAGAGACTTTTTTAACTTGCATACCAGTTCTTTCTTATCCTTCACTGCAAAGCCTTCAGGTTGCTTCATTTATATCTCTTCTTCTAGATCCCCATGAAGAAATTTTGTCTTCACATCCATCTGTTCTACCTCAAAATCAAAATAAGCTGCAACAAATAAAAGTAATCTAATAGAAGCTACCTTGGCAACAGGAGAAAAAAATATCACCAAAATAAATTCTCGGCACCTAGGAATAACCTTGTGCTACCAACTGAGCTTTGTATTTCTCTACCTTGCCTTCTGCATTCATATTCTTCTTAAACATCCATTTGCTTCCAATGGGTTTCCTTCCATCCGGAAACTCCACCAGATCCCAAGCCTCATTTTTGTGTAAAGATTTCATTTCATCGACCATGGCTTCTTTTCAAATTTTTCCATCCTCTGTATCTAATACTTCCCTCACAGGTCCGGGACATCAAAAGTAATAGATAAAGAAAAATTTGAACAAAAAGCATATGGACTATACCTTTCTACCTTCTTTCTCGAATTGATCTTCTCAAGCTGGAGTTTGTGGCTCTTCATCTTCTAATTCCTCTTCTGTTGTAGAGTCTGATTCTTCCTCCTTTAGCTCAAACTCTATCTTCTCAAGTTCCTTCGGTAGGAATTCATGTTTAATAACATCTTTCACCTCTATAAACACCACATCTCGGTTGTAAACAACCTTCCTTGTTTCTAGGTTCCAAATCTTATAACATTTTAAACCATCCTTATAACCAATAAAGATCCACCTTTCAGATTTACTATCCAACTTTGTTCTTTTCTCCTTTGGAACATGTACATATGCTTCACATCCAAATACCCTCAGATGTGAAAGAGAATGTTTCTTACCAGTCCATACCTCTTGTGGAGTCTTATCCTCCAATGCTGATAAAGGTGATCTATTAACCAGGTAACATGCAGTCTCCACTGCCTATGCCCAGAATTCTTGTCCTAACCCGACACCACTGAACATGCTTCTTGCCTTTTCCATCAACATCCTGTTCATTCTTTTTTCAACTCCATTTTGCTGAGGTGTGTATGGAGTAGTCTTCTGCCATGCTATACCACACTTCTTATAAAACTCTTCAAATTACTTCTTGCAAAACTCTCCACCATTATCTTTCCTCAACACCTTTATCTTCTTCTCTGTCTGGTTTTCCACCAAAGCCTTAAATTCTTTAAACTTGTCAAAGAATTCAGATTTCTTCCTGAGGAAATATATCCATGTATTCCTTGATAAGTCATCTACAAATGATACATAGTACACAAAATTGCCCAGTCATGGAACTGACACACGTCCAAACACATCACTATGCACAAGCTCTAATATATGTTTTGCCCTCTTAGCACTAGAGGGGAAACTCTCCCAATTTTTCTTCCCATATACACAATTTTCACAGGAATCAAAATCCAGAGAGCAATTAAACATACCTTCTACCATACCGTTACCATGAAGTATTCGAAGGCCCTTCTCTCCAATATGTCCAAGCCTTTGATGCCATAGCATTTGCTTTTCTCCAGAGACCACTATATTTTCTGCTCCTCTTTCAAGAACCACAGAACTGTTGCACCCACCAATAATAGTGCTACCTTGAAGCTTGTAAAAAGTTCCAATGTGAACTCCACTCATTAATACTAGTGCTCCCTAAACCATCTTGCAGGTATCTTTCTCGAACACTATTTTCACACCTGCATCATCCAACTTGCTTATAGAAATCAAATTTCTAGCCAATGCAGGAATATGCAGAACAACCGATAGTGCTCTAATCCTTCCACCTTGAAACTTTAACTTGACTTTTCCACGGCCAATAATTTTATTCTTCCTATCATCCCCTAAGAAGACATCACCACCATCATACTTCTCATACTCACAAAAGCACTCTCTATGGGCAGTGAAGTGAAAGGATGCACTTGAGTCAATCAACCATGCCTCATGATCTACATGTGTACTTGAAGAAGAAGCCAAGTACACATCCCCACCTTCATCTGAGGTGGTTTTCGCCTCTGGAGAAGGAGCATCATCAGATCCCTTTCCTTTCTCAGGAGCTTTAGATTTACAGTCCCTTTTGAAGTGCCCTTCCTTTCCGCATTTCTAGCACACCTTTACAGGTTTTCCTAAAGATTTAGATCTCCCTCTAGATTTAGATCTCCCACTGAACATGGTCTACCATAGGCCCGAGAAAAACCCCTCAGCGGCAAAGGTGTCCCCTTGAAGCCAAAACAACTCTAATACCAAATGTAGGTTTTTACCTTGTACAAAAATTACCTGCAAATGAATTATTAAAAGTAGAAAATAAATAATGGCGAGAGCATAAAACATAAAACATATATACATAGATATTTTCCCCTGGATCCCAAAACCACCACCAGATTGAATTTTCATTACATTCCTTTCAATGTTACAATACATATATATACATGTCGAAGCATCCATAAACCCCAATCTGTTAACCCTAGATTAGAACATAACAATAGTTCCCTTGACCGGATCTACAAAATACCATTGACAGAAAACCATCATGCCTAAACCCATGTGTGAAATCCATGCATAAAACCATAAGTGGTTTTCCCACCTAATATAGGGTCCAAAAAAATATATATCTGGGGCGTTGCCCCAGACACCGTGCAAGGGGGCTATTGCCCCTTGCAAACCCCCCATGCATGGAAAGAATATAAAACACACTCAACAATATGATCTTCCATTTCATGAAAGGTTCCCTCTAGGGTGGAATTTAGTTGATCTACCTTTCCTTTTTTTGACCTTTTCTTATCTCTTATCCACATCCTTAGCTCTTATTTCAAACCTTTATTTTTTTCTCCCAAATATAGATCAGTGATCCAATGACCCACTTTTACCAAGCATGGGATTCCAAATCCCAAAATGCCTCCTCCTTAATCTAAAGGGGATTGAATAAGAAAGGAAGGGGGTGAAATCTTCCTTTAGTTCAATCAAAAGACTAATAGAAGTGTGATTTGAGCCACTCCAGGCTAAGTGGAACACTCAAGTAGAAATACATTGATCCAATAGGGAGCTACTAACCAAGAAGTCAATCAGCCTTTGTTGAAATATGCCTAGGGCCTACCCTTTTATTGCCCCATGCCATAGTTTGAGATCTCGAGTCTAATATCAATGACATCTAGATGAGCTATCAAATCTTCCATTCCTTTTTGGAAGGGATCTTGAACTACATTTCCTCCCTTATTTTCCCACTAATGGATTGTGACATTAAAATCACCTCCCAAAATTTAGTTGGAGCTAATAAGACAAACCTTTTAACGCATCATTTACTCCTAACACTCAACTTTCTCATTATAAGAATTACTGATGTAAAAATTTAGAATGTTACAGATCTTGTTTGAAGGAAGATGGATTAGGCTACTAACAATCCAATGGAAGGACTTTTCTTCATTGAGAAACCTAAAAATGGAAGAATCCCACAAAGTACACACCACGCCCAAAGCTCCTCTAGAGATGATAGCTACTTCCTTACTTTTTCCAAATTGATTTTCTCCTAGAAAGTGCCTCCTACTCCCACATTTTTGTCTCTTGGAAGAGGAGAATGAGGGGTTTTTAAGATTGGATCAAACTTTTGATTTCTGCATCTCTTTTCTTACTCCCCAACCCACTATAGTTCTAGTAGATTATATTCATTATCTATTAATTGACTTTGTGCCACCCCTAGCTGAGTGTCCGTGAAACTTGGTTTCCTTTTATGCCTTAGATTTTTTAATGCTAAACCATTGATCACTAGTTGTGTGCATTTTTTTTACCCTCTTTGCATGTTGCATTCTAACCTCCCCATTTTTCTTCTTGCTTACCTTTTTGCCTAATTTTGAAATATCTTACTCTTTTTCCACCCTGATTTCATATCTTTCATTTACTAAAGCAAAGGATTTTGGTTGGGATTTTCCTATAATTGGTGATGCAAATTCTTCCTCTTCATCTATGTTCTCTTCTTCTTAAGGGATGTTTTACATAAGGGCCTCTTCAAGCACCAGCATTTTGTCCTCTTCCTGAGTGAGAAGTATACCTACTTACTGTAGGGTCAAACCCATTACTTCATTCATCATAACTTCCCTCTCTTCCAGCCTCAACTCTAGCACAATGACTTTGTTTCCATCCAGGTCTAGACTAGAACCCATGCCAAAATCCAAACCCCGATCTGCATGTAGCCTTTTTGGAGGAGAAGATAGCACTTTATTTAATGTGCCTTTCCCTCTCAGGTTATTTTGATGAGCTTGGCCTTTTTTCCTTTTCTATGTTTTCCATTCACCTTTAGCTTCTAAACTTCTTCTGACTTGGGGCAACTTTTCGCAATGTGCCCATATAGGTGACAATGCTTGCATCTGAACAGGATATGGTCACAATCCACCTATTGAATGAATGACCTGGTATCCAGAGAGAGATGGACTACTTTAGAAAGCTCCTTCTCTGGATCGAGTTCCACACAGATTCACACACAAGTAAACATTGAATCTTTGAATTTAGCTTTGTGAATGAATCTCCCCATAGAATTTCCAATACTCTTGAGCATCTCATCATTCAAATAGTGCAATGGAATATGAGAAATATTAACCCAGACCGGGACAACTAAAGGAACAATATTTTCAAGCTTGAAGTCAAGGGTCCATTTATCAAGATAAACCTCTTGAACCCCAATAAAATAGGGGTTGCTTCTAAACACTAAATTCATATCTTTCTTCTTTTCAAACAAGAATGTGGAGAATCCCTTTCCATAGATACCACAATATATTTTTCCTTTGATCATTGGCATGGAATTTTTATCCGGCCACTAACGAAGTGTTCTAGGAGAAGGCCATATTCCCATGAATTGACCAACTAACCCCCTTTTTTCTAGGTTGAGAGTTGTTAACCTTGGTTTTCCTGGGTTAACCTACACATTATAGATACTATACAATTTATTTTACAAACTTAGAGGGATTTGGATTCTGAGTTTCCGACACAAATAAAACTAGGGTATTGAAAGTAGATGTGTCTGGCATGGGGGTGCATGGGGGGAGGAGAAGGCGAGGGGGGAGCAGATCCCCTTGCAGATGCGACCACGAAAGTAGAAGGAGAGAACAATCATGGGAGCGACAAAGGAAAAGTGACCTAACACATCCTAAATATTCATTTAATTTCTTATTGTCATTATTTGAAATAGCTGTTAATTATTATTGAAAATGATGGGGATAAATTTCATGGGCCATATTTTTAATCACCTAATCATTTTAATATCTATTAACTTTAGATCCCAAACATTATTTCAAATATATTTTCCATAACATATTATATAATTAATAAGACATAGATAAAATGATTGAAACTTTATATTTATATATTACATAAAAATATATACTTATTAGGACATGCATTAAATGTTTGATACTTTGTTCTTATATATATTCTAAAAATATTTACTTATTACTATATGTAAAACAAAGTTCTTGACTTTTGCAAGAGAATCTCATTAGCCAACTATATACAACAACAACAAACAAAAGCATTTTTTTTAAGGATCAATGACTACATCTTTGTAAATGAAAATAATGTTCAACTTAAAAATTGGTAAAACATATAAAACCTTAAGATTGATGTGAAAAATGTGTTTGAAACAACCAATTAGTACCTTCAAATCCATCCAAAAAAAATTGGTAGAGAGAGGACTTGTCTTGGTCATTGATATAAGGTTTTGTGTATTATATCAATAAAATGGTTGTTATGTATTCTATTACCATTACCCATAGATGCAAAGGTGCCATGGATAAAATTACTATCATGTCATTCATTAATATATTATTATCGCTTTCTACCATTATATTTTGGTTATAGGGATTATCATTCACAAGTGTATTATCATGTTTATTTCCTACTCTCTCACAAATATTCTTTTATAAAAATCTATTTAACATGCTTTTAATCACAAATATTATTTGCTATTAAAGGCAAAGAAATCTTACAACCCAATAATATGCATCTTCCCCCTCATATATGTCTATGTTTCTAACAATGCATTTTAACTCCCAGTTTTAAAAATATTCCCTTCTTTAAGAACTTACACTTTGCATAGAGAATAACATTAGTGGTTAATGTCTTCCCATGGTTTAAGCGAAGTAACCTTATAATATTCAAATTCATCATAATCCATGACTCTTCAGAATTTTATAACTTTTTCCTATCATTTTTATACATTAGCATTGCCTTTATCAGACATTTCTTAATTTGGATTCAAGGAGAGAGTATAAATTTACAATGCTAAATTAAAATATAAAATAACCAATTTTTAACCTAAAAGTACTTTGCTACCAAATATTTGCTAACTATATCTAAATAGTCTATTTGTTTGTTTGTTTGTTTGTTTTTTTTTTTTTTCTTATTAGGCCGAGCATAGACCAAAATTAGCCCCAATGTTAAATGGAAGAAATATTTTCCCACATTCTTAGTAGGAATGTGGGAGACTTGATTGAGCTTAAATACTACGAGACAATTTTCACACCCACTAGTAACTCCTACCCTCAACCCCTTCCCATGAGATTTAAACCAATAACCTAATGAAAACTAACCCAACTAATTTACAATTCATAGATTTCATTTTTTTATTAATTATCATACTAATACAACTACTTAAAAAAATTTAACTTTAATTTGTTTAGTGTAAAATTGTCCCTTAATAATATAATAAGCATATGTACGGAGAAAGACAAGATTTGTTACTAAAGCCATGTTTTCAACATCGATTTACCCATGTCAAAGAAAAGAGAAGATTTAAATATGTTAGAAAAATATAATTCTTTAAGGTAAATTTTTTTAAGTGATGTTTATCATTGTGCTTTGTGGTGAATACACTTGGGGTTACATTGATCTAATAATGTGCACTTAAGTGATTTCGTTGTGTTAATAGTTGATAAAAAGCCCCCCACCCCTGTTGCACATTCAAGACAATTATAAATTCCCTACTAATGTTATAATAAAATTCCCATGATTGAATGGCTGTGAAATATTTGTAGTCAAAGACTTTGAAGACCATAGTCTAGGATGTTTCATTAACTGCAGCTTTTCTATAATGAAAGGAGAATAAAGCTTGGGATATTTCCTTGAAGCAATTAATTTTTGGTACTTAGAATATTAAAACAATATTATCACAAGTTTTCTAATCATGGAAACTTGACTTTAGGGTATTAAGGTTTGAGTTACGGTAGGAAGGCCCTGTCTCTAAACTATTAGTTAGCATATAAAAATATTACCATGGTAATTGATGAAAAATTCGTTACGTACATGTGTTGATATTTTTTGCTTTTCACCCTCACCACCGCCATCACCTCTTTGTTTGCGACCATGCCTCCCAACTGTGCGACCAAATCTTCTATGGTATCATTTGGTTATGTACATTTGTGGGGTTCTTCTACTTGATGTGAAATATACAACTAACTCTTTCATTGATATATTTTTAACATTAATAAAACAATGAATAGTTATGATGAAGAAAAATAATGTATTTTTTAAGAAATCTTCTCTGTGGTATTTTTTAAGTTATTTTTTACCGATAAAAATATAAATCAATTCTACATTGGTATTTTTTTAAGTTATTTTTTATAAATAAAAAGATTAAATCAACTCTATATTGTTGGAGAAAAATGGAAATTATTATGAAAAATAAATAATTATTAGAGAAAAAAGAAAATTATTAAAAGAAATGTTAGAGACAAAAGTTTTTTATTAAGAAAAAGAAATAATGGTGAAATCTAATCTCCAAGCTTTGTCATTAAGATTCACTTATTTCCACCATTTTTCCAACTTCTTGAAAATGAGATCTTTTATAGATTCCATTATCACCACCAAATTTCACAACTTGTTTTAAAACCCCATTTTTTTCAAGGGAAAATTTCACTTTGTTTTGTGAATTTTTCAAGTGTTATGAATGTAAGTAGTGTGATTAAACATATAATCCTTAGACATACACAAGCACAAATAACATTATACTTCAAGTTGAAAATTGAAAGTTGTGGCATATTTTTTTCCTTTTTTTATTACTTTTTTTTTTGTTTAAAGGTGACAAATCCTATCATAACTCAATTGTCCACTGGTAAAGAGGACAATGATCATTACCTGTTATCCATGAAGATTGACTCATAATTGTTATTCAAGGAATACCACACTCCATAAAATAAGCTACTAGTGTTCTATAAGGAGATAAACTTTAATTCCTACCATATGTGTTTTAGTCTTGGATTGTTAACTTATTTCCTTATGTTTGAGGAAGATGACCTCTTAGCCAATCATAAGTGATTTTTTATCTCAATCCGTGGCCAAAATAGTGTCCTAGCCTATATAGGATCTAAAAAAAAATTAGTTTCCCTTATGGTCATCATCAAGGCTACTTCTAGTGGGGTCATGAACTTTCTAATAATATATACCCTTAGTCCCATAAATGAGACCAAATACCACCCCTAATCGCAGTTTAATCTCTTACACAAAAAGGAAGTTGAATGTTACTTGTGATCTCAATGATAGTTTAATAATGCATTTATGTAAATGTAAAATAATTCAAAATATTGATGAAATTGAGATGATATTGTTCTTGTTCATTTCTCATTGAAATAGTCGAGTTATGTCATTATGTTTGGATATATCCATAAGCATGATATATGAATGTAAATGGAGATCAAAACATTAATGTGTGGGTCTCACTTTTAAAAATAATCTTATTTCTAGTCATTTTCTAACCATTTAAATGACTATGATAATTAGTTGAAAAAAACTCCCCCTTCATGACTAGGCCTTTTCCCAATTATGTCATTACAATGACCACCAATTGATATTAAGATTTTTACGCAATATAAATTTAAAATTGAAAAAAACAACAAAAATGAAATATATTATTATAATGGTCACATTAACTTGATATTCAAATACTCTTTTAATTACAACTGTACAATCTTCTTCACTAAGCTTTGTTTCATCCCATGTGTCCATCCTCTAATTCATTTCAACATCCTAGTAATCATTGTGCTAGTGTTTTGAATATGCTTCTCATATGGAGTTGTGTTTGAATGGACAAAAAAAGAAATGACTGCTAAAGTATTATTTATGAATGGATTGGAATGATGTGATGGGTGTGAGATTCTTAGTCAATCATATTATTAGGTGTTTGATTATTGTGCATCAAACTACTACTTTGCCAAGAGCAGAGATGCTTTGCCTAATATTAAAGCCATCACATTGCATCGAAATGCCCTCTTGGATAGGTAAGGAATGTTTGGAATGCATGCGAAACGAAAACGATTCAATTCAAAACAAAATAAATAAATAATTCAACATTGTATATAAATCATTTTGGTCAAATCAAATCCTGTGTGTTGTACCATTAGAGACATAAATTCCGTTAACAATGGTTTTATTATAATTGAATTTATTCTCCACTCAAGGACGGATCTAAATAGGATTCCGACCCGACCTAACCGATTGGATTGATTTTTCTATTAATAAAAGTTTATTAAGTTTTCATCATTCTTTATATTCAACTGATCACACCACGCACATGCCGCTACACCCATGCTATGGAAACATACATAGGCTAATGATGTACAATCCCCTCTTACCTATGAGTCTCTAAGGAAGGAGGGGTTTGAATGAGAGTGATTTAGTTAATTATACAGTGTTTTTGTTTTTTCTTAGGAATTTGGTGTGTTATTGTTTTTTGGAATTTGGTGATATAATCTTATTAAATTTGTGAATTATTTTTTATTTTTTATTTTTTATTTTTTATTTTTTATTTTTTATTTTTTATTTTTTATTTTTTAATTTTTATTTTTTTATTTTTATTTTTATTTTTATTTTTTTAGGTTTAAAATGCATTTAAAAATGTGTCTTAGCTTTAAATTTATAAAAGTTGAAAATTGTGTAAACATTAATAAAAATAGGTGAAATTTTTTATGTTTTTTTAAAGCCAAATCTCATTATAAATTATAGGATATTTTTATTTTTTGTTATTTGAAATATATTTTTGAATTTCTAAACACATTCAAAAATATATGGGAGAAAAGATAAAATTATGAGTGATTGGAGACTTTCACATCATTCATATCGCTGATGGAGATTTACAAAGTAGAACTAAGAATTAAAAGGGGAGGGTGCCTTGGCCATAAGAGGGAGAGGGCTCTGAATTGGAGGATCTAGGGTGAGCAAAATAATGGAAGGTTTTAAAGATCTGAGGAGAGTTATAGTCATTGACTTTGAAAGCCTTGGCCTTGACCAGATAGGATTTTTCGCTGAAAGAAACCCCATTGACTTTGAAAGCCTTTACCACATGGGGAGAGTTATAGTCATTGACTTTGAAAGCCTTGGCCTTGACCAGATAGGATTTTTCCGCTGAAAGAAACCCCATTGACTTTGAAAGCCTTGACCACATGGGGTTTTTCAGCTGAAAGAAACTGGAAAGCCCAGATTTTTAAACCCCTCGAGATGAGACTTTAAAAATGAAATTCTTAAGCCTCATTATTTCATTTTCAATGCTTATAGTTTCTACTTTTAACTAATAATTTTCAAATTAATTCTTTAATCTTCTATTTCAATTAAAAACTTGGTCAATTTTAACTAATATTTATTATTTAATTATTAATTTTAGTCCTCAACAACCCTTTTACTAATTATTTTTTAGTTGTATTCTTACTTTCTCCATTCTTATTTTCATTAATTTGTAAATTAATTCATAATTCTCTTTAACCTTTTTCAATTAATAAATATATATTGCTATTTTTCACACTTAAAATTGTTAATTTTTTAACCTAATTCTTCTTATTTTGTCAAAAAGGTGAATATGGTCAAATAATTTCTAAATATTAATTCTATTGAACTATTTACTATATTTTTTTTGATAGTTAATCCATAGGATACCTAGTTCTTTTTCTCCTATAAATAGGCTCTTAAGCAATCGTTACTCACAAGGCCCTTTGGTCCCTGATGATGGATGGAGTTACCATCAGAAACGTTGGACGGATCTCAAAGATTACATAGTTCTATTCCAAAAATCTCCATCACCGAGATAAAAGTAGATAGTTTAAGTTATACTTAACAGATGAAGTGTAACTATTTTATGGTTTTGTCTTTTTTTTCACTAGAATTTAGTTATACATTTTTTATAATGTTGCTATTTTTTTTGCCATAATCTATTTATTATGTGTTTTAAATTTTTTCCAGTGTATCTGCCTAAAATGCATGAGGAACTTTTTGGAATCACAAGTTTGACTTGTGAACTCTTCACAGTCCAAATACCCGAGGGGTTTTTGTGGGTGTCCATATATGTAGTCAAAAACCCGTTTTAAACAACAAAGATGAAGATTTTAAGAGAACAAATTTCCCCTAACTCTCCAAAACTTATAATAATTTGCTAATACCATTTTTTTACTTCAAATACATTTTTGAATATATAAATATATATTTTTAATACACTCTACTTTATGATTATTTGGTGTGGAATTTAATTCTCATTTAATCTCAAATTCCAACCTACTAAAATAAAATAAAATTAAAATTAAAAACCACCTATAAAATAATTAAACTATCCTAAAAACAAAAAACAACTAAAAGTGGACTTCCCCAGGTTTTATTCCTCACCCTAATCTAAGCAAACTATCCCAAAAAAACAAAATTAAATAAAAACAACTAAAACTGGACTTCCCCAAGTTGTTATTCCTCACCCTAATCTAAGCTCAACCAGTTGTGAGTACTTCGATAATTGCAAAATCATCTTGAAAACTGTTCCACAAGGCCATGCCAATATATTAATTTCATCAGAGTGGAAAATATATTAATCAGAGTGGAAGCCTTTTTAATTTCATCACGATGAATAATGAAGGAAATTGAAGAAGCCTATTGGTGAAATAAATGAATTGGTGGATTAGGTTTGGACACGATTGTTCAGGCGAGATTTATAAGAAAGTTGGTTTGATGCAATGCAGCGGTCATGTTTGAAAAAATGCTTTCAAGTTTTAATTTTGAGTTGGCACAGTGCTCCAATTCTTTAACAAAATGTCTGGAACAACTCTGTATTTGTATATAGAAACCTAACATGGTTGTTGCTCATATACCCTGCGGGATCGTAATTCCGGGGTAGAATTCAAAAGGAGTGGTCCTGCTTTCATTGACTCCAGTAAATAAAAAA
This sequence comes from Pinus tabuliformis, assembly GCA_031772625.1. Taxonomy (NCBI): domain Eukaryota; kingdom Viridiplantae; phylum Streptophyta; class Pinopsida; order Pinales; family Pinaceae; genus Pinus; species Pinus tabuliformis. The sequence goes on along the minus strand of CM062817.1, from coordinate 1,218,581,435 downwards.
ATGAAATCCTGATTTCATTGGCCTGCAGATATGTTATGATGAGTGACACAGATTTTGAGGCACCTGTGGGTTTACTGTTTCTGATGACCTCTCAATTGCAGGTTGAATACATTACACATCTGCACAAACTGTCATCAAATGCCCTGAAAGAATTTAGTCAAATCAAGAATTTAGTCAAATCTTCGTTCAAAAACAAAGCAGAAGTTCAAGTTCGTTACTGTGCATATTATTGCTTTTTTTTTGAAAAAAAAAAAAAAAAAAAAAACAAACTTTGAACACAGTAATGAGACTCATTTGAGAAGTGGACACTTCAATATCTTTTAAGTATTTAGCGAACTTAATTTGTAGATATAAAATTGATTTAACAATGGAAAATTTATCATAATTCAGCTGTCAAACTAGCAGCGATTACATATATACCTGTTGTTATTAGTAAACATGGGTAACTCATCACCAACATTCAAGGAAAATCACACCACTTGGAATGATTAGCTAGTGGTCCGCTTTCACTCTGCCAAATACCTCTGGGTCTTAGACGATTACCTTGTTTCCTTATGTCAGAAAAATAACTTTTTAATCAAACAAATATTGACCCATTAACCTATTTCCTTATATCAACCAGACAATCTCTTAGCCAAACAAAAACAGTTAAATTAACTCAAACTATAACACTAAAAGAACCACCTATAAACTTTGTATATACGTTCGCTATACGCCGTGTGTATCCGCCGGTTGCACGCAAGTTGCAACTTGCCAGATATATTTTATGTATATATGTTTAGCGCGTATACGAGAAAAGGGAGGTGGCAGTGACAGTGGCAGCGGCAGCGGCAGCATGATGCACATGGCATGGTCATATTCATCATGACTAATTGCATGACTAATTGTCTATCATGACACATCGCCATCATGAATGACGCTGACAACACAGACGTAGTGCTGCTGCCGCTGCTAAATGCCTGGTTCAAAGGCCACGTGCGTATACCTTCTTCTCGAATCCCCTCCATACGGTTTGGTATGCCAATTGCCACCTATGATGCAGGTATCTGTACGACCTCCCTCTTTTCTTTTTTCTAGTGCTAAATTTATTCCCAGCTCTGCCTCCCTCCCCCACCTCGTAAGAGGGAAATTGCGGATGGTAATTATGAGGAGCATCTTGCTGAAGATTACGGGCGGCCAAGATTCGTCCTTTTGTCAGTTTGACGGTTTGGATCCCCCAACGATGCCCTATCCGCTATGTGAGTTACTTTTTACTCCGACCAGATGAGATGAGATGGGATGGATAGATCGAGAGATTGACTGGTTGTGTTATATTTTTTGAGACATTATACTAAACATTATGATTTTGGGTAGTTTCCCAATGTTTCTGTATGAGATTTGAACCAAAGATATTAGGTTTTTTGTTTTTTTGTTTTTTAACGTGTAGTTTAACGAGGCGGAGGAGTTCCCTGGAAAGTTATGGAAATTCCGGTCATATTTAGAAAAAATCTGGGAAGGATTTTTGTAAATCCAAGTTATAGTTGTTAAACTTCAAAATTTTAGCTATCCTAGATGTTTTTGATGGTGTTGAATCCATTTCCACCATCAAAAACACGATTCAAACATTGCCTCTACAAGATTTAAAAAAAAAACAAATTGTTCGGATTCCAGCCACTTTTGGCCCTCCGGGCAATTCCTTTTTAAATATTAGGTTGAATTTAAGTTGGGATTAGCTTTAAAGTTATATGAAAGTTTTACTCAATACCCACCATGTCTCTCTTTAATCAATACATGTCATGGATGGGATATTAAATAATACCCCTAGTCTCACTAAATATCAATAAAAACTTCCTAAAATCATTTTATTAAACCTCCTCATGCTACATTTTAAAAATAAAAATAATCCATATTTTTAATAAATATTCCTTATTTTTACCAAATACCCTTTTTATGCCCACCAATAGTTGTAATCTCTCTCTACCCCACATCTCCCCATTGATACTTAGAATATATTGACTCTATTTTTCACAATTTAAAACGTCATTTATGAATAAACAAGGTAAGATATTGGGCAACAAGGCAAAATCTCTATGTTAATAATTGATCTCATGCCCTCAACCCCTCCCTTGAAATTTGGATTTGAGACCTTATAGAGACTACACCTCACAAAAATCAACTACTCTACCCTTAATGAGTTAATATTATGAAGATGTTGCATAATGTAACAAAAAACATTATTCATTTTCTATCTCATCATTCTTTTTTTATATTTGATATACTATTTCATATCTCATTCTATGTTGGATTGTTAACTCTTAGTTGACATGCAATTACTTGTGTATTAGGTATGGTATGTTAACCTTCTAGTGATGTTGTACTTCAATGTTGTCTTTTTTTTGTTGAAGTTGTTTATGCAATATTATTGTTTTCTTTTAGTGTGTTTTGTCCATTTTTCTTTGTGTAATGTTTTTTGTATGGTTTTTCAAGGTCTTGGACATCATATACCTTTTATTTATTATTATTCAAAACATTTTCTGCATCATTAATTATATGTTTTCTTCATTCCTTTTAGCTTATCTTTATTAATCTTAACTACACCTTGTCATTATTCATTGTTGTCAATTTTTTAATGCATGATCAAGTTTTTTTTAGTGTATCCAATACTATTTAGTAAAAGCTCATTTAAATTTTAGTTAGAGTCCTTTTAGATAGAAAAAAAAGTTAGTATTAATGCCTATGATATTACAAAAGAAATGATTTCTTCCATGAAGGAATTAAGGGGAGACAAATTAAAAAGAGAAAGGAAAAATAAAGATTATTTTACAAAGAAAAAGAAACAAAATGTATTTTATTAATTCAATTCGAGGAGTATCCAATAATTGTACTTGCTTTGAGAACTTAAAAAATGTGATTTTCTTTTTTTAATGAAATGGAAAGTGTGGTTTTTAATAGTAAAAAAGAGGAGATGTATTTTACTCTAAAACAATTTACAATGGAATGTTATCATCAAGATTATGTGATGTTATTATCAAGATTATGAAAGACTCAGTTAAACCTAAATGTCCCATAAGATAGTTTAACTTCCTCAAAATGACTTCCTTATTAATCTTAACTAACACCTTGCCATTATTCATTGATGTCATTTTTTATAATGCAGGATCAAGTTTTTTTAGTGCATCCAAAACTATTGCGTAAAGGCTCATTTAAATGGTAGTTAACATCCTTTTTGATAGAACAAAAAGTTAATATTAATGTTTATGATATTAAAAAAGAAATGATTTCTTCCATGAATGAATTAAGGGGAGACAAATTAAGGAGAGAAAGGAAAAAATAAAGATTATTTTACAAAGAAAAAGAAACAAAATGTACTTTATTAATGTAATTAGACTGCTTTTATGAGTATAATATAATTCTACTTGCTTTTATCTATGTTATGCTTTGAGAACTTAAAAAATGTGATTTTCTTTTTTGAATGAAATAGAAATTGTGGTTTTTTAATAGTAAAATAGAGGTGATGTATTTTACTCTAAAACAACTTATAATGGGATGTTATCATCAAGATTATATGATGCTATCACCAGGATTATGAAAGTCTCGGTTAAACCTAGATGCCCCTTAAGATAGTTTAATTTCCTCAAAGTGGCTTCCTAGCCCCTCCCCATAAGGTTTGAACGAGATATAAGTGTATTTTTTCCCCCAATATTAAGTTGATTTTAAGTTCGGGTTAGCTCTAAAGTTAGATGAAAGATTTACTCAATAATCACCCTGACTCTATTTAAGCAATACATGTCATGGATGAGATATTAAAGAATACCCCTAATCTCAATAAATCTCAATAAAAACCTCCCAAATAATTTTATTAAACCTTCTTCTACACATTTTTCGAATAAAAATAATGCCTACTTTTATAAGGTATCCCCTATTCATTACCAAATACCCATTTTATGCCCCCTAATAGTTGTAATCTCTCTACCCAACATCCCCCACTGATACCTCCAATATATTGACTTTATTTTTCACAATTTAAAAACCTCCTTTATGAATTATTGTGGTATCATATTGGTTAACAAGGTGAAGACAGTGTGTTCCCCATCCTAAACTCCTCTATGAGATTTGGACTCGTGACCTCATAGGGATTAAAACTCTTTATGAATAAATGTCGTAAGATATTGGTCATCAAGGTGAAGTCCCCATGCTAATAATTGGTCTCCCACCCTCAATCACGGTGAAGTCCCCATGCTTAGTGAAGTCCTCATAGGGGTTGTACACCTCACAAAAACAACTACTCTACACTTCATGAGTTAATATTACAATGTTGCCTAATGTAACAAAAAACATTATCCATTTTTTATATATTTGATATACTCTTTCATATCTCATCCTGTGTGAGATTGTTAACTCTTAGTTGTGCAATTATTTGTGTATTAGGTATGGTATGTTAAGCTTGAGTGATATTGTACATTAATGTTGTCTTTTTTTGTTGAAGTTGTTTATGTAATATTATTGTTTTCTTTTAGTATGTTTTGTCCATTTTTCTTCCCATAATGTTTTTGTACACAGTTCTGCAACACTTTTTTATATGTTAGGCATCCAATTCCTTTTATTTCCTATTATTAAAAACATTTTCTACATTGTTAATTCTATGTTTCTTTCATTCCTTTTACCTTATCTTTATTGATCTTAACCAACACCTTGTCATTATTCATTGTTGTCATTTTTTAATGCATGAATAGGTTTTTTTTAGTGCATCCAATACTATTGGTAAAGGCTCATTTTCATGTTAGTTAATGTTCTTGTAGGTAGAACAAAAGGTTAATATTAATACTATGATATCAAAAAATAATTGGCTTCTTCCGTGAGAATTAAGGGGAGACCAATTAAGAGGAGAGGAAAAAAATATTATTTTACAAAGAAAAAAAATGAAATATACTTTATTAATGTAATTCTAATGCTCTTGTAATTGTAATATAATTAATATAATTGTACTTGCTTTTTTCGATTTGAGAACTTAAAAAGTATGATGTTCTTTTTTTTAATGAAATATAACTTGTGGTTTTTTAATGGGAAAAAGTAGGTGATGTATTTTATTTTGAAACAGTTATTATTATGTGTTTTTGCACTTACTTAAATTGGTTACTTCTATTTTATAAAAATATATTCTTGGTCTCCATGCTTCACAAACAATGAATATTTAGTAAAGTGCACAAATTGTCATACCCAAATCTCTCTTATTTCCATCTATTTTACACTAGGAATAATTTTCCCCCCTTACAATATTTTCCTTATACATGCATCTCATATTCACATAAGAATCTCAAATCCCTAGTCTTACATCTATATTACCAATTTTTGATGTGTCATTTTTTTTTACTAAAGACTGTTAAGTTTTGTCTCATTCATGTTCCTACTGGAAGCCAAGTAATATGGCTCTAAAACTTCTAAATATTTTTATAAATTGCATAATTTCTTCATTATTACACTCGAATCATTTATATGCCAAAAAGACTAAGTTTAAACATTCTACTTTTAAAGCTTCTTGCAACAATTATCCCCATAATAACCATGTAATTATTAGTGAAGATTATGTAATCTTAACAACTAATATGATTAGATTTTGAAAAAAAATAGTTTGAAAAATATACATGAATATATCAACTAACACAAAGTTGATGAACAAACTTGTCATTCATGAACATCCATAATTGATGACACAAACAAGACCACCACTACCCGTATAAAATGCCACTATCTAACAAAGTAGCTAGCCACTACTAACCCAAAGTTAATAGATTAAAAAAACAAAAACTTTGCTAAAACCTAAAATATATACAACCATCTCTTAATCACATAAAACATAAATTTATCTCATCATATAACCGCAAAATATTATGATCGTCTTAATTCCTAACACACCCTTCTCATCTTAAATCCTAACACAACCTTATTCAATAGTGTCCTCCTTTTTCCAATAACCATTATAATGATCCTTCTTAAACATTCACCCTTTCCTATTTTTAATTTTTCAATTCATTTAACATAAATTTGTAAATAACGAGTCATGTGAAAAATAAAAATTAATAAAAACCTTACATTATCCAAATGTCATAATTTCTTAAAGAACCTATTTATGGTTTTAATTGCGTTCTTTACATTTTCCTAGAACTTACACATCATTACCCTCTAATCATTTGACACCTCTAAATCTGTTAACATTTTGTCATAATTCCAACTTCAAGAAAGCGTCCAATACATATACAAAACCAACAAAACAACGCGACAGTTTTTTAATCTTTACTACCAACAATCACTCCGTCGCTCCAACCCATTACTAAGTTTGGCAAGGTTGAGATTCCCACCCTCAGCTCGCGTCACTGCGCCAGCGAAGGTACGTGAAAGGGATAAACTATATGATCCATCAATCAAACGCAGAGGGAGGGACCATTGGGAAACGGACGGCCTAATGGTTTTGTTGACTACTCCAATCCTTTTATTCCACAGGGGGCAGCACAGAGGTTAATGGGGGTAAGGGAGTCAGATGCCATGGCCCATTCAAAATAAATAAAAAATAAACACTATGCATGGTGATAAGACCATCATATATATATATAATAATCATATTTTTGTTTCTTTCACGAGAAGACTTTGTTTCTCTCACGGGAAGAACAAGCCTCAACCCTCCCAATGAAGTTAAGTATATGTTCATATTTTCTAAGCACGCAAGCAAGCAAAGGAGTCTTTTTGCCATGGACGGAAGGTAGGCATATACTCGTATATGCAGATAATAAGCAAAGCATAATATCAGAAAAATGGATATACACACGAAATATGGATATACACAGAAAAAATGGATATACACACACTGTTTCTGGTGTGACTTGGTCGGTCGTCTGAAACCGAATATCAACCCCCATCGACCCCACCCAGCAAAATTAGTCGGTCGCGTCCGTCAGCTCAATCCTTTTCTGCAGACACCACGGGAGCAAAATATAGGAAGAGCTGAGTTTACAAGAAAAAGAAATCAGCAGTCAAATGGTCACATAAACAAACTACAACTACTTTACAACTACTTCATTTTAGGTTATATTTTCCAAGGAAAAATTGTAATTTTATTATGGCAAATAAAATTACGTTTTTTTATGTAATAGTAGCAAGTATAGTATGCATAGCTGCTAGTGAATCAAAACCATATTTGTCTGGCTGCTCAAGAGAGAATTCAAAAGTCATCATCAAAAATACAAAAAAACCTACTAAAATAACATAAAATCTATAAAGGCTTTACATCTTTATCTTATGGTATTCATCTTTTGTTTCACATCTACATTATTGAGTACAGAGGCTCATTCTATTCTACTTCCATTATGATGTGTAAGATTGTCAGTCCTTCATCAAATTTGAAATTTTGTTCATGTCCGCTAAAATAACAATTTTAAAAAATCTAAAAAAAATTAAATAGCTTTACAAAACATTTAAATAATGTCAGCTCATAAAAAAAAATTGCACATGAAGAAATTTGATAATTTGAAATTTTACTACCAAAATAATCTTTTTTTTAAATCTAAAAAAAAAAATTCAAATAGCTATACAAAATATTTAAATAATGTTGGCTCATAAAAAAATTTGCACATGAAGAAATTGGATCCCTCTAGGCTCATATTAGATTCGTATTTAGGAAAGATCTATGCTACCCTTATTGAGCGGAGAGACTCATTCTAAAGTCCAGTATGATGTGTAACACTCTCTAAATTTTGCCTATGTCTACCAAAATAAAAATTTTTAAAAATCTAAAAAAATAAATAAATAATTATACAAAACATTTAAATAATGTTGGCTCATAAAAAAAATTGCATATGAAGAAATTGGATCTCTCTAGGGTCATGTTAGATCCCTATTTAAGAAGGATCTATGCCCCAGAGGCTCATTCTAAAACCCCTAACACCGTCCATTAGTCATCAAATTTGAAACTTTGCTCATGTCTACCAAAATAAAAAATCTATAAAATCTATAAAAAAAAAAAAAAAATTATACGAAACATTTAAAATATGTTCACTCATACAAAAAAAATTACACATGAAAAAATTCATGTTAAATTCATATTTAAAAAAAATCTATATTAGTGATATTTTTTCATGTTAAATTCGTATTTAAAAAAAATCTATATTAGTGATATTCATCTGGTTATAAATAATCACTATTATTCATCTTATTACCACTTGACTTAACTCTATGCAAATTCCAAAACAGCCTATCTGAAGTATCTATTAAATGCTAATATTCTTTCTTATGAAAGCACACATTGACTGATATTATTATCACAGTTATTAAATAATTGGTCATAATTAGATTGGAAGACCGGAAAAAGACAAGGAACTACAATGTGTACGACGCATGTAGTTTACATTTGAATTATATATAACAAAAAAATATTCTGCATGCAAATGTTTAAACCCGAGGGCCCATTTCACTTTCTGATGAGAATTACAAGGAAAAAATAATCCATTTCACTTTCCGATGAGAATTATAAGGAAAAGAATAATAAGTAACGTGTAGAGACAATGCGTAAGGTGAGATTCTGATCATGCCTTCACATTTTGTTATTAATTTCTAAAATTTCAGGCGCCCCATGATATACAAGTTTCATGCTATAATTATTAGAGCCAAGTATGAAGAAAATTTTTAATTTAATAACCTTTGCAAGTACATAAATTGATATCATAGACAGTTTACTCTATAGTATTTTATCATTAAATCACTAACTTCCTTTATTTAAATAATTTTGTTTCGGATTGTCTATTAATTCAAAAGGAAGAAGTTGGATTCCTTTTTAATTCCGTTATAATCAGGAATCTGCCTTTATTCCTCATAAGGTTAATGCTATTGTTATCCAACTGCAGTTGTTATTTTTATTAAATGGAACTGTGTGTTGGTTAAGCTACCTATAGTCAAATTCTCGTAAATCCCAGACAAGAATAATACTTAGCTTTCCCAGTCTACCCAACTTGAACGATCATTAACGTACTGGTAGTTTAAATTGTTGACCTTTTGGAAAAAGTTATTTATTTATTTATTTTTTAATGGGTTTAATTTAGTTAATTTTTTATTTTTTTTTAAAATCAAGTTATAATTGTTAAGTGCATGGCTCAGTTGACGGGGCAGTCGGCTAACTCGCATCCCGCTGCGCTCGAACCCCCTTCGTGTTGCTGCAGCGGCTGTTCCATGGTGATTATTTTGGCTGACGTGATGGCAAATATTGCGGTTGTAATGATGGTTTGGATGTGACAGTTATCAGCTTGTCTGATATGTATAAATGTAATAAAAAGAGGGCCCTCTAATGCTTCTGCTTGGGAACTAGCCCCTCCCTTTTTTTAAGTTGTAGAATTTGAATATCTATTAATTTTGATAATGCTAAATCTATTTTTAATGATAAAATTTTGATTAGAATACAAAAATAAATAAATTTTACAATCCAAAATTACCAAATTCCCAATATATATATATATATATAAAATAAAAAGAAATTATCACCTCTATAAACAACCAAATAATTTAAGTTTCTCATTCTAAAGCCCTGATAAGAATAATACTTAGCTATCCCAGTATATCTAACTTGAACGATAATTAACTTGAGTATCTAGCTTGAACGATAATTAATTTATAGAGTAGTTTAAGGAGACAACGTTTTAGTTTTAATTTGGTATGATTTTGATGAAATTTGGTAGAATTTTTTGGAAATCTAGATTATCGCTATTAAGTTTCAGAATTTTGAGTGTCTCAAAAGTTCTTATTAATGCTGAATCCATTTCCATTTTTAATAGTGCTGAATTCGTTTTCAGCATTAAAAAAAATCAAACACTCCCACTATCAAATTTCTTAAATAAAAAACTACACATTCAAATAAAAAAAATTCCGCTGGCATGATTACACAACCCCTTACGCTTTAGCTTATCAAGTTTATCATTCTAAAGTAAGTGTTACAGAAGCACGTGATGTAGCGTTTAATGCTATCCTAACATCATTTTCGACATGGCATAAGCAGTTTCCCCACCACATGACTGATGTCGTAGTTGATTTGATAGTAAAACTATTTTATTAGGAAATCCCACACACGCTAAAGAGTGTTGACCTCTTTCTTTTTACCTTACTCATGTTTTGTGCTCTATTTTATATATTAAATTTTAAGGAATATTTGTACAGCCCTGTTGTTTGATAGCAGCCAGACGTAGTACATCATAATGCCTAACCAACACATGTATGACACTTTTACAGAGTTGGTACAGTGGGTTCTTCAACGACAGGGGTTGTGGTAATATGAGTAAAGGACGCTTGGAAAAATGATGCACATACTCCATATTTGTGTATATATCCTTATTGATAAATAAAAGATATCATGCACAACTAACATGTCAGTTTCTCCCCCCACATAAACCATTAGTAGTTAAGAAAATCTAAAATTAAATTATTTGATATTAAATTAATGATAATTAAATCACAATTTTTTGTGCCAACAAAAAGGACAAAAAAATCTATTTTTTAAATTGGATCTTAAAATTATTTATATATCTCTATAATAATGGAAAAAAAAATAGACTTCAAATAATAATAAAAGTGTAAAGTATATTACGTATCTTTTTCAAATAATTATATTTATATGTATCTTTTTCAAATAATTATATATATATATATATATATATATATATATATTTTCGAAATAAAAGTATAAAAATGAAGTATATTAAGGAGTATTTAAATTTTTTATAATAAATTATATAAAATTAAGAAAATAAATATAAAATAATAAGAAAAATATATTTGAAATAATAAAAGTGCAAAGTAGGTTGTGTATCTTTTTTCAAATAATTATAATTATAAAGTTTTAAATAATTATAACTATAAATTTTTAAAATAAAAATATAAGCATGAAGTAAGTAAGTATCTATATATATATATATAAATGAATGAGTGGAAAATAACAATTCTTCCACGTTATTTTTAATCTCAGTTAGAAATTCATGAAAATGACAATTTTTTTTTTTGCTAAAATCAAGAGACAAAATACCAAAATAGTTTTATTTTAAGAGAGGGTATATAGAAGAAGAAAGGTATCCAACATATAAAAATATATTAAGAAGTTATATGCATGGATCATTGAGAAAAAATAGAGGAAAATTATTGGAAGAAAACAACAATATTACATATACAACTTTAACATTGAAGACGAGATAAAAAATGTGAACCAATCCACACTTTGGGCTACCAATAGCTATGGTTATCATAATTTCATGTTCAAATCTCTTTAAAAATGACACACAAAATGTAAATTATATTGTCTCATATAACCAACACTTCATGAAATGAGTGAGTTAATAAGTAGATAAATTTGACTTTTATGGTAACCACATTTTCTTTTTCTACAAGATAAAATTCCACACTAATGCACTTCTTTTGAAATTATAGTGATTTAGGTTTCTTAAAATGTGTTAAAACTCACAAGGTCAAAGTCCTCTACTAAATTCCTTTTATCAATTAGGTGAAACTATAATTTTTAATAAAAAAATTCCTTGCAACCCAAACAAGATGACAAGAGGGATCCCATGTGGTGGGCAAATGTCAAAGCATGTGGAGATAGGTGGATGGCACATGGCTCAAAGACGTGACAACCCTCATCTTTCCTATATTGGTTAGAGGACAATATAGCCCCATTCATTTTCCTAAATGCTTTCCCAGATGATGGACATTAATAAGCAATGAAGCATTATGATATGAGAAGTTTGGTGGCAGGAGGGTGAAGCAACAAGCTTATGGATGTTTCTCTTGGGCCTATATCAACTATAAATCACTTCTATGAATGGGAAATTATCCCAAAATATGGTGATAGTCTTAGGGTTAGGACACGAGAGAAGCATATCTCTATTGGTATTAGCCTTGCCTTCCTTGTTATTCTATACTACACAATGGTCATTTAAGGAAGGGGGTTTTTGTCTTAGTCTAAGTTTATTGTTCTCTTTGTAAATGACAAAAAGGGGCTTTGGTATTGTTGAAAGTGTCAAGGTGAGCTATAGCAAGGTGCTTAGTTCCTGTTACTCGTAGAAGCATCCAGGTGACCAACGGGTTTGTCAAACCTTCAAGTAAGCAGGTGAAACAAGAAGGTTCATGTTCTTGGTGGGTTTCTCGGGATAAACAATAAATGTTTTAGGATAAAAGCCAATTTCTGCATCATTAGATCCTACAACTAGCAAGGTGGTGATTATAAACATGGATGAGGAAGTGAGGTATTGATGAAGTGAGTTCCATGGACAAGATGATGATCGAAGTGGTGGATTGGATTCATAACCCCGAAGATTCACAAACTAGGAAAACTAGTTTTTTTGGATTCATCAAGATGTACTAGGATACTAAGGTTATGGTAGCGAAGGATCTAGTGTTGAAACAAAACGAAATTGTCAATTTAAAGTATTAGTTGGAAGTCTTTGAAGGTAAGTTTGAGATCTTCATGAAGGGGATTTTTAACATTTCCATTTCTGTGAATAAGGTTGGAGGTGAAGTAGGTCTAGGAGAATAAATAAAAGGATTGAAAGCTTGGCAAGGTTCTTAGGATAGCCTGATTGTCATCCTAGAGGACCCCCATCCTAGCGACACCAAGGCCATTAAATACACCTAGGTCAAAAGAGTTAAGTGATCATCATTAGAAGGTAACTCAAGAAATAACTATGGAGCACATCCCCCATTCCATTGATATTTAATTTATATGTCTATTAGTTTCTTGTTGTTCATGGTTAACACCTTCCCTTTAGGCAGTAGAATGTAGAAGTTTTGGTCCACCCATATGGACCTTGAACTTATTGGTTTTTGGAGGAAAAACATTTTTTTTATAGGGAGGACCTATTTTCCGTGGTGGTAGGCCTTCCTTGCAATTCTACAATCTTTTGTATATTTTGTCTATAATATGAAGTAGAAAGAATTGTTTAAGAAAAAAAGGAGGAAAAGAAAAACAACTTTTAATCAAATTTCTATCAAATTTAAATAAAAATAAATGTTCGTGAACAATGAAAAGATTTTTTTATAATCAAGAAATAACGAGAAACATAAATGGAATAATGTGAAAATTAGTTTTATCTAAGTGTGGATAATATAGAATAAATTGTTAGAATAATGGACAAATTTCTAAATTATATTATTATTACTGCTTTGTTATGTCTCGTTGAGATTATGTAGATTATAAATCATATTTATGAGGAGGTTGTTCAAACTTCTAAAACATGTTGTAATCTTATTTAGGTAATTGTTTTCTAGATGGATAAATGCAAGTGTGAGTATAGGGAGTCTCTCGGTTGAGCCTTGCCTCACCTGAGAGATACATGTCTCATCTTCCCATTACTTTGTCTTACATTATGTCTATTTTGGTATCAGAGCTAAGGCAAGGGATTTGAGAGAGGTGGTGTTTGGTTGTGACCTTTGGTGTGTTGTGTTGAGTACTAAATATGAGCAGTATGAGGAGCTGAAACAATAGTGTTTGATGTCCCAGATGTAGGTTGGATTTGAGAGGAGTTTTGTTTGTCATCAAGCTTGTATAAGCCTCTAATTCTTACAATTGTTACAATAACCTTGAAGTGATCCTACATATCATTTACTACATAATTTGAGAAGAAAAAGTCATCAAGCATTGACATCCACAACCATGGCAAAAAAATGTGTTTGGCACCAAAGGTATGGCCACCTTAATTATCATAATTTATTCTACTTTAGAAACAAAGAAGGGTGGAGGGGCTCCCATTATTAAATAATGAATATTATGCATGTGAAGGTTTTCCTTCAGTGAAGATGAATAGGGAAGAGTTCCCCTCATATACATAGAAGAAAAAGGGATATTCTTGAACTTTTTCATGTAGATGTGTGTGAGCCTATGCAAACAAAAACATTATATGGAGCATATTAGTTTTTGATATTTATTGATGATTGCACAAAATATACTCTCGCGTATCTCATAAGAAAGAAAAGTGATGTATTTGAATATTTTAAACAGTTAAAAAACTTGGCTGAGAAGCAAACAAGAAAATACATCAAGATTCTTTGATAAGATCAAAGGGAGAATATACATCACGAGCATTTGTCAAGTGTTGCAAATCCCATGGAATTGCACAACAGTGCACAGTGCCACATACACCATAGTAAGAACAAAACCTTAGTGGAATATGCAATAAGCATGATCAAAGCTAAAAGGCTTACTAATGCATTTTGGGTTGAAGCTATTAGTACTATTTTTTATTTGAAAAATAGAAGTCCAACTAAAATTTTAGACCATAAGACTCCCTTTGAAGCTCTTTATGGTTATAAACCAATAGTAATCCATTTAAGAATATTTGGAAGGAAAGCATTCTCTCATATTTGGAAAGAAGATAGTAGAAAACTTGGTGTAAAAGCTATCAAGTGTATTTTTATATGTTATTGATATGATCATAAGGCATATAAGGTGCTTGATCCATATACATATAAAGTTTCGGCAGGTAGAGAAGCATTGTTTCATGAAAATGCAAATGAAGGCCACAAGGAGTATAATTATGATGCATGGCATGTTCCTTATGATTATGATGATGTCAAGGAAGAAGTAGATTATAAACAAGAAAAAAAACATGAGGAAGAATTCAGTGATATGGACACTCAAGCGGTCACAACATACAAAGAGGAGGAGATGATTCACCACAAAGAAAGAGAAGAGATGAAAGCAATGAAGCGCCAAGGAGGTCATCATGCCAAGCTCAACTAACCATAAGGTATAAAGACTATGCCTTGATGACAAAAGTAATGAATGTCATAGAACCTTTGAATTTTGAATAGGCTAATGAGCATAAAGAATGGAAAAATGTAATGAAGGAAGAATATGAGTCTATAATAAAAAATGTTACTTGGAAATTAACAAAGCTTTCTTGAAAATTAAATACCCATAGGATCCAAATGACTATTTAAACCCAAATTTAATGCTAATGGAAGTGTAGATAAATATAAATCTAGATTGGTTAGTACTAAAAGCTACTCACAAATAGAGGGAATTTATTGTGATGAAATATTTGCACCTAGAGCTAAGATAAACAAAATTAGATTGATGAATTGCATTAGCTACAAAATATCAATGGAAACTACATCAGCTAGATGTGAAGTTTACCTTTTTGAATGGGGAACTTAAAGAAGAATTATATCTTGTTCAACGAGAAGGATTTGTTAAAAAGGGTCAAGAGCATCTTGTTTGCAAACTAAAGAAAGCTTATATGGGTTAAAATAAGTTCCAAGATCTTGGTATGTAAAGTAGAATATTTCTTTCTTCAAAAAGGTTTTATGAAAAGTAATAGCGATCCTAACCTGTATATCAAGACAGACCATAATGGGAATGTTGTTTTGATTTCTTTGTATGTTGATGATCACATTATAACTAGCAATGCATTTGGGTTGATTAATGAATTTAAAATACAATTGTCACGAGTTATTGAAATGAAAGACCTTGGTGAATTACACTATTACTTAGCCTTGAAATATAGAGAGAAATTGGACAAACATTGGTTACACATAGAAAATATACAAGACAACTTCTTAAAATGTTCAAAATGGATCAATGTAAAAGAGTGTTAGTACATTTAGCACAAAATGCCAAACTCTATAATGATGATGGGACAAGAGAGTGGATGGTACATTGTATCGTCAATTGGTGGGAAGTCTCAACTATCTCATTACAACTAGCCCAAACATAGCATATTTAGTCAATGTCTTAATTTATTTTATGGCTAAGCCTCTTGAAATCCATTGGAAAGCAGTTAAGAAAGTCCTTCGATATTTGAAAGGGACTATTAATTTTGGTATTAAATATACTTATGTCTTTGATGTTGAGTTGACAGGTTATTCTAATTTATATTGGATCATAAATCCTGATGACAGAAGATCAACTTCACGATATGCATTTAATCTTGGATCTAAGATCGTGGCATGGAATAGTAAGAAAAAACCAATTGCTTCTTTGTCGTTAATTGAAGTTGAATATAAAGCTTTGTGCAGTGCCAATTGTGAAGGAGTTTGGTTGAGGTGAGTTCTTGAAGATGTTGGAGAAGAAAAAAATGCCAATTATTATCAAGTGTGATAAACAAAGCTCCATCAAACTAGCCAACTATCATGTCTCCCATACAAGATCAAAACATATTGAGACTCATTATCATTTTTTCATGGAAAAGATGTAGTCTAAGGAAATTGATTTAGTTTATTGTAATACCAATGAAAATGTGGCTACCATATTTAAAAAGACTCTTAGAAAGGAAAACTATGAATTGTTTGGAAATCAATTAGATGTGGTAGAAAACACATTTCTCAATTACGAGGGAGTGTTAGAATAATGGAGAAATTTCTAGATTATATTATTATTAGCACTTTGTTATGTCTCATTGAGATTATGTAGATTTTAGATCATATTTATGAGGAGGTTGTTAAAATTCCTCAACCTCTTTGTAATCTTATATATCTAAGTGTTTTTTAATTGGATGAATGCAAGTGTGAGTGTAAGCAGTCTCCAGGTTAAGCCTTGCCTCACCTGAGAGCTGCATCTCTCATTTTACCATTACTTTGTGTTCCATTATTTTTGTTTGAAGTAAGGTATCCAACATATAAAAAGATATTGAGAAGTTATTTGCAATGATAATTATGAGAAAATGAAGAAACAACATCAAAAGAAGAAAGCAATGTTACATACACAACTTTAACATTAAAGAGAACATCAAAGTGCAAAGCTTCAAAAATTTAACACACCATAACTTGGAAAAAAATAGAGCAACTAAAATTAATAACACTGTGTTGAGATGTGAAATGAGATGAGGAGAAATTCAAAGAATTATAAGAAAAAAGGTTATATCAAGTATTTGGAAATGGGGAGGTAGATAGTAAATAACACTTTATCGTACATTGAGTCACATATTTGTATAACAAGGAGGTGTAAAATTTGCATATGAGAAATTACGAATCAACATTTCATGAGGGTCCAACATAGAATGGTGCAATAAAGTTTGTCGAAAAAATGATGCATGTAAGTAGGTTGTGATAGAGTCGAGAAGGTAGGTAGACCTGATAGGGAATAAAGGGGGACCATCCATGTTTTGGCCATGCGATTACACAACTAGCTCTAGTTATAATAATTTATTGTTCAAATATTTGTGAAAATGACACACTAAATGTAAATTTTATTGTCTCATATAACCCATAATTGTTATATATGATTTAATAAAAAGAATGAATTAGTAAGTGCATAAACTCAAGTTTTATCCCAACTAGTTATAATTATCATAATTTCTTTTTCAAATCTCTTGAAAAGTACTACATGAAATGCAAACTTTATTATATAATATAAGTCATCATTGTTATGTATAATTTAATAAAAAGAATAAATTAATAACTAAATAAATTCAACTATTTTGATAAATAATTTCTTTTACAGGATAATAATCCACATTAATAAACTATTATTATTATTTCATATATATATATATATAGAGTTAAATTTTATAAAATCAAAAGAAGAAAACAATGTTAAATACACAACTTTAACATTAAAGAGAACATCAAAGTGCAAAGCTTCAAAAATTTAACACACCATAACTTGGAAAAGAAATAAAGCAACTAAAATTAATAACACTCCGTTGAGATGTGAAATGAGATGAGGAGAAATTCAAGGAATTATAGGACAAGAGGTTATATCAAGTATTTGGAAATGGGGAGGTAGATAGTAAGTAACCCATAATTGTTATATATGATTTAATAAAAAGAATGAATTAGTAAGTGGATAAACTCAAGTTTTATCCCGACTAGTTATAATTATCATAATTTCTTTTTCAAATCTCTTGAAAAATACTACATGAAATGCAAACTTTATTATCTAATATAAGTCATCATTGTTATGTATAATTTAATAAAAAGAATAAATTAATAACTAAATAAATTCAACTTTTTTGATAAATAGTTTCTTTTACAGGATAATAATCCACATTAATAAACTATTATTATTATTTCGTGTATATATATATATATATATATATATATATATATATATATATATATAGTTAAATTTTATAAAATCAAAAGAAGAAAACAATGTTACATACACAACTTTAACATTAAAGAGAACATCAAAGTGCAAAGCTTCAAAAATTTAACACACCATAACTTGGAAAAAAATAGAGCAACTAAAATTAATAACACTATGTTGAGATGTGAAATGAGATGAGGAGAAACTCAAAGAATTATAAGAAAAAAGGTTATATCAAGTATTTGGAAATGGGGAGGTAGATAGTAAGTAATACTTAATGGTACATTGAGTCACATATTTGTATAACAAGAGGCGTAAAATTTGCATATGAGAAATTACGAATCAACATTTCATGAGGGTCCAACATAGAATGGTGCAATAAAGTTTGTCGAAAAAATGATGCATGTAAGTAGGCTATGATAGAGTCGAGAAGGTAGGTAGACCTGATAGGGAATAAAGGGGGACCGATAGGGAATAAAGGGGGACCGTCCATGTTTTGGCCATGCGATTACACAACTAGCTCTAGTTATAATAATTTCTTGTTCAAATATTTTTGAAAATGACACACTAAATGTAAATTTTATTGTCTCATATAACCCATAATTGTTATATATGATTTATTAAAAAGAATGAATTAATAAGTCGATAAACTCAAGTTTTAACCCAACTAGTTATAATTATCATAATTTCTTTTTCAAATCTCTTGAAAAATAGCACATGAAATGCAAACTTTATTATCTAATATAAGTCATCATTATTATGTATAATTTAATAAAATAAATAAATAAATTCAACTTTTTTGATAAATAATTTCTTTTATAAAATAATAATCCACATTATAAACTATTATAATTATTTCGTATATATATATATAAATTATTAAATTTTATAAAATCAAAATTTCTTATCATTTAAAAAAACAAACTTACTTTTTTATATATATATATATATATATATATATATAAAATTAATTTTCCTTTCTTTCTTAACTTACCTTACTTTACTTCCCTATGAATCAAATTTAATCCAACTCTCAAATTCTTTAACAATGCATTAATTGAATATAAAATTGAAGTCATTATACAATGACATACCTAAACTTAATAGGATCTTCTGAAAGAAATAATTAGCGGTACATAAATGAAACAATTTTTTATAGGTGTGAAGTGTGTGTTCATCATGTGGACTTTAAGATTGATAATTAATAAATATTAAATGAATTGTAGAAATATTGATTCTTCATAATTAGAATATATTTCAATCACGCAAGCTCTTCATATGATCACCACAGTGGGGTTAGTTGGTATTTTAAAATTGGCATGAAATATATATATATAATTTAATGGGATGTTTTGAAATAGCCCATTGATTGGCTTTTATATTGACATGCCAACCAGTGTGGGATCACAAATTTTTAATTCAATTTGTATGTAGGTCATGAGCCTTGGAGAAATGCAATGATACGCTGAGCATAGCATGAGAGTATGCCACATGGAGAATGGAGCCCTCTGCAAAGCTTGTTGCTGATTACCTGCTTTGATTATATTAATGGAATGTTTTTGGATCTCACGATCTAAGACCAAGAATGTTTGGGCTCCAAATAAAGAAAACATAGACTGTTTAGTGTTGCTCATAATATTGTATAAGAATCTATACATAGGAGAGAGATAATATTATAATGACTCCATCCATCATTTATATAAACAAATGAGTTCATATATAAGCATAAGATGGTTCATCGCCTTATAGATAAGCAGCTAGGATCCATTGAAGTTTGAAAGGAGGGCAGGCATGACTTACCAAGACAACGGTGGAGGGCTCCTCTTTCGAGCTATTTTTTCTCGATTTTATAAGTTTTGTTTTATTTTATTTTTGGAAAATAGTGCATAAAATGTAAAGTTTATTGTATTATGTAGTATTTAGTGCGATGCACAGTGTAAATATATCCTAATAAATTTTTAAAGATGGTGATGTTATTTTTAGATTTTAGTGATAAGGATAGTGTAAATATATTTGTGTAAATGTATTTTAATAACTTTTTTGAGAATGGTTATATTATTTTTAGATTTTAGTGATAAAAATATTGTAAATATATTTTTATAAATTGATATGTACATATATAATTTTATGGTATTTTAAATTTTATAAATATGATGAAAAATTATATATTTATTGATTTTTTTAATTAAAATTTAATAAATTTGATTTAATTTTAAATTTATAGAAATGAGATAAAATTAACATTATTACATTATATCTATTTATATATATATAAATGAAAAAGTTGAAATTATTGATTATTTATTTTAATAAAGTTGAAATTATTGATTATTTATTTTAATTTTAAGTTAAATTAGAATTAATATGTAAAAATTGGTACAACATATGTTGCTAAAGTTTTTGTTATAATCTCTTAAAGATAAATGCTCATGGAGATGAATTTGTCTTATACCCTTATTTTAGTTTATTTTTATTTTTCCATATTTTAGGTTTTTATGTTTTGTTTAAAATTACGCATTTCAACAATTACGAAGTTACTATAAATTAGGCATTTCAAGAATTACGAAGTTACTAGCTATTTTTACACATACTCTTTCTTCATTTTCACCTCTCTAAATTTGGAGATAAAAATGTTGAGAGACATTGCATTAACTATGAAGAAACTAGAAAAGATAGTTATGCCATAAAAAATACAAAATGAAAATATATGTTATGTATGTGGAGATACCAAACATATCAATGAATTTAATATTGAAAATCAATATATGCACATGCAAACTAAATATTAGAGGCTCCAATGATCATAAAACTTGACTAAGAAAGATACCATGTCATTATAGGAGTTCATAAATCTCCATGAGTGGTTGAACCCCATTCTAAAATAGCCTAACTAAGGGAAATGATGCCACATTAAAGGCCATTAAAGGCAAAAAGGAGTGGTGCATTTATAGATGAGTAGGAGAAACATTGACTATTAGATAGGTTAAGAGATCAACACTCATGAATATGAAAGTGAGCCACATCAATGATGTTATTCAACATTCAAAAGAGGGATGTAAAAGCTTTCTAAATCAATAATGATATGTAATAGAAAATGTAAATATGAAGTGTAGATATATTTGTAGAAGAAATCATGTGAAATATGAGGATATTATATGAAATGCATACTATATAAGAAAATAATTAATAATAGGGATGATTGAGAACTACAAAATTATCAGTTAAACATTAATTAATTTAAATCCAATAGGAGCTTATAATTTAAAAATATGCTTTAGAAATTAAGTTTTGTGCACAAAAATGAACAATAAAATTTTTGAACTATATTCAAGGAACAATATTCCTAATGACAAGCATTTTGATAATTTAATTATAGCTACATTTAAATATTAATTGAAATGTGTATCCTTACCAAAATGTTATAAATAAAAAATCACAATCTAAATAGTTCATTATTGTTCATATTACAATTCTCAATTCTTTTTGTAAATCAACTTGTATTATCTCTAAAAATCAAATTACATCAATCTCTACAGAATCAGACTACACAACCATACATATTCTTCTGTCTTAGATTTAGACTCTAGGATTGTTCATGGGTTTATCCTTCTTTCCTTTTATCTTCCAAACGTCTATCATCCCGAGGAGTTATCTGGAGCAAATGTAGATAAGACAACAACATTACCTTGAGATACTCCCATTGCCAAATGCTCTGGCGTCTTGTCTATTTCCTTGTCACTATCTGAGTGATCAGAGTTGTGAGTACGTTTGTGCCCACTCATTGATGTTGCCAAAATTATCCTTGATTCTCTTACCATATTGGATGAAGGAGGAGCTTCCTCTGCTGAGGGTTGAGATGGTTCACTGTGAGGTCGAGCTAATGTTGATTTGTCTGTAGGAGGCTTCTTTTTCTGTGTGTTTTCCCTACTCATGAGTTGCAGTAGTCTTGGAACCTTTGGTTCCTTTGGGATATTTCCATACACGGTTCTTGTTCTTAGCAATCGATTGTGAATAGGGTCCATGTGAATAGGGGCAAGAATTCTGGAGAAGATTGGGTTGCTTACAAATCCTGCATCAAAATGTTGTGTTTTCATAATCCACTGGTTGAGAATAAATTGTGTCTCTCCAT
Source organism: Pinus tabuliformis (assembly GCA_031772625.1). NCBI lineage: Eukaryota > Viridiplantae > Streptophyta > Pinopsida > Pinales > Pinaceae > Pinus > Pinus tabuliformis. Next base: position 1,218,559,281 of record CM062817.1, on the reverse strand, counting down.
TTGAGAGTGATTTTCTCTGATAACCCTTTACGAAGATCCACTTCAACACATAAGTGAATAAATCTGTTGATTCCTTTTGTAATCCTTTTAGTGCCGACTTTAATGAATCATCTTAGTAAATCTCCCACATCTTCAAGGATATCCAAATGTGTCAGATGGATAAGAAAATTGGGGAGTCATACGTATACTAGGGTTTCCAGATCTGACATAGAGAGAGGATTAAAAGTCTAAAAAATAGAGTTAAAAAGAGAGACCAGACAGGTCCCAAAAATAGGGTCCTTGATAAAAAAAACTTCTGTTAGTCTTCTAATTTGAAGAAGTACAAAATAAAGAACCCTTTTAAGCATAAATGCAGTCATATGTTTCACGACCATTTCTGGTGAATCCACTACTAAAGAGCAAATGATGTGGGCCAAAAACCATTAAATTGACAAATACTTGGTTGCTGTTCATAATTTGTAGCATGAAATCCACAACCAATGTTTTTCACTTCAAGAGAAACAATTCTAGTGAATCCACTGCTCTTTAAATAAAGAACCCTTTTGAGCATAAATGTAGTCATATGTTTCACGACCAATTATGGTGAATCCATTGCTAAAGAGCAGATGATGTGGGCCAAAAACCATTAAATCGACAAATACTTGCTTGTTGTTCATAATTTGTAGCATGAAATCCACAACCAATGTTTTTCATGTCAAGAGAAACAATTCTAGTGAATCCAATGCTAAAGAGCAGATGATGTGAGAAAAAACCAATGAATCGACAAATAATTGCTTCGTTCACAATCTGTAGCCTGAAATCCACAACCAATGTTGTTCACTTCAAGAGAAAGGGCTTTCATTATCTGTTCCACCATGACTGCTAGTCAAGAGAGATCTTTGGGGTTTGACGGTCAAGAACTAGATTTTAAGACTTCCTTAAAGGATTTGGATTGTCCCGAGGAGGATGCACCCCATCCTTTAGCTCCACCTCTTACTCTTGCTACAATGTGGATAGAGACATCCTTGACTATGTCGTACTCATTGAGGGTTTTTTGATCCTGAAGTTGTCAATCACTGTGTAGGAGTTGAATACAACCATATGGGATTCTTATCCTATCCTAAATCCTAGCTGCAAGTGAAGAGACGAGATTTGTGGCTGTGACTTGCAAAGAAACACCTGAAATTGTTTTCACAAATGTCATAAACTTCTCTACTTCTAGGGTAAAAACGGAGGTCAATACAACCATATGGGATTCTTATCCTATCCTAAATCCTAGTTGCAAGTGAAGAGACGAGATTTGTGGCTGTGACTTGCAAACAAAGAGAAACACCTGAAATTGTTTTCACAAATATCATAAACTTCTCTACTTCTAGGGTAAGAACCTGAAATATCATAAATTTCTCTACTTCCGGGGTAAAAACCTCATCCTCAGAACAAAAAGAACCTTGCATCAAACATGATTCCCTTGCATCAAACATGATTAAGATCCAGGCACATCTTGATCTCCTGAATGTCCACGATCATATTTAGAGCAAGAAAATTTTCTCTTAAGCATACTTGTCACCGCCATGCTTAGGGTTTCAGTTATGGAGTTGCAGATAGAAATCTGCTATTGCAATTCTCATCCGTAAGTGGATTTGAAAATCCCAAAATCTCATAAATCATACCTCTAAATAAATGAAACTATAATTTTATTGTGATAATATACAATGTCATAGATCCAAAAAAAATGAAAACATCAACTAAAATATAAAATTTTATGATTATATTTAAATTATAATTTTTATTTTCAATAAAAAAAATCAAATAAAAATCTCCCATAAATTTAAATATAAAACTTTTACATAATCCAATATCTAAATCCATATATGGTGAAAGATATGTTAATTTTTATTATCCAAATCTAAACTTAATATAATAATTCAAAATTCCATCAAATTTGAGAATTGGTATAATATCACTTTGTATCAAATATTTTTTTTTTTTTTTTACATTCAACAAATTTAAATATAAAACTTTTACATAATCCAATATCCATATAATTTAAATATAAAATTTTTACATAATCCAATATCCATATTTATACAATATTTTTGAAAAATTTATCTAAATCTAAACTTACTATGATAATTCAAAATTCTATCAAATTTGAGAATTGATATAACATTAATTTGTATTAACCAATAAAAAAACAAAAAACATTCTGTTAAATTAAAAAATTCTATACCATACCGATTAATACTTTGTATTAACCAATAAAAAAAACAAAAAAACACTCTATTAAATTAAAAAATTCTATACCATACCGATTAATAGTGATGAGTTAATGTGCATTCGCTATTAGCAGTGAGAAATAATTATCCTCACTACTAGTTTGAAAATTAAATTATAACAGATTTTCTCGCCTATTTTAAAAAACTCTATTTCACACCTTCAAATTCAACAGTGTGTTGATCCTTATCCGATGGCCGATGATTCATGGGTAATCATTCCCCACTTGAAAACAAAGGTGTAGCCTAGAGGAGACGCCATCAGCACAAGGCTTTAAATGCGGATGCGGAGGTAGGCTAGGTAGTTAAATTAATGGAATCCCAAATTCCATATTGTTAAATAAATAATAATAATATTACTAGCCGGAGTAGGGTAATTGTATGATTTGATTCCTGGTCGTTGGCGTTATATACGTTCGTACATTTCCATATCTCGCGAGATCTTGTCCCCCAAATTATTTAAATAATGATTATTATTTTATGTTTTCCTCGTTGGAATTTTTGAAATTCCCGTCGCCGACCATCCGCACTGACGCGAGATGGGGCACCTCGACAGGTCATAGAGTGACGTGTTCGAGTAAGAAGCGTGCCAGAAGGGAGAGGAGCCCACGTCAGCTAACCTTTCCTGTCCGAAACACCGTTTTGACGCTGAATTTAGTTGCGTAATTAGCGCTGCTGCTCAGGTCTTATCTGTCCCCAAATTTGACTTGTTTTAATTTTGACGGCTTGTCGTGCAAATTTCAGGTTACGGGCGTGTTCCGAGGTAAACCATTTTCCGTGGATACGCGTTTAAGATGACGCGGAATTCGGCTGGGCAGATGGTAATTTGAGGTCTATATGCTTTTGACGGTTTGTAGGTCAACAACTTCAACTGTCCACGTCAGAGAATCGAGTAAGTTAAATAAGTGGGAAATTGATTTTCTACTATAAGAATTTACCAGATATTTCAGATATAAGTCGTGTTCTACTGTGATTCAAACTCTATAGAAAATCATAAAAAAATTCTTCATTAGGGAGAAAAAAATTTATTTGTTAAAAGCTAAATCCGATTTAATTCTCAAGCAACCTCATTTTATTTATTTATTATTATTATGTTTTTTAATCAGAAGAATCAGCAACCATCATTTAAATGTTGGTGTGACAAGTAGATTTGGACCGCTACTATTATTCCTCTGGGCCTACAACCTGTTATTTTTTTTATAAAACTAGTTAAAATAAAAAATTAAAACTTAAATCTTTTAATTTCCACATTTTCACTTAGTTACTAATTAAACTACCCCAAGACTGGATTTCCTTTAAGATTACTTAAAAAACCAATTTCAATTATCTATATTGATTCTGCAAACTGAAAATCCCTACACCATTCTGTTAAAACCCCACACACAAAAAATAAAATTAAAAAAATCATAATAACGAAAAGGAAAAAGTATACTCACCACCCACATTCCCTGAATAAGGTTTACATGGTTGAAAAAACACAGATTCCAACTTGACCTTCTGTGAAATTTGCATTAAAAATTTAGAGTCTGAATAAGGTGTGCGTGTCTTTAAAAAAACTTTAATTTGACCTCCTATAAAGATATAACTTGAAAGGAAAAACCAAAACATTATCCGTTTATACTATCTCGTTTAGAATTAGATTCTTTATATAGAAAGTTTTAGAGTTAGTTTAATTAGTTAAATTTCTGTTGCTAAAGAACTTATTTATTTGATAAATAGAATAACATTCTAGGATGATCTTTTTATGGACCATATTAAAATATATATATATATAAATAAAACCCTTGGAGTAAGACATTTTCTGTTTCTACCATTGCTGTCAATAATGCGTTTAGCATTCAGACAAACTGGACTTTAAATCTATGCGACCCTTTATATAATGGAATTTAAAATCAGTTTTATCTGAATTGATAGGTACCAGGTCTTAGGTTTGGGAGATCCCTGCTGTCTACTTATTCAGAACAACAACCAGCTTGGTTGCTTATGATTTTGGCATATAAGAGTAATTCCCAGCACTGTTTTTAAAATTCAAAAAAAATTGAGAAAGTCCAATACTTCGCCTTTAACTGATATAGTGAAAAGCCCAAATTTAAAATCCAAAAAATAATTGAGAAAGTCCATTAATTCGCCTTTTAATAATTCTGAAAAAAATCAGTGAAGGATCATTGAAAACTCGATGCAGATATAAGCATGTAAAAGAAATTGAGCTCAAATGAAGACCTTTTAATCTCTCTCTGTAAATATTTTTTAGTTTTTGGCCTAACTTTGTCTTTAACTCCAAAAAAAAAAAAAAGGGGAAAATTCTTTTGCTAAAGAATATAGAAAATTCATAGAGAGACAAACAAGGTAAAAGAGATGAATTTGGAAGTTGGGGAGACTTCAACATTTTATTTATTTTGAGGAAGAACTGATCACTTACCCTTATCTTTAAAATTTTATAGAATTTTCACTAATAAAATATAGGAATAAAGGTGATTGTTTTTTATCACTTTAATGGAATTAATTATTTATATTAATTAGTTAAGTAATATTTATTAATAAGTAGGGCTGTTTTTTTAAATTTAAGAATTTAAAATTAAAATTTTATAATATTTTCATTAATTAATGAATTATAAGAATAAATGAGATTGTTTTCTATCACTTTAATGGAATAATCATTCATTTAATTAATTAATTTTTTAAATAAATATAATTGTTTTTTAGAAATTTAAGAGCTTAAAGTTAAGTTTTATAATATTTTCATTAATAAACCATGGGAATAAATGAGATTGTTTTCTATCACTTGAATGGAAATAATCATTCATATAATTAAAAATTTATTAACCAACAAAATTGCTTTTCAAAACTTGAAATCATATTATTTTCAGAATTCTCCCGTATTTTAAAGATAAATCTAGCTTTGGGTTCAAAAAGTTTATTAAATTATAGATATTTTAAACTTCGATGAAAGCCAAACCCACAAAATTCTTAAATTTCGAAACCAACACAACAAAATTCTTAAAATTCAAATAAAGATTATTTTTAATAATTAATGTTTAATTTGAATTAGTGAATAATTTCAATGCCTCCCAATGTCGTTGATTCTTCTGAATCTCTCAAAAGATAAGAGTGAAGCAAAATTTATATGCATACCTAATGCTCACATAACTGTTGACACTTACTGCTTTGCAATTTTGCACCGAATATGGTAGTGGAGTTTTAAACTAATCCAATAATGTTTTAAACTAATTGGGAGTTATTGGCAATGCCAGGTTAGCTATGGAGTCATTCAATGCGTATGCATTTGTTTTTGGTTTGTGGAGATGCGCCTGCTGCTAGTGTCATAATCATATGTGTGAAGAGAGGTTGATGGCTTGAATGGATAACTCATTGATTAGATATGGGTGTGTTTATAAATGATTAAATAATTGTTTATATAAATAAAAATTGAGAGGGAAACATGCTGCTACTGCCATTGCAGGCTGCAGGTACAGAAGCAGCAGAGGAGGAGGAGAGGGGTGCTTATAGTTGGGTGGGGTGGGGTGAATGAATGGAGGAAGGAATATTATCTATGGAATGTGACATCCATCCAGATTGGCATCCATCAATGTTCATGCATGTGTGTCGTTGTGTGTTGGGGTCCAGTTATTGCAGTGAGATGGATGAATTGATGGTAGCATCCATCTTATTATCTATGTTTATGCACTCCACTAGGAGTACTGTCCTACACTCGCCGACTCTCTCTTCCTCCCTGCACCTCCGCTCCCCTCACCCTCACCCTTCTCCCCTCACCTTCACCTCTCCTTTCCGGACATTCCTTATTCATCTTCATAAATCACCGAGACTTGGACTAGACTCACCTCCCCTCTGTACCACAACAAATGATATATCATCATCATCATCCTCGTATCCCCACTGGGTATCTTAGAAACTGATCTCTGATGCTTTTCTGGTCTTTGCTTTTCCTTGTCTGTGTATGCCTTCATCACTTGCTTTCCAAGCCCACTACTTTCTTGATTCCTCCTCCGCTGGTTCTGTGTGTATTCGGTGATTTGATAACAGTGGGCTGTTGGGTCTGGAAGCTCTCTGGTATTGCATCCAGTTGGGAGCTGGATTTTGGGGGCTGAATTTGGCATCTAAAACCCATTTGTCAGTATCAAGACCAGTAGCTGTTTAGAGCTTCTTTATGTGCAACTGTTGTCAGGTTGATCGAATACAGACCGCAATTTGAGAGTGCACCAAGCTTTCAAGCCGATCATTCACTGCGCAGGCCCTGCATTGGAGATAAGCCAAGCTGGAAGCTGATCAGGTATTCTCTCAAACCCATTTACTGGTTTTGCAGGATTTTCAGATAGGATAAGGTCTCTGCAAAGAGTTTCAATCGAATTCTGATCACACGATGGGGAAATTAGGTTTTCACTGTCACTGGCAAACATAAGATAGATCTGCAGGCAAGCTGTTTCTTTCTGGGCCGGTATTCTCACAAAAAACCACTCAAATTCACATGCAAGAAGATGTTTGGATATGCCTGCAGAATCTCCCATAGATTTTACCAATACACACGTTCAATTACAGACGATGGGTATCCAAATTTGCTTTCCCAAAGTATGTCCGAATCTGTTTGGTGAAAAATGATTGTATGGCATCATTTCATTTCATTATACTCTCCTCACCCTATTGGTCTCTGCAGGGTCTAGTCTCCAGACTCTCTTCCTTTACATAAGGTAAAATAATTGAAGCAGCCACACGCCCCAGAGATTATATTCTCACGGGCGAGCTGAGCATATATGCTATTCCATGGAAACTAAACTAGTGCTCTAAAGCCCCCCCTCCCCCCACACCCACCCCTTTTATTCTCATCACCCCAAGCCCCTCAAATCCTTGGAGATTAGAAACTCTTACATCAAATCCCTGTTTAGATCCCTCTCCTCTAAAATTCAGGAAGATGTCCATGTCTTGACGGCCTGATAACCCCACTCTGCCCACTGGCCAACATTCAATAATTAATGATCAGCCATTCATATCCTAAACATACATTCTGGAAACACGGTCATGGGGATAAGTAGGAATGGGTTTGCATGGGAGAATTATCATTTTACATGCGTGCATTAGTGTTGGAGATAAAGTCGGCCTGTGATTCGGAGCTGTAACAGTTGAATTTTTCTGTTTTGGGTTCAGAACGCTATGCAGGAAAGAGGGTTGAAGCCTCCAGATGACATAATGTCATGTTCAAGGCCCCTGTTGGATCGCAGGCTCAAACCCCACGCTGAACAGGCGCAGAAGTGCCCACGCTGTGAGTCCACCAATACCAAGTTCTGCTACTATAATAACTACAGTTTGTCACAGCCCAGATATTTCTGCAAGACCTGTAGGAGGTACTGGACAAAAGGGGGCACCCTGCGCAATGTCCCTGTGGGAGGAGGTTGCAGAAAGAACAAGCGGACAAAGAGGGCATCCGATCAGCCTGTTTCTGCTCAGAATGAGGCGTCGCCTTCTGCAAACACAACTGGGTGTGAAGGACCCAGCTGTCCAACAATGGAAGAGCCCAGCAGCACTGTTCCCGGAGCTTCTACTTCCCTTTACTACAGTATTGCCAGTGAGGGAGATGAGCTTCCAGGATTTGCATATGCCAGAGCCCCACTTGGGGGCTGTAACAGTAGTAATAACACTGGATCTCTCCAGCCAAGTCTTGCTCCATTGGGGAGCCTGTCATCTCTGAATGCCCTACAGTCTCTGAAGAACAGTTTCCCAGGTCTGGACTTGCCTAGTTGCAGCAGGCCTGACCAGGGGCCACTGAACATTAGTGATCTGAGCTGTCTTTTTGAGGCACAACATCAACAACAACAGATGAATACATCAACATCTCTACCCATTTCCCATGTCAGTGATATTTTCAATCCCTTCAGCCTTCCTGTTGATGCATTGAATAGCCATGATCATCAATGGCGAGGGCTGGTTCAGCAGCAGAAGCTTGGGGTGCCCTTGGAAGACGGACAGGTTAATCTGTTGCCACTGGGGGAAAATATATTGGAGGGTTTGAGGCCTCACCAGCAGAAGTTGAGGCAAAACAACAATGCAAAGCTGGAAGATGAAAATTTAAGGACCAGTGGTCCTCCAGTACACTGGCAGGTTCCACCGGAAGGATTTTTTGAAACTGGTGGAGATTCTGGGTACTGGAATGGTGGTGGAACATGGCCAGATCTGTCAGGTTATGGGCCTTCTTCAAGCCCTCTGATATAGGTTTCTCGTGTAGGGACTGATATGGATTGAGTAATTGTTTTTCTTCTGTGTTGCATTAAGGCCCACCATCTTATTTAAGGATGTTCATGATCTAGAAGGAAATGGCCTGAATTTTCCTGCTATCTCATGCCCTGGGAGCTGATGGGGCTATGTAGAGTACCTTCTCTTGTCTGATATTCTATGATAGAGTTTCCAAGACATGACAGCAGTTTCACCAATCTGAGACTCCAACAACCACATATATTTTTTCCAGTTGTTTCTGCATCTCTCCTTCGGAGCTGAGTAGCAGGTCTACTCACATTTTCCCTATCCTTGTGAGGTAAATGTGAGATACCTGCTACTATCTTTCATTTTCTTCTCTTGTAGTCTGTCTGCACTTGGAGTTTCAGTTTGGTGTTTCTGGAGCAATATTATACTTAAATCCACAAATTCAGCAGAAGTCTTCACACCATCAAGGGCGGTATGAACACACGAAGCTTGTTTTTTTCGTTGGCTTCAAATTCTGATTTTTGATGTACTGAGCTTCTCCTCAACTCTATTTTTATCCCCCCCCCAAAAAGGAAAAGCTACTATGCTAGTGCACGGGGAGGAGCTGCAGCTTATGGAACTGAATTACAATATGTGATAATTTGACACGCCGGCTGACAAATGATGGATGTAGGTTTCTTTTGCTGCTGCACATGTGAGTTCAGTTCCGGTCCCTTTTGGCAGTGTCAGTGTGGAATCCTTTGTAAATACTTGAGTAACTTCTGATTGTATTCTGAATCAAGATTGGGATTTTTATAGGATTTGTTGTAACCCAATTTTTTTTGGTACAGTAGGAGCTGTGTGAGCCTTACCATTACAATGGTGCAGGATTATACTATACATTTTCTAGGTTGATGTGATGGCTGGTGCACAGCCTAATTTGCATTTTGCAGGGGTGGTACGGTTGGGCACTCACCTGCATTCTTTACAGAAGATGCCAATAATCTTCCCTCTTGTGGAGTCAGCAGACAGAAGCTTCTGCTGTTTCTTGGTATGGTTGTAAGAGGCTAGCTCGGATTAAGTCTATAGTCTTGATACATTAGAATTAGTTTCTTCACATATATATATAATCCTTGCAAAAACAAAAGATAGGTTGCGTTTGCATTGTAATCTTTCTGGCTAAAATATATGCAAAGTAAAAGGTAGTGCTTTGTTGTAGAATATTCCTTTCTGCAGCATTTTTAACTGTGTGGAGTTTTGTGTATTCACGTGATCTAACATTGTCCAGCTGTGGACAATGAGCCCATAGCTTTGTATTTGTTGGTTAGTGATCACGTTTGTTTAGGCTGCAGTAAAAAAAAATGGTGAATTGTGAACTGTGTTTCAGTGGTGATGATTGTCAATGTGTTATTACAGATTCTTTAAATGCAATTGATTTCTTCTTCCTTTTCATGTCAATGTCATTGCACCAGAAGGGTTAGGTGCAGATTTTTTTTTGTTACTTTGACTCAAGGGATTCAAACCTTGAAATTTGAATATCATGATTCACATAATACTTCATAGCAGCTATTGCTAATTAAACTATCCAATAAACTAACATTAAAATATAATATTTTTAAGCATTAATTACTACTTTTTTACAATAAATATTAAACAAATTTACCAAATTTTCTGATCCATATTTATTTATACAGATCATAGTAAACAGTCTCTTTGCATGACAGCTGGTTCAGTGATATGCTGCTGATTATGAAGGCTATTTTAAATTATTTTTTTGAGGAAGTGCCCATATCATAAGTTAGCTTTAGTTATGAGATTTACATAATATTAATATTAATACACCAAGTGTTAATTACTATTTTTAACAAAAAAATATTTAAAATAATATAAATTTATCTGAATGACTAAATTTACCATATTATCATATATATTTATACCCAACATAGTAAACAGTTTCTTTGCATACCCATCATAGTAACCACAGTCTCTCGGTCTCTTTGCATACCCATAATAGTAAACACAGTCTCTCATGTTAAACGCAGTCTTGATATGCTGCTCTTTGCATACCCATCATAGTAAACACAGTCTCTCATATTAAACACACGTCTCTTTGCATAACAGCTGGTTCAGTGATATGCTGCTGACTATAAAGGATATTTTAATTTTTCTTTTCTAGGAAGTGCCCATAAATTTACCATATTTTTTCTGATTATTTATAGCCATCACAGTAAACAGTCTCCTTGCATACCAATCGTAGTAAACAGAGTCTCTTTGCATGACAGCTGGTTCAGTGATATGCTGCTGATTATGAAGGATTTTTTTTTTTTTTTTTTTTCTATAAGGAGGTGCCCATATCATTAGTTAGGTTTAGTTATGAGATTTACATAATACGCAACTATCACTAATTGAACTACCTGGTAAGTTAATATTAACCGAGTATTAATTACTATTTTTTACAATAAAATTTATCTGAATCATTAAAAATTTACCATATATTTTCTGATTCATATGTATTTATAATCATTATAGTAAAACACAGTCTCTATTTTCTGATTCATATGTATTTATAATCATTATAGTAAAACACAGTCTCTTTGCATAACAGCTGGTTCAGTGTATGCTGCTGATTATGAAAGCTATTTTAAATATTTTTTTAGGAAGTTTCCATATCACTAGTTATACATGCTTTAGTCTCTTTGTTATATTGTTTTTAACTATATTTTTTTAGTCTAGTCCAGAATTCTACATAGATTTGTTGGAATGACCAGTTTTTTTTTTTTAGCTTGGTAAGACCCTCTCATTTTCAAATCATTTTCAAATTTTTACATGTCCGTTATTCACCCCACTTCCAGGGAGGGTAGCACAAGAATTGAACCCAAAATCTCCGGTTTGGTGAGACTTCATTTTCCACAACCATCGCCACTTGAGCGACCCCATGCGGACGTTGGAATGACCAGTTTAAGTTGTGATTAAAAATTATTTAATTAAACTTTATTCAAAATTACAAAATTTATAATAATTTGAACATAGATTCGTTAAAATGACAAATTGTTTCACAGAACTCCATCCAAAACTACACACTTATAATAGTTAAACAACTCCCATAGAAATTATATGACAAAATTTGGTATACACTTCTTTGCAAGTGAATTACAAACGCGTATGTAGCGCGAAGACAATGCAGTTCTGTGAGCGAATTAATTACTTTGCAGTTGTGGCTGGCTGGTCGGTATCAGTATGAAAGGTCTTATTCTCACATCTTTATTGCTGGTAAGTTCAGCAGATTCTCGTCACCGATTCGAAGAAAACGATTCTGACATGGAAATTCGGGACCTCCTTCCATGTACTCGTGCTGTCAAATGCATTGAATACATGTCTTCGACTGCGCCTTTTACTATAAATTATAGTCCTTGCACATATTAATTGTATGGTCTTGACAGCTTAGCTTTTAGCTAGCTAGTCAAAAGATGAAGATCTGGTGTGCCGGCGCCTTGCCTGGGGGATTTATGCCTTTACTCAGCAGTTACAGGTGGTTCATCGACCTTTGGAACACAAGACTACTTCACAGGTAATTGTATTAGATAGAGAGCATGTGGTGAAATTCTGCCAATGATTGCGCCTAAATTCACGGTAATAGATCTGTACGAGAATTGCAGTATTGATACCAGTATTTCTGAGTATCAGTTTCTCGCACTGACCATGCAAGTGTATTTACGAAGCATCGTATCACAGTAATTGCGACTTCACACCCCACCTATAATATCCATTCAGGCTACAATACTACCCATTCAGGCCTGGTATTTCAACTTTATCTTGTTTATCCAACAAAAAATTGATAAAAATTATTTCAAATTTAATTCATCTGGTTTATCAAATAAAAATTTAATAAAAATAATTTCAAATTTATTTTGAGTGATTGGAAAATTTATCTTTTATCTAAATCACTTATTAAAATTTATGACTTACAACTTAAATATAATTTTATCATTTAATTTATATATCAAATTTAACCTCTATCTTAATCACTGATTAAAATTTATTACGCGCAACTTAAATATTTAGCTTTATCTAAATCAAACATTAGAATTTGTGACCAACCAATTAAATATTTAAACATAATTGACAGTTTCACCAGTGAAAAATCTGGAATAGAAAACCATCCAATTTCGGAACAGCCGAAACCCTAACCCTAACTTGTACTGTAATGCCACAATATTTGAGATGCTGATATGATCTCACCTAAACAAGCTGAAACTTTCTCGTGTCATGTTTCACATAAATTTAGAACAAATTGAATAAGAGATATTTATTTTAATTTAGATTTTTTGGGAGGTCTTATGTAAGTTTATGGTTTTAGTTCAAAAAAGCATGTGAGATTAAACATTCTCATAAAGAAGGTTAAAATATTATATTAATTTTAGGTTAGATTTTTGTTTTTAGTTATAATAATTTTTTCCCTTTGTTCTGTGAAATATTTAAATGGGCCATTTTTTTAAGATATAATTTTTTTAGGAAAGGTTTATATTTAAAAAGATTTGATTCATTTAAGTTTTAGATAAATTTGGAATTAAAATAAATCTATGCTGGTTTTGAACAACACTAATAAAATGTTTTAATTATAAAGAACATTTTATTTTCAATTGTTTTATATAATATATAAGTAATTTACTTTTATTTATGATTCAAAATCTTTATATTAAAAATACATGCCCTCCTCTTTAGGTTGAAGATTAAAAACATATATCAATAAAATCTCTATATATTTAAAATTACTTCTTTTAAAATGTTGCATTATATTTTAAATTGTCTTTATTATTAATATTTTTTAAAATGTTACATATTAGTTCAGGGGGTTTTGGATAGATGGTGATCAGGGATTTTGTTAAGGGACTCTTTGATGTGAAGTCACTGATTCAATTTTCTATCCGGATAGGGGTTATATATTGGACATGATGATGAAGATGTAGTCCTACCAAGTTTACAAAAAAAAATGTTACATATTAACTCTATAGTGAATACTAAAGGAATTATAAATCTCCCTCAATATCATGAATTATAAAGCACTCTTTAATGGAATAAGATATCTCTCTCTATATATATTTGATGTTAAAATCTGATTAGCAATATGCATATTGAAATATTTGGTTTATAATTCCCATTAAACGTTGTTTGTTATAGTGTTGAGAGACTTGCTAGCATGCTATGAATGAGATGTGGTAATGTTATCTTAAGTTATGTAAACAAAAATAATAAAATAATAAAAATAAAAACAAATATTGACCCATGGTATTCACCCATGGTAATGAATTATAGTATTCACACGGAATATGACCTATTTAAAAGGGCAAAGACTTATTATTTATAGAAAGTAAATATATCCATCTTAACTAAGAATCTATAAAATCTCTTTTGTATTCAAAAAAGAGATTTGCACTTTGAGAATTTTGATGTCTTTCAATGCTTGATGGATCCAGAGTTCAAATGGATCTAACCTAATTAATATTTTTTAAATATTGTATATAAACTCTATATTAAAAATAAAATAAATTACACATCTCCTTTTGAATAGAAAATAAAAATATAATTTTTTTTAATTTAAATTACTTTATTATTTTCAATATAAAAATGATAATGCAATTATGTTATTTAGTATGAAAATTGAAATATTTTATTTATAACTAATATTAAAATAATATTTGTTATTAATATATTTTTGTTTTAAATTAGATATCAATTCAATAACTTTATATTAAAAATAAAATAAATTACACATCTTTTTTTGAATAGAAAATGAAAATATAAGAATTTTTAATTTAAAGTACTTTATTATTTTCAATATAAAAATGATATACAATTATGTTATTTAATATGAAAATTGAAATATTTTATTTATAACTAATATTAAAATAATATTTGTTATTAATATATTTTTGTTTTAAATTAGATATCAAGTCAATATAAAATGAATTACAGATCATGTAATATCAATAATATTATTTTTACATGCTATTTGTCAATTCCATATTAGATATGGAGGAAAAATTATATATCATTAATTATTAAATATAAAGAACAAATTAGACTATCCAACTTCTACAGTTTGATATGTACTATCTGATCTGTTATATAGTCTCAATATAATACAATTCTGCTTTTTCTTTCAGAAAAAAAAAAATTGTATATCATTAATTTTTTTTTATGACATATAAAATTAATATAAAAAAAAAAATTGGAAATTAAAATATATTATTTTAGAATCTCTAAAATACCTATACACAAAAATTATTTTGAATGGATTATTTCAAAATATGCATTTTTATTTATTTTCGATTGCATTATGGACAAAATGTCCAGTTCAATTTTTTTTTATACAATTTATGTTAGGAATATTATGTTAATATTTAAAAGAGAGTAACCTATTAATACCTGTTACAAGCTTATTCCAAATCACAGGTTTGGTAGCACCATGTGTTAGAAGTGGGTGATCTTTTTATTGCATGTACACAATGAATAAAGATCAGTGAAAGCATTTGAAGTAGCGTCGACTAGTTAGTTGCCAGAGTCAGGAGTGATAAATCAGTGGACACTCTTCACTTTCGCTTACAAGACTTTCAGAGTTGTTTGTCACTACCAATCATAAAGTCATAACCAATATTATATGCTCAGAATATATAAATCCACCTCTGCATTCTCTAGGCCCTTAGATAATACAACTGTTTTCTAAGAGCAATTGTAATCAACCTTTGAATTTCTTTGTTTAACCTCCCTCTGCGGTTTAGTATCGGAGGTTTTTGAAAATTTTATATTGACCTTTTAGTTTTCTTCTTCAACCTCCATCTGTCTTTACGGCCGAAACTCTTAAAACACATGAGAGAAAAGTACATATTTGTAAACAAACCTAACCCTAAATTTTAGTTGCTTTAAGAAAAAAAACTAGTAAACATGAAAATCATATATTGAGGTTACGTTTAATATGTTGATGATTGCCCCTTCATGCATTGTGATTATGTTTAATGTGTTTGTTTAGATATTAGAGCTACGTTTAACACAACGACTTACGAGGTTTCATGATATCAACAACCCAATTTAGATGATAAAAAGGGAGAAATCAAAATTCTTGGGAAAATGTTTCTATTAATATAATGAGTAATAAGTATTATATAAATTTAATTTATTATATAGATGATAAAAACGGAGAAATCAAAATTCTTGGGAAAACGTTTTTATTAATATAATGAGTACTAAGTATTATACAAATTTAATTTATTATATAGTTTATAAAAAAATAATGATTTTAAGATAAAAAGCCAAGTTACTATTTTTTTTGGGTTCAAATGTGACCAAAAAAATTAATTATGAGTTTTTTTAAAAAAATAATTGAAATATAATCTTACTAATCTAAAATATTGTTATCTAATTTATATACATATTTTTGAATAAAAAAAATATGAAATCAATAAAATATATTCTATAAAACAAGAAATTGTGATAGAATGATGACTTAGAAATTCATTATTAGTTAATTAAAATTTGGATGAATGTATTTTTCACAAAGTATGAGAAACTGAGAATTTGTAGAAGAATCAAAATTAATTTGAATTTTACAAATATTTAAATATGAATGTAGGATTTGCACAAACATTAATAAAATGCTAATGTTTATTGTTGGTTTGCAACTTATCTTGGGTGTTATGATGCCTAGGGACCTTAGAGTTGTTCAACATAAACTTATTGTTGATAAAAGAGAAGAATATTAGTAATATTTAATTCATATTCAACCCTATCAAAGAAAAAGAAGGTTAAACATTCATTCAACAATTTTTGTAAATGTTAAATGACACTAAATATTAAGCCAAAGGGTCATAATACTTTCGAACATAGCGACACACATCCATTAGGGGATAAGACATAAAGAAAACATGTAATAATTGTATGTGTAAGAGAAAGATACTCACACTTCATAAAAGATATAAGATTTGGAGGTGAGCATAAATAACCATCATATTCATTAATCTTGTCATTAAAATACACTAAAGTTAGGTGCAATATATACTCCACTCCCCATACACATATATGTAGAACATGTAACCATATTAACTACAATGAACTTAAGGATTGAATGATTATACAACACAATATAAATATTTATCTAATTAACTAATTGACCATTTTAACCCTTTACAATGATTCTAAATGCCTTATGATTATTTTAAAATATATGCTGGTCTAGTGAGAAAAAGGTTAGTGGCGACACCTTTTTAAGTAAAATCACTACAAATTAAATTATCTAAGTGCAATTCAAACATGTATGCATTCTTTGGATGAACCCTTAGTGAAACAATGTTAAGCTTATGTAAACTATGTGCACATGTTTTGTATAAACTCCAAGAACTTGATATTCTAAGCATTTTTTCATGTACAAATACTAGCCGAGCACACATGCTCTATGACCAATCACTTTACACACATCTTTGCCAAATTGCAAATAATGTAGCCTAAAAGCCTCAAACATAAAGATTGGCTCACCCTTAATCTAACTCTGTTGGAATAAAGAATTACTAAGAGGGGGGTGAATCAATAATAGTGAGGTTCTTAAGATTTAAGCTCAATTCTTCATTTCCTTTTGCTTTTGCCAGATACTTGTGAGAGCATATATATCTATACACACACACACACACACAAAACAAAGTAAATCATTCACGTGAGAACACAATCCATCAATTGAGCAACACACACCTATCGACATAGGTATTTTTACGTGGAAACAGAAAGGGAGAAAACCACCAATTTGTTTGTTATTATGATGTAAATTAAGCACCCACTTAATTACATCACCCTAACCACCCTCAAGATAGCAAGCCACGACTTGCCAAGATGCACCAACCTCTTATGAATGCATGCCACTACCTGCTCTAGCCATTGTTATGTTTCTCACGCAATTTTCAAACTAAAAACATAGTGTTGTGAAGGCAAATCCCCTCGGCAGACAGATGCGATCTCTCTAGCCCAATGAGTGGGTCTAGAAACAAGCTAACATGCACTTTCCTAGCTTATGTTTAACAAATGTAGAGAGAGAGTGACCTACCTCACTCTGATGCTAATCACTCAATCCTTTGGAGATGACTTTAATTCTTTCGCTTCCAGGGTCTCTCCTTACTTGTTCTTCATGTCCGAGTACCTGCAAGAAATATCAAAGAGAAATACAAGGTACATGAGCATATATGGCATATATCAAACATAAACTACTTAATATATCAAGGAGTATTAAGCTAAAAGCATAAACATTTACAAAATTATGGAAAGTGAACATCATATGTATATATTAATAAGTCAAAAAGGGAAGCATTCCACCTATGCTTTAATGTTGGATACCTCATTTTGGTGGATGTCCAAGTCAAAGAAAAGACTCTTCAAGCACTCCTCCAAGTTATAATGGGCAACATTTGGGCATAATCTCAGTATAGGAATGCAGGCAATCAATGACCAACCATTTGGGGATGGAAGGGAGTTGATTTATAGGAAGGGAGAGGGAGTTAGGGATCCACAAAAGAGGGATGAAGGTACACATCTCAAGGGGAATGCACATAATGATAAGACCAAGAGCTCCAAATGGGAGAGCTCGGCCATATCTACAACAACCAATATCCAA
Organism: Pinus tabuliformis; assembly: GCA_031772625.1. Classification (NCBI taxonomy): domain Eukaryota; kingdom Viridiplantae; phylum Streptophyta; class Pinopsida; order Pinales; family Pinaceae; genus Pinus; species Pinus tabuliformis. The sequence continues at coordinate 1,218,541,194 of CM062817.1, read as the reverse complement.
CTTGTTGTTCTCGAAGTTTCTAGCATATAAATCTTCTCCCCCATTTTGGGAAAACCTTATAGAAGAGGTTCAACACATGTTTTCATATCAAAACCCGCGCTGGCAGCACTACGGTGAAGCAGTGCAACTTTCCATCAGCGTAGGCAGGCAGTGGAGCAAAGAGCGTCGACCCTAAATTAGGGTTTTAGCTAACCTTCTTGAGAATTGACTCCGGGCACTTTTCCTTTGGTTTTTCAGGGATGTTTTTGTTTGTGTATCATGATGGATATAATTCACAGTTATCAACATTTTGTCACTTCGGGATATGGAATAGTAAGTGAATAGGAGGTGTGACAAAATACTATGTAACAGATGCCCCCTAAAGCATAAAGGCAGAACATGGAGTGATGTTTGAGATGCTTTACAAGCCAATGCAAAACTAGAAGAAAACCATCAGGAGACCTGCAAATCAAGCATATACATATCTAACATCTCTGATAAACATGCTTAGTGATACATGAATATGCATCTAATGATACATGAATCCACGGTATGGATGCAACCATCCGAATAGAAGGGATCATATGTATGGATCCACAGTATGGTCGCATCCATCCAAATAAAGAGGATCATATATATGGACCCACGATATGGTCACAACCATCAGTACAAAGGAAAACATGTGTCCAATAATGAATAACTCATAGCTCCACTCAACCTAGATTTTATTAGACAGAATCCAGGGTCTTGTGCTCTGTCTTGACCTGATCAATGTACGAATTCTAACACGTGAATAGATGTGTCAAAGTCGAACATGATAGAAAACCACCTGATTACTGGTCAATGATGTAAACCGTTAACAGACACGCAAGAAACCACCAATAATGACAATGGATCTCAAGCTACAATCAGCACAATCCACGAGTGTGAATAATGAAGATAAAGTAAAACACCCGTAGAATCATTTGATCAAAGACCAATGATGTAAACCTGTCGCCGAATGCGAAGAACTTTCCATTGAGACATGCAAGCTCCAAGGTACTGAAAGGGCATTTCTAAGTTAGCTTCTTGGATAGTGAGTTGAAGTCAACAGGAAGTGCTCCATCGAAGGAGGGCCATAATGTTTCCCACATCATCGACACAAAACATAGGGTATCTCAAAATGATAGGAGTGATTCAGGACTGTGGCAGAAAGGTCAGACAATGTATAAGTGGTAAAAGACTGTAGATGGGACTTCTCTTGAACATATCGGCGACATGACTCTGGAGTTTTGCAGCATTTGACTCAAAATAAGATCAGAGGTCATGGTGATAATGAAATCAAATGAGAGGCAAATGGATTTTCCAAAACCCATGAAGGCAAGTGATGAAGTGAGGATGACCCAGACCTGACACAAGCAACAGATATGTGTCATGTTCAAGAGCGACATGCTGCCTTTATACAAAATACAAGAGATGTTCGCTTTCATTCCCCCCCACTATTTATAGTGAGTACCTCTTTATTTTTACACAAGTTTGAAGAGGATACCATATGCTTGTCGTATAAGTTAATCCTTCGGATGAATCCATCTTAGTAAGCTTAACGAGGCTTAGGAAGGAGTAACTTGGTCTTGTCATGGTGACAGGTCCTGCATCGTTTAAGATTTACGAGTTTGATGGAGGGGAAACTCGACGTCTTTTTCATGTTTAGAGAGTTTGAAAAAGAGGTGAAAAAGAAAACTCCAAAGGTCCCTTTTTGTAGATAGTCCATTGAATCCAAAAAGGTAGAAAACAATACTCGAGAGAACCTCTTAGTCATGGTCAACCAAGGTATTCCTTTTTTGTACAATAGTCTATCTCAATCCGGAAAAAGGTTAAACTTATACTGAGTAGATGTCCTTTCATTTACTTCTACGAGTTTGTAAAGACAAATGCTCGAAAATCTTTTCATATTTCAAGAGTCAAAAAAGAGCTAACAGCTGACTCCTCCTGGAAGAACGAGTGGTATAAAAGGATCGAAATTGGTTCTGGTGATGATGAAACTGCTCAAAACATGTAAAGGTCAAGAGATTGGCTAATAAGACCGCTCATTGTAGATGTTCCCTAGGCAAGGGTAAAACAACTAAGTGAAAGCGTATGAATCGCCAAAGAGATGGTGACGATGGAATGAAAAAGCCAAGGCTCATCTTGCAAGAACAAGTTGATAAATATGGAAATCGCGAGAGGTAAAAAGGGAAATGATTTCATTTTTACACAAGCTTGAAACATGGGAAACTACGCTTGAGTATACTTAAGGATGGTTTCATTTTTTCACAAGCTTGAAACATGAGAAAAACTATGCTTGGATTTGGTTTCATTTTTACACAAGCTTGAAACGGAAACAACTATTCTTGGGTTTGGTTTCATTTTTACACAAGATTGAAACAATGATAAGCTATGCTTGATATGAGTTTGCATGCCCCCACTATAATGAATCAATTCGAGGTACATGCCCCCCAATCTTCATTTCATTCACCTAAGTAGATCACTGGTTACTAATAGGTGGATGGAATGAAGGTTCACTTACGAGATCAAGTGAAAGACTCGACTGGGGTTTTACAATATCTAATCAAAGACTCGAATTGGAAGGGATTTTTTTCATTTTTTATCAAGCTTGACACAGGAAAAGAACCATGCTCATGACACCTTGTTTCATTTTTTAGCGAGCTTGACACAAGTAAAGGAACCATGCTCATAACCTATTTCCTTTTTTAATGAGGTTGACATAGTAAAAGAACTATCCTCATGGCACCTATTTCATTTTTTAACGAGGTTGACATAGTAAAAGAACTATCCTCATGACCTTGATCATGGACTATAAGAGACCACGACTTACATGATGTTCTCATCAAATGGGAGAACAACACTATGGAAGGGACACATGTCTAGGGATCCAAATGAAAAATCAGGCTCCAACGCCCCCAGTACATGATGCACTACATCACCCACTAGACCATCAGTAGATGTGGGCATGAAATAGGTGGCCACATAATTAACCTGTGGCAGGGGTGATATCTATTGTATATAAGAACCATTTAGGGATGATGGTTGATTGGGGGTTGATTCAGGACCAATGAATGTAAACTGGTTAATGATCACAATTCTTCCTTCATGCGGGAAACACATCACACAAAAGAGAGAAGAGACAAGAGTTCCCATGACATAAACATAGTCACAACCAAGGAGTAGATTAAAATCTAAAGGGTCTTGGAAAACCATCACATCTATATAGACAATCTTTCCTCCCAAAGTAATAGTTTACTTAGGAAGGATCCCTAATGGTTGAGTGGTTCCTTTGTTAAAAGCCAACATATTATGGGTGATGGGGACAAGCTAAGGAGAACGTAAATATTTCCAAGCAGTTGAGGACATAATGCTAACATATGTGCTCTCATCTATGACTGTGCTAGGTACGACCATTTTGTAAGCCTGTACTATAATTTGGAAAGGCACATAAGACAGAAGATGATATCCTGCTTGTCAAATCCGATCAAAAGAAGTGATTGAACTACTCGGAAGGGGTGTCGTAGGAAATGTGAGAGCTATCCTCTTGCACTATGGGAACAAGAGAACTTCTCTCATGCACCTCGGGAACGGGAGGATTTCCCTCTAGTTCATTTGAAACTAAAGAAACCAGACAAACCTAAGTAGTATGAGGTTCACTCTCTACTTGAAAGGTATGGTTAACTAAAGGTGGATTCAGGTCTACCATTTTCTTAACCAGTGATTGGTCGAGAATGGACTCAGGAGACTCACTTTTAGGGAGAGCAGGGTTGACCAAATATGGATTTTGAACAATCACTAGATCAACTAGTGAAGGATCAGGGGAAAGCTTACGATAACCAGTCGGAAAACGAGGCTAAGAAGCTGTAAGGTTTTCCAACTCTTTGGAAGCTTCATCCATCAGAGGACAAAGGTGAATGGGATCATTACCTTCACACAACTTACAGGGAAATTTGACTTTTCCCTTTTTCCCATGGGCTTTACTGTCACTAGTCGAAGGTTTATCACCAGCATGATCTCCAGAGGCTGATGAAAAAGGTTGATGTGAAGTTGTGGACCACACTTCTAAAATCTTGGGAATACCAGGACAATTCCTAAGAAGGTGGTCACCCTTACATAGCATGCAAGGGAATTTCACTTTCTAGGGCTAAATGGAAGAATTTTATGCATTAGTTGCATCGGTAACAATAATTATTTGGTTCCCCCCTTGCTTATTTTGCTGCTTCTTCTTCGTCCTCTTCTTCTTATTCTTAGCTTCATGGTTACTAGAATCCAAACTTTCACCAGGAAAAGAGGAAGAGCGGGGTGAAGAAGGTGAGGGTTCAACTTTAGGATCAATATGATGTTGATGTTGTTCAAGTGGAGGAGAACTTGGTTGAAAAGAAGTTTGGACACTTGGAATTACCAAGGCCAAAAATACCAAACTGGAAAACCAATGGTTAAACTAGGAAGGGACACCATAACCATATAGGGAGCACCAACATTTCCAGAAAGAAGGAAAAGGACTAGGATTCCCATTAGGGGGGTTTCCTTGGTTGGTAGACTCGGGAAATGTTTCCATTGGTATCAACCTAAGATCTACTAAGGAGTATGTCCACATGAAGGATGTTTTTCCGCGGTCAATTAATTGATTTTAGAAATTAAAAAAACAAAACCAAAAAAGGGGAAAGTTAGGCAAGATGGTTTACCAAGTATCCGTGAACCACTATATACACCTTAGCCAAAACCAAGGACTTAACATTAACGTATGTCAATTGATCTCGCTGAATGTTGTGTTTGGTGTGTTAGGGTCCTATAATTTATAGGATCTCAAGGTGATTGAGTATCTCATATTTGGCAGATTTCATATTGTTCATAGATTTCAATATTCAATTGATTTCACAAAAAAAAACAAAAAAAATGAAAAGATGGTATATAAAAAAAAAGAAGAGAAAAAGAACAAAAGAGAAAAAAAATTAGTAGAAAATAAAACCCCAAATGTTGTTCAATTCATACAGTCTAAGCATGATTGAACAAACTTCAATTTCTATTGATAGGGTAGAAAATAAAGATCTGCCAAACAGTTTAAGCTTGACAAATCAATAGTTAGGTAGAAATGAAATTGGTTCAACTGTTTAATCTGGACCAATGGGAGAAATAATTGATAGAGTAGGTTAGAAATAAAAAGAGGTGAAGAAAAGGTCTGCAAATCCAAATACACCCTGCAAATGCAAAAAGAAAAAAATAAAAATGTTAGATTAGAAAGATAAAGGGTAGGTAGGTTGAGAAAAATCACAAAGGGAAAAAGTCATGAAGAGTTCTTTAAGGTTTGATGACATATCTAAATGTTTTTTCCTAATGTCGGGAAAAGAAATTAAAAAGGGGAAGGGGTCTTATGTTATTTTCCCTAACCTTATTATATACCCCTATATTCAATATTCCGCCCCCATATTAATTCTCCTACCCCACCACTCACGTACCTATCACATCAAACATAACCCACCCCTCACCTCTCATTGAATCTCCACACCCACCATCCGATCTAATGGCCCATATAACTTCCCCCCCCATCACCCTCTGAATGTTAATACTGAGGGGGGGGGGGGGTTCAAAATCAATGGTTTCAAATCACTGACGTGTCAAACTCTCGAGTTTTCGCACCCCCCTCACTCATTCCGCTTACCGCTCCCAGGGCCTCCCAAAAAGTGGTTTTCACCTTCACTAAACCACCTCCCCCGTTCCCATTGTGACCATTCACCAAGCGTGCCACCTCACAACGCCATTCTGTCCCATTTGCCTATCACCTCCATTCTCACGCTATGCCACTTCACATTCAATTGGCTGGACCGTTAGCCAAAAAACCCGCGCCACTTTAGGCCAATCCAATGGGAACACAACAAAACTACAAATGCACCATTTCACACCATTTACAAATTTTAACATGCTTTATCTACTTACAAGTGAAATTTAAAATTCATACAAGCATACACAGAGAAAGAGAGCACACTCAAACAATAGTACAAGCGCAAAAAACTCCATTTTCCTGCAATTATCAAGCATTCCCTTTCTCAAATCCCAGTTCCTGGTCATTCCTTTTCTTTCTCCCTCATTGAATTCCCATTTCTTCTCAATCCTTTTTGCTACAATTCAACTGCAAATCCGACACAGTTCAGGTTTAAAGGTTTTTTGCAGAAGACAGCCATGCCACCAAAGAAGAAAGAACATGAGGTGTTTAATCCAATGGTGCACCCAGCACTGGATTTGGATCACATACCCCTTGTAGAAAGAGACTTCAAATTACATGAGACACTCTCAGAGTTTGATTTATTTGACATCTATTGCTGGTGGGAGGATAAATGGGTAGATGGAGTGGATGACATAGGGATGTGGGACACTAATTTACCCTTCTATATCTTTCATAAAACCCATAGCTGTCCAGAACTAATCAAGAAATGCCACTTATGCTATAACCCACAGAAAAGGGAAGTGATGGCCCCAATAGGACACATATTGTTTACCATTGATGCCAAGTCTATTATGGGATGATGTAGGCTCCTATCATTTAAGGAACCACTCCCTTTTCCCATGAGATCCTCAGTGAGATGTATCAGAGGCTAGACTTTACCAAAAGAGCCAAAACCTTAGAACTCTTTATGACTGAGCAAACCCCACTGCCAAGCAAGAATCCTCCTTATTCCTCCTCTGATTTTCTTGATAGAACTAGACACATAGTCACTGCTCTTTCTTATTTATTAGGCTATTATTCAGATTAGTGGCTTGATGAAGCTATTATAGGTTTCCTATCCATATTATCAACAAAATCAAATCCCTCTGTCCTATTCAATTTTAGTCAATTTCTAGCAGATGCCATCCATGAGCAATTTGTAAATTTCATTACAGAGGAAGTGTTTCAGTACTCCTCAGTTCTGGTATATATGTTTGTTTACTTTCAGGCAGACAGGTTTTAGTTTACAATGACCAAGTTGAATGAAGAAGGTGAAGCCCAATCTGTTATTTTCTGGACCACCTTAGTGATGAAGGATCAAAAGACCTTCACCTACAAGACATTTGTGGAAATGTTTGTCCATCCAGCTATGAGCCTCCTTAGTGGGATTACAGAACCCAGAATCAGTGAAGAAATTAAAAGGATCATGCAGTTGATAGATCAAGCAAGAACAGGAGATTGGTACTTGTACCAAAATTATACTGAATTAAGAGTATATGGATGTGAGTTGTTCCCTTACAAGTTGCAAAAGTTCCTCCCCATGAGGATATTTGCACTTGAATATATCAGACAAATGATCAATGTAGATGAAATACATTTTGTAGTAGCAAAGAAGAAATCACAATGTAGGATTAAATCTTAAATTGGTCCTTTCATTTGCAACAACAGGGCAGCTAGTGAGGAGGCAGACAAGAGATTGAAGGAAATGAAATTCACTCACAGTTTTACTTGGTCCTATGACCCATGGGGCATCATATCCAAGAAAAAGGTAGAGAACAAGTCAACACCCTACATTCACACTCAAAGTCCTGAGATAGAGAAATTTATGAACCAGATTGAGTGGATGCCTGACACACTGCAAGAGGCTGAGGAACAAGTAATTTCTTCTTCAAGTGCACAGACCCCAAGATAGCAGGAAAGGCAAAGAAAAGAAGAAAGGTCAGAAAAAAGCAAGGAACAAGAAGAGGGAGCAACTGGGAAAAGGCCAAGAGAAGATTAGTCACCAGGGACTGATACTTCTATGAAAGAATTCAAATTAAAATTTAGGAAAAGGGACAGAATACACATGGACATAGGAAAGGAATCACCACAACAAACAATCATCAATCTTAGTGATATTCCTGATTAATCCCCAACTAGAGGTCAATCTGTTACAACCACTCCAATTTTAGAAAGACAACAATCTCTTCAAGTTTCCACATCTACAAATGTAACTGGAGAAAAGGAGGAGGCCATCTTTGACACTTTCAGGGAGATTAAAATTAGGAATGAGATATTGAAAAAGAGCACTTATGCTCAATTTTGGAAACCGAGTGCAACTTCTCAAGGCGAAATTCTCTCAGCCTTTGATTCAGAAAAATGAAAAATGCATATGGCATTCTTGGAATCACAGACAACAGAACCTAAAACTCTAGCCGATTACAAACATACCTCTTTTGAGTTTGATGTCAAGAACATTCATCTTATTGATCAGCTGGAAACACACAAGAAAACAGGTGAAATGATTTCCTCTAATGTAACCAATACTTCCATGAGTTTGTTTAAAATGTAGGTGGCCTTGTCAAATGCCTAATGTCAACTAAAGATGGAAAAGATTTCATCCGAGTCAAAGGACAAAATAATTAATCTTTGGAAGACTTAGTAGTGAGAATTGGGTATGATCCCTCAGATGTAAGATCTGCAGAAGAGACAATTAAGAAAGAGGAGATGGATATAGCAACTTTGAAGAAGCAGCTCAAAATGCCCACTACACATGATCCATTGACCAAAGAGATAGAGGAAACAAAGAGTCAGAAGGCCAAAATGATGAAGTTAATAATAGAGAAATCTCTCCAAATTAAACAAATGGAAGTAGAGATGGATAAAATGATACAAGAGAAGGAAAAGACAGCATAGATGGCCAACACCACTATGGAGGCTCTTCCTCTTACAACAATTCCTACACCCACTCTAGCAACTGCTGCTACAGGGACAGGAAGCAGTACAGAACAACTAGCTAGGTCCATGGAAGGCATGAATCTTCAGAGTGAAGAAATCAAGAGATTAGAAACCCAAGTCAGTGTTCTGCAGGACCAAATCAAAAGAGCTGAAAGTGACCACTCAGTAGAGATGTAGAGGGCACAAACCTTAATTGAAAGGTTGCAAAAATCTGAAAAAGAATCATCCATTGGTAACACTCTAGGAAGGGTGAAAGATATCATTTGGCACAACATCATCAATGGCATGAATGAAATTTGGCCCAACATACAAATTATCTTTGAACATAAGGAGTTAGTTGAAAAAGCTAAAGAAGCTATTTCAGCTACTAATCTAGAGCTAGGAGACATGCCAGCAATAGCCAACAGGATAATCAAATTTCTCAATTCAAGGAATAGGTATGAGCTAGAAGAGCTAGGAGTAGCAGACAGAACATAAACTATTCTTCAGGTGAAAAAGGTGTTAACTAAGAAGAACCTGAATGTATAGCTAGAAGAAAAATGTCAAAGTTTGGAGCTAACAGTGAACATGTTTTTTAATAGAATTGAGCCTTTAACCTAGAAAGGTCTCCCTTCTCTGTTTGTTATCAATGAAAAACTCATGGCCAGAGAAGATTATGTCAAGAGGCTCCAAGGCATAGCCCTAGATGCTGTGAATCTCTCTAACATTAAAGGCAACATAATAGGAAAAGCATTGCTGGAAGCTATCAGCAATCCAATTTATATCGAGCATGAGCTGAAACATGTTTTTGTGGTCAAACCCACTTTTGAAAAATACACTGAAGCTGATGAAATATATAGGAGGTTAATTAAGATCAAGATTCCAAATGAAGAAGCATGGAGTGACTTGTGTGATTATCAAGAGGAGCAAGACAAGGATGATTGAAGTGACAACGTAGATCTGAGTCACACTAGCCATGTTAGCAGAGCCACTACAACGAAATTAATTTCTAAGCAGCAACATCCCTAAAAAGAGGACCAGATGTCCCAGTTTTCTCATCGTGTCCATTTCGTGGTTACACTAGTCAATTTTCTTTCAGTGTAATTAATAACAAATTAGCAAGTGTATAAGGCAATCGTTGTAGGTTTTTGTTAAATACTTCATGCATTGGAAATATTAGGGGTTGGACCCGAGTCATTTGAACTATCTGTTCGTTTTGCAGCATTTAAATTTTGAGCTTGGGTATCAATAAAAGGACATTTTGTGAGATACTTGAACTGTGTTAACCTGGTGATGTCTTCTTTTCTATGATTGAATGTATTGTTGTTTATTCATTGTGCATCATTAAGTATTATTGTAACACATAAATTCTAGATTAAGATATATTGTTGGTGCACCTTATTTCTATCTGTGTTTACAATCTAAATGTTTTCCTCTGATGTATGATTAATAAATACTTAATTGTTTTTTAATCATTATTGATATCATTATTGTGTCATCACATTTCTCATTTTGCTTTTAGATCCAGTAAATATATTTAGCTTGCCTTGAAAATTCTCTTGGAAATTGATGTTACCACCCAACCTTTGACTCCATAGCCCAATGGAAAGGATTCAAATATGACCTACCCCAACCAAACAAAAAAACAACCAAGCAATCAAGTAATAAATATTTTTCATTATTACATCTAGCCTAACACATTAAAACACTGGAAATAATGCTAAATCATAAATATATAGAGAGAGCCTTCTCTGAGTTTAGGAGGGCTAGATCCTTGACTCCTAAGAGGTTTGATGTATCTTTTGTGACTTTGTCTTGCCAATCTTCAAAATCATAGAATGATAACATAGTGGCGACCATACTAGGGACTATTGAAAATTTGTCATTTCCTCCGGATTCAGAGTTACCTAGTTAAAATATTTGTATGATAAGATTATTCCTCATATTGGTTTCTTTTCTATTTTTGTGTATATTTAGTTTGTCTGTGTTTTAGATCTGAACACTGGCTCCCAAAAGAATCTCTACTAGATCCCATCCAGATCCAAATCCTCCTACCATAGTGGACAATCCTGAAAAGATCTTAAGGAAAACTCCTAGAACTGAGAGTCAGACAAGTAGTAGATTTCTTCACAGAGCCAACTCACTCCCTGAAAAATTTGTTACCTTTCAAGATATCCAGTTTGATTTACACTTTGAACAAGGTTTATTCAAGACTAAATCAGAGAATTGTAAATATCATATTATCTTTGACCCATCAATCTGACCAAAGAGCCCGGTGAGAGAAATTTCTTCATAAACTGAATCAGATCTTCAGCTCTTACAACATTTTGATACTCTACAAGATCTAGTGACAGATCTCACCTCCAAAATCGATGATGCTTATCTTCAACATTTAATAGAATTTACTGCCTTAAACATAGCAGCTTCTTCTTTCACATCTCAAACTGCACATATTCAGTCACCAAGTCCTACTGCCTTTATAATTCCTACCCCTTCTTTCATCCTTCAACATAAGGTTGTTCAAATTCCTTTACTCTCATTTCCACCTAGTACTAGTCCAACCGCATCCATTGTTCAACTTTCTTCAAGTGGCCCTCCACCACCACCAATCATGACTGCCAGGTATGCTCCTTTTGTGTTACCAACACCACTGGCTAATATGCCACAAGACTATCAGTAAAAAATCACACTATTTGATGGGACAGGTCCTTTAACAGCTCAACAACATGTGGATAAAATGAATGATTGTTTTGACCTGCAAGAGGTAGATGGCGAAAGTGTTAATCTCAAAATGTTTGCTCAAAGTTTAGGAGGAGAAGTTCGGAAATGGTTTAAATCTTTGCTTGCAAATAGCATAAATTATCTCCTTGCATTCCACCAAACCTTTCTTAATAGATGGGAAGTCAAAAAGAACCCTTTACAGATTCTATCAGAATATGAAAATATTAAAAGGGAAGTACGTGAAAGTGTATAGGACTATTGTGCTAGATTAGAAAATACCTATAATGCAATACTTGTAAAGCTTAAACCATCTCAGGATTTGGCCTTGATAAAGTTCCTAGATGGCTTTGATACAGATATGTCCTACCAGCTTAGGGAAAGGAATTCTCCAACATTAGAAGCGATGAAAAGAAATGCCATGAGTGTAGAAGCAAATTTACAAGCAAAAACAACTAGGATGAAAATAGAAAGAAGGGTTACTATAAAGGAAGAAGCTTCAACTTCTGCAGCAGATGCTAATATTGATTCTTTAGTAAGGACCATGGAAATAATGATGGAGAGGATAAGTTTGAATGAGAGAAGTGTCCCTAGGGAAAACCAACCTGTTCAACAGAACAAAAATCCAAATCCCATAAGAAACACTCCACAAATTAGACAAAGAGACCAAAGAGGCCCAAATCAACAAATTATACCTCCATTGCAAGAAAAATATGCTGATGAAGATGTGAGTGTGGTTGAAGAAGTAAAGGAAAATCAAATTAATTTAATGGGGACAAATGAGGATAGTTCTGTTTTTCTTACACAAGAAGAACAGGAACAATTCTTATTAGCTCAAACAGAATTGGAATTTGAAGAATCTGATGACTATAAACATGGATTTGAGAATGCTATCTTAGAATTCCACAAATAGTATAATATTAGGAGTAAGAAAAACATTGATAAATCAAACAAAAAGAACACTGATTTCCCTACTAAGAATACTGTTGAACCTGATCTCAAGAAAATAGCTGAAATTTCTAAGAAAAATGTAAACAGTTCAGAAAAGAAGAACACAGAGAATGTTACTAGGAAAATCAGTGATATTTCTACTAAAACTGCCCAAACTAATATCCCTAGTACAAGCCAACAAACTAAACTTGTCACCAAAGAAGTGGTTGAAAGAGATGATTTCTCAAATCTGCTTAAAATTCAAACACCATTTAGTATTGAGAATGAACTTTCTAAACTCAAACTTTCTATCCCTCTGACTGAACTGATAAACAAGAATGTGTATAGGTCTCAAGTGCTAAAGGTACTCAACATAGAAGAAAACACTGATACAGTGAACTTGAATGATGACCAACCTAAACTTCTGTTTGAACCAGAAGTTGATGGCAAACCTCAAGAAGGAGGTGTTCCTCCATTTTATGTCAGCCTTAATATTCATGACAAAATCCTCCATAATAATATGTCGGATTTAGGTGTGTCACATAATCTCATGCCAAAGCTTGTTATGGAAAAACTTGGACTTGAAATCACTAGACCATACAAAGAGCTATACTCATTTGACTCCAGCAAGGTTAGGTGTCTAGGTCTTATCAAGGAACTCTGTGTCACGTTAGCCCAGATACCATCTAAAAGTTTAGCCATGGACATCGTAGTAGTAGACATTCCATCTAAGTATGGTATGCTATTGTTACATTATTGGGTGACTAAGTTACAAGGAACACTTCAAATGGATATGATGTGTGCCACAATACCAGTATTTGGCCAGCCAAGGAGATTGTATAGAGAAACCTTAATGAAATATATGGCGAGTAGTCAAGATAGGCCATACAACTATCCCCTCTACTTTGTCCATACTGATCTTGATTCCTTCATACTGTACAATGATGGAGACATAGATACACAGGTCACTCAGGCAGAAAATGATCTTAGTAAAGGACTTGGCACCCAAACACCCATTATCCAACAGGACCCTGAAACAGAACCTCTTTGGAATATGACTTTTGATGGCTCATGTGGTAAAACAGGGGTAGGAGCAGGAGTCTGGTTGTACAATTCAAAAACTAATCAGGTTGAAGGTCATTCTTACAAATTGAATTTTCTGTGCACAAACAACATAGCAGAATATGAGGCATTACTGTTAGGCTTGAAATTGCTTAAAAAGGTAGGTGCTAAAATAATTTCTGTCCAAGGAGACTCTCAACTCATCATCAAACAAATTAAAGGTCAATACTCTGCAAAACATCCTAGATTGAGAGAATACCGAAATGCTGTGATTGATTTTCTTAAAACATTTGAAGAGTATGACCTTGCTGTTATCCCTAGGCTCCAGAATGCCTTAGCCAATGGTTTAGATTTTTCAACCAGCACCTGCAAATTACCTCATCCAAATAAACAATACACAGTTGAAGTAAAACACAGTCCTGCAGTGCCTGATAACATGAGATACTGACAAGTTTTTGGAAGTGACAAACAGATTGAGATTTTTATACAATAAAAGGATGAATTTAAGGATAGCAACATAGATATGGAAGATGAACTAGACATTCAAACTAATGTACATATTAGTATAGAACAACCTACTGTTTCTGATGGAAAAATTTCTATAAATAAAATTGTACATAAAACTGAAATACATAAAGACCCAAAAAAAGAAGAATTCAAAGTACTTCAACTCAAAGACAATGTTTTGCCTAGAGGGATTGCCCCTTTGGAAGAGTTATTTGACTTTAATGACGTTGCTAGAAAGCCAAAAATGGAACCAATAGGAACAAACATTGAGGAATGCAACATAGGCAGTGAACAAAACCCCAAAATTATAAAATTGTCAAAATCACTGCCTCTCATAGCTAAACAAAGGTATATAGTTCTGTTCAAAGAACTCATAGATTTATTTTCTTAGAGTTATGAGGATTTGAAAGCTTATAATACTAGCATTATACAACATAAAATTCCAATCAGAGAAGACCAAAAACCATTCAAACAGAAGTTGCATAGAATAAATCCTGTCCTAATGCCCTTGGTTGAAAAGGAAATCAAGAAAACGTATGATGCTAAGATCATAGTCCCAATTCAATATTCTAAATGGGTATACAATATTGTGCCTATAAGGAAGAAAACTGGTGAAATAAGATTGTGCATTGACTTTAGGAATTTAAACAAGGTTTTTGTTAAGGACAACTCTCCCTTACCAAAAATGGATCACATACTACAAAGGGTAGTGGGTTCTAGTAGGATCTCCTTGTTAGATGGTTTTTTGGGGTATAATCAAGTTTTGGTGCATCTTGATGATCAGGACAAAACAACTTTTACTACTCCTTGGGGGGACTTTCATGTATGTGAAAATGCCCTTTGGATTAATGAATGCTAGTGCTACTTTCCAGAGAGAAATGGACATTGCTTTTTCAGATGAAATTTGGAATTTCATTATGATTTATCTCGATGACATTATTGTTTTTTAAAAAACTGATAAAGAACACCTAGCACATCTAAGAAGAGTATTTGAAAAATGCAGAAAGTTTTATCACACTAAATCCCAAGAAAACATTGTTTGGTCTTGAAGAAGGAAAACTTTTGGGACACATTATCTCCAAAGATGGAATCAAAATTGATCCCATTAGGATTGAAGGTATCCTTAAAATCAGTCATCCATGAAACATGAAAGAACTTCAATCTTTTATTGGAAAAACCAATTTCTTGAGAAGATTCATACCAAATCTTGTTGAACTACTCAAAAATTCAACCAACATGCTTAAGAAAGACACAAAAATTAAATGGAATATTGAGGCCAAACAATCTTTTGATCTAGTCAAACATGCATTAACACAAGCTCTAGTTTTGATCAGCCCAGATTTCACTAAAGATTTCATTATCTTTTCTTTTGCATCTGAACATACTATTGTTGTTATGCTACTACAGAAAAATAATGAAGGATATGAACATCCAATAACATTCTTTAGCAAAGCTCTGAGAGATGCTTCTTTGAAGTACAATGTAATGGATAAATAGGAATCTGCTCTAGTCAAAGCAATAAAAGATTTCAGAGTTTACATTTTACATTCTCATACCATTGCTTATGTGCCTAATATAGTTGTCAAACATATGTCACACAAAATGGACCTGATGTCAAGAGAGGCAAATGGATAGCTATCATTTTGGAATATGACATTGAAATCAAGCCCACCAAGTTGATTAAAGGACAGGGATTAGCCAAATTAATGGCTGAATCAAATTTCAATGCATTAGATATCAACATGGTATTTTCTTTGGATGACCTTGAGGAACTGACGACTCCACCAATAGATTAAGCATATCTAAACTCCCCCTGGTATGTAGACCTTTTGTATGTTCTATTTAATTTGAATGCTCCTCTTGGATTATCCAAAACAAAGGCTAGATTTCTAAAATTAAAAGCAGTCAAGTTTTGCATTATTGATAGTACATTATATTGGAAAGATGTTGGAGGTGTCTTACTCAGATGTTTGTTAAAGGATGAAGCTAACAAAGTTATGCAGGAATTCCATGAAGGCGACTGTGGGGGCCATCTTTATTGGAAAACAACTGCTAATAAAATCCTTAGAGCTGGTTTCTATTGGCCTACACTTTTCCCAGACATCCATAAGATGGTAATTTCTTGTCATAAATGCCAAATCTTTGAAGGAAAGAGAAAATTACTACCTTTTCCCCTAAAACCCATCTCTGTTGAAAGTCCTTTCCAACAGTGGGGATTGGATTTCATTGGTGAAATTCATCCTCCATCCTCTGCCCAACACAAATGGATCCTAACTACCACATAATACTTTTCTAAATGGATAGAATCCATCCCTTCAAGGGCTGCTACTGATTCTGTTATTATAAAATTCCTTGAAACCAATATCCTTTCCAGATTTGGCTGTCCTAGGAAACTGATCACTGATAATGTTGCAACCTTCAAATAAAAAAAGATGGTGGATTTCTGTCACAAGTATCATATTTCTTTGGGTCATTCAACAACTTATTACCCTCAAGGTAATGGGTTGGCTGAATCCTCCAATAAAAGTTTGGTAAACATCATTAAGAAGATACTGGAGGACAATACGAAGTCATGGCATAA
The DNA here is from genome assembly GCA_031772625.1 of Pinus tabuliformis. Classification (NCBI taxonomy): domain Eukaryota; kingdom Viridiplantae; phylum Streptophyta; class Pinopsida; order Pinales; family Pinaceae; genus Pinus; species Pinus tabuliformis. The sequence continues at coordinate 1,218,524,776 of CM062817.1, read as the reverse complement.
AAAATGATCTATGCATTATGGGTTGACAGATTGACTACAAAGAAATCAATTGTCATGTCCCCATTTCAACTAGTTTATGGAATATATGTAGTTTTCCCTTCTTCCATAGGAGTGCTAGTCATGAATATCATTTAGGAAATACAAAGTGAACCAAATGATATACAGAGAAGGATAAATAAGACAATTCAATTGCAACAGTCCCAAGAAGAGGTATATAATAGAACTCAGGTTGTCCAGGAAAGCATAAAGAATTTTTTGATAAAAGAACCAAAGCAGATGATTTCAACCTGGGAGACAAAGTGCTAAAATGGGATTCAAGAAGAGAAGATAAAGGAAAGCATGGCAAATTTGAAAATCTTTGGAAGGGTCCATATATTATTTCTACTCTCAGGGGGAATAATGCATTTTTCCTCAAATAGTTAGATGGAACAGAATTGTCAGGAGGTCCTATAAATGGCAGGATTCTAAATAATTACTTTTCATGAACACATATTTTTCACTCCATTGTAAATATCACTGTATTTTAGGTTTTTAGTTGATCAATTCACTTGACAAAAAGGAATCAGATTGAAGACAATGCAAATATGGAGGGTTCAAGGCTACTGGTCATGCGTTTTTGACACTTCAAGCTGAGAAGTGCCATCCTCAGCTGAAGCCACTATTAGGGTCTCATAATTTATAGGATCTCAAGGTGATTGAGTATCTCATATTTGGCAGATTTCAGAGTGTTCATAGATTTCAATATTCAATTGATTTCACAAAAAAAAGAAAAGAAAAGAAATGAAAAGAGGGTATATTAAAAAAAGAAGAGAAAAAGAACAAAAGAGAAAAAAAATCAGAAGAAAAGAAAACCCCAAATGTTGTTCAATTCATACAGTCTAAGCATGATTGAAGAAATTTAAATTTCTGTTGATAGGGTAGAAAATAAAGATCTGCCAAACAGTTTAAGCTTGGCAAACCAGTAGTTAGGTAGAAATGAAATTGGTTCATATGTTTAAACTGGACCAATGGGAGAAATAAGTGATAGAGTAGGTTAGAAGTAAAAAGAGGTGAAGAAAAGGCCTGCAAATCCAAATGCACCCTGCAAATGCAAAAATAAAAAAGGAAAAATGTTAGATTAGAAAGATAAAGTGTAGGTAGGTTGAGAAAAATCACAAAGGGAAAAAGACACGAAGAGTTATTTAAGGTTTGGTGACATATCTCTTCCTCTTACCACTCCCAGGGACACCGAAAAGTGGTTTCCACCTTCACTAGACCACCTCCCCTGTTCCCATTGTGACCGTTCACCAAGACTACCACCTCATGACGCCATTCTGTCCCATCCGCCTATCACCTCCGTTCCCACGCTATGCCGTTGCGCATTCAATTGGATGGACTGTTACCCAACGGACCCGTGCCGCTTCAGGCCAATCCAACGGGAACACAACAAAAATACAAATGCACCATTTCATGCCATTTAAAAATTTTAACATGCTCTATCTACTTACATGTGTAATTCAAAATTCATACAGGCATACACTGAGAAAGAAGCAAGCACAATCAAACAATAGTATAAGTGCAGAAAACTCCATTTTTTGCAATTATCAAGCATTCCCCTTCTCAAATCCCACTTCCTATTCATTCCTTTTCTTTCTCCCTCACTGAATTCCCATTTCTTCTCAACCCTTTCTGTTGTAGTTCAACTGCAAATCCGACACAGTTCAAGTTTAAAGGTTTTTGTAGAAGACAACCATGCCACCAAAGAAGAAAGAACATGAGGTGTTTAATCCAATGGTGCACCCACCACTGGATTTGGATCACATACCCCTTGCAGACAGAGACTTCAAAATACATGAGACACTCTCAGAGTTTGATTTATTTGACATCTACTACTGGTGGGAGGATAAATTCGTGGATGGAGTGGATGACATAGGGCTCTGGGACACTAATTTACCCTTCTATATCTTTCCTAAAACCCATAGCTACCCAGAACTAATCAAGAAATGCCACTTATGCTATAACCCATAGCAAAGGGCAGTGATGGCCCCAATAGGACACATATTGTTTACCATGGCATCTATTATGCAGATGATGCAAGCTCCTATCATTGAAGGAACCACTCCCTTTTCCCATGAGATCCTCAGTGAGATGTATCAAAGGCTAGACTTTACCAAAAGAGCCAAAACCTTAGAACTCTTTATGACTGAGCAAACCCCACTGCCAAGCAAGAATCCTCCTTATTCCTCCTTTGTTTTTCCTGATAGAACCAGACACATAGTCACTTCTCTTTCTTATTTATTAGGCTATTATTCAGATTAGTGGCTTGATGAAGCTATTATAGGTTTCCTATCCATATTATCAACAAAATCAAAGCCCTCTATCCTGTTCAATTTTAGTCAATTTCTAGCAGATGCCATCCATGAGCAATTTGTAAATTTCATTACAAAGGAAGTTTTTCAGTATTCCTCAGTTCTATTATATATGTTTGTTTACTTTCAGGCAGACAGATTTCAGTTTACAATGACCAAGTTGAATGAAGAAGGTGAAGCCCAATCTGTTATTTTCTGGACCACCTTAGTGATGAAGGATCAAAAGAACTTCACCTACAAGACATTTGTGGAAATGTTTGTCCATCCAACTATGAGCCTCCTCAGTGGGACTACAGAACCCAGAATCAGTGAAGAAATTAAAAGGATCATGCAGTTGACAGATCAAGAAAGAATAGGAGATTGGTACTTGTACCAAAATTATACTGAATTAAGAGTATATGAATGTGAGTTGGACCCTTACAAGCTGCCAAAATTCCTCCCCATGATGATCTTTGCACTTGAATATATTAGAGAAATGATCAATGCAGATAAAATACATTTTGTAGCAGCAAAGAAGAAATCACAATTTAGGATCAAATCTCAGATTGGTCCTTTCATTTGCAACAACAGGGCAAATGGTGAAGAGGCAAACAAGAGATTGAAGGAAATGAAATTCACTCATAGTTTTACTTGGTCCTATGACCCATGGGGCATAAACTCCAAGAAAAGGGTAGAGAACAAGTCAGCACCCTACATTCACACTCAAAGGCCCGAGATAGAGAAATTTATGAACCAGATTGAGTGGATGCCTGACACACTGCAAGCGGCTGAGGAACAAGTAATTTCTTCTTCAAGTACATAGACCCCAAGACAACAGGAAAGGCAAAGAATAGAAGAAAGGTCAGACAAAGGCAAGGAACAAGAAGAGGGAGAAACAGGGAAAAGGCCAAGAGAAGATCAGCCACCAGGGATTGATACTTTTATGAAAGAATTAAAATTAAAATTTAGGAAAAGGGCCAGAATACACATGAACATAGGCAAGGAATCACCACAACCAATAGTCATCAATCTCATTGATATTCTTGATTAATCCCCTATTAGGATTCCAAGAAAATCTCCTAGGTTGTAGCTCGTAGATGCCTGGTAACATATAAATTCAACTTATTGTTGCAGGTTGAATGGCAAGCCAAATAACCACTTCTACTTTGTTTCACTCCAGACATGCGTGAACACCCCCAGACTACAAGGCTTTAGACCACCAAATGCTCACAGTTCAGATATTGGGTGAATATGGAGAATGCTAACCACACTAGCAGATGCACAAGACCATGTGATGGGCGGCTGCAACTAACAAAGAAACTTGTAAATCTATTCTACTAATGCACAGACAGGATGACAACTCTCTTGCATTAGATAGAAAGAAACCTGAGTAACCTATTCAGTGATACATTCAACAATATAACATAGAGATAGGATGACAACTATCTAGTGCTAAACCTCGAAAGATCAAGAATACAACATATCGAGTACAAGCTTAGAACAGAGGAAAATTGAGAGTGAGCAGTTAATAGCAAAAGAAGCTTGTATTAGCTGAAAATGAAGATGAGACGCTGCAAGTGGCAAAGTATCTATAGTCTCCAGAAGTTGAACCTTACATCAAAATGCCAGCCACCCACCTTGATTACATCTTGTTTCTGGTTATTTATAGATTTTCATTACAAGGGCACTTGGCCATTTAGGTATGGAGGGGTCATAATTGACCACCAACTACATTTAACTACCTGACGGAGTCTCTGACTGTGTTTGCTTGCTTCAGTGGGTGAATCCGATCTGCTAAGGTTCTGTGTTGTCCTCTTAGGCAGTCGGAGTGCTCGTACCAGTGTAGCTCCATAACTGATAAATTCAGTTACAGGGTCGTGTTTTGTCCCTTTCTCCCTTGGCCATGCCTTCTATTAGATATGGTTGTTGAGGATTTACTGTGACTGGTACTGGAAAGTTGGTCACCTTCCTCCTTCGAGAAAATGGAGTGGTCAAAGGATGTAGACTACATGGGCGAGTGGACAATAGGGATGAGCAGAAAGGATGGCTGTCGGATTGGGGAAATGGACGACGGAGATGGCTTGATGGAGTCTGTCAGTCGAGGTGGGAGCGGGATGAATTTGTGCCGTCAGATTGGACGGTGATCAGGTGACGGAGCTGCGCGGGAGTTAACGGGCGGGAGTGGTTTGGTTAGGCAGAAATGGCATTGATCACACCGCTTTTAGGCGTAAAGCGGTAAAAGGACAAGACCGAGTGATGCCACTCAGTGATCGACACGTAGCGGTGGATGAGAGAGAAAAAACACTCTCATCGTGTGCTAATGTTCGATTGAGTGGACGATGCGATAAGAGAAAATGCCGTTGGATCTTTTCAGAAGTGATCAGACGGTTGGGAAAAGTTGAGCGGGTCACTTTATCGGGCGTGACGGGAGCTGTTGGATCTGCAGGAGGGAATCAACGATGAGGAGATGATGAAAAGTTTTTAGCAAGCGTGCGAGGGCATGTGACAAGGTTTCATGAGGGCTTGGGCTTTTGGCGCTTGGGGCTAAGGCCAAAGGGGTTATTTATCGGGTTTAGGAGGAAAATAGAGGAATGGAGGTGGCAGAGGGAAATCGGGGTAGAGGGAAAAAGGGAAAGTGACCATTATGAGCTTCCTTTTGAGCATGACCCAGCAGACCAAGTTCATCTTTGTACTTAGAAAATCATCGTTGTCTAGCAGAGCTAACACTGGCTCCTTCTGGGGATGAGATCCTCCCTGTGAGGTCTCAAGAACTGTAGACCACTGCCTTCATACAAAAACAAGATTAGAAACATTGCCTAGTATTCCATTGGGCATGGAGTCTATTTAAGCCTACACTAAAACTTGGAAAAAATAACATATTTAAAACAATAAGGCCTGGAGACCTTAAACAACATAAACTTTCAAAAATCGCCCATTAACTAGGCCATCAAAAGCTGTATTTCCTTCCATACTTTGCAACATGAAAGTGTTGTCCCCCTGGATCTGAGAAATGACAAAAGGTCCAGTCCATAGAGCATTGAATTTGCCAGAGTCTCCTTGCCTTTCCCTCAGTGCATCCCATTGGAGAAAACAATCATCATACTGAGAATTGACCCTTTTTACCTTTCTATGAAAGGTTTCCTTCTCTTGGTCAATGTGCATGTCAGCCAATTCATCAAAGACTTGCAAAATCAGGTTGATTTGATCACCTACCTCAAAAAGTTTAGGGCATTTGACCTTATCAGGTAGAGATGGTTTATATTTCACCCCCTCTCTGTATGCTCTCATCCTAGGATGTTTTTCATGGAAGCTTTTGTACACCTTCTGAATAACAAGGGCCGCTGTGTACTCGACTGTGTCATTTGTGGCTTGAACAATTAATATAAATGGTGATTCTTGTGTTAGGGACACAAAGACTTCCCCTGCTCCTGTAGCTTTCTTAGAACAAGCCTCATCCAAGGAGGTGTCCCAAATATGTGCACCTTATTCCTCTGTGATCTGGCAAACTGCCCTTTCGAGCTGTGTGGAGGCCAACTAGGCAAGCTTTGGGATATCAAGACTAAGGTTATCCATGTCAGCCTTGGGCATTGCATCATGGCTGGCTCCAGTGCTTAGGGGGCTATTATGAGGGATTATCTCTTGAACAGATAGAGAAACACAAGATGATGGGGAGCTGACTTCACCCTTTTTGATCATTGGGCTGGGGATAACAGCAGATTGGCCAATTTGCAGATTTGCATAGTCATTAGAAGCTGGGCTAGCTTTAGGCTTAGGCTCTTCAAGGATAGATTTCTTGAAGGACTCATTCTTCACTGGTTCAATCAGAGGCATGGGTATTATTGGCTTCTGAATTTCTGATTGAAAGCTGACCGAAGAAGGAGACCTGTCAAGGCCTCTTAACTCTATGGCTAGAACTTTGAGGATGATGGATCTGCTGCTAGTTTCTTCTTCTTATAAGTTGGTTGTTCTGCAGGGACAACAAAATTATGAGCAGGGCCTTTGAATAATGATTTCTCATAGGCAGATTTAGTTAAGAAAGGGGCATTGCCCTTGTCTTCCATACCATGGACCTCATATTCTTCTTCAAACTGCTCTTCTTCCATGACTATATCTTGAAAAAGGGTGTTCACCCTTTGGTCTTCATTTGCATCTTTGTTTCTTTGCAAAATCTGCAACTGCTTCTTTGCTCCTCTATAAGGATTTGGATTTGGAAGAGCATAGGTACTCAGAGCTTGCTACTCAACCCTTAATTTGGAAACTTCAGAGGCTAATGACTCTATTATTCTGGCCATTTTATCAATTTTAGGATCTGAGGATGATGAGGACTCACCCCTCTGCCTTCTTCTATCAACATTACCTTTGAGCCTTTCTGAAACCATGATGTTTGATTCTACTCCCAGGGCTGCATCTTTCATATCAGCCAAAGAAGCACATCTTCTCTCCCTCAATAATAAACAAAAATAAGAATCGAAGGCATTAGCATAGGTGAGCTTAGCAGAGCTAGGGGTGGGTTTCACTTCAGCTGGTATCCTGCTGTACATACGGTTAAATCTTTTGTTGAAATCAGATAGCAGTCCCTCTGTAAGTTTCCAAACTCAGTATGGTAATATAGGAGGTCTTTCTTATCCCCCCAATGCTTTAGGAACACATCATTTAAGGCCTCAATGTCTGCTATAGACTCAGGGGCTAATTATCTGAACCACTTTCTAGCCTCTCCATCTAGGCTTTGGACAAAAACCCTCATCCACAAATCATCTTGACTGATATCTAGGTTATCAACATAGCTATAAAAGGACTCAAGGTGCTCTTCAGCTGCTACCCCCTCTGTGCCAGTGAACTTAGGCATGTATTTCTGGTATTCTCCTGCAGGCATGGCATTCAAAGGAATAGGCAGGACCAGGGGTCCATACCTAGCAGCTATGATTCTTTCCATTTTGGTAGGTGCTTGTTGGCCTGCCATGACTAGGGTAGATGAAAGGGTACTGGTAGTTTGGAAGGTAGGGAGCTGAGAAACCAATGACAGGGCAGAAGGAAACTGATGGACTGTAGGGGAGGTTTTCTTTGGATTGAGATCCAAAGGGGAACTTATTGAACAAGCAGCTTTATGAATCTCTGGGAATATTTCTTCATTGATAGTGCTAGGCTCTAGATTTGCAACATGTGAATGCTCAACTACAAGCCTTTCTTGCAGAGATACATAAAATTGTTTAGGCTTACCTGATCTTGATGCTCCTTTCTGTAATGCTTTTCTCTGCTTGACAATCTTCTCAGGGTCAGGCACTGAGTCAGCTGGTGATTTCTGAGGATTTCTCCAGGTATGTCTCACAAACTGAGCCAGAACTGTGAAGTGGAGTCTCCAAAGGATGGTCCTCCAGTAGAGTCGCTAGATAGATGATTACAACCAAAACTGTGTCAAAACTTTGTCTATCATCAAAGCTGAATCTGTGTCATTCTCCCAGGGAAGCTGAGCTTCAATCTCCTCTCCCCGGAAACGACGCCAATTATGTTAGGATTCCAAGAAACTCTCCTAGGTTGTAGCTCAGAGATGATTGGTAACATATAAATTCAACCTATTGTTGCAGGTTGAATGGGAGGACTGATGCTTGTTCAAGCCAGATAACCACTTCTACTTTGTTTCACTCCAGACATGCGTGAACACCCCCAGACTACAAGGCTTTAGACCACCAAATTCTCACAGTTCAGATATTGGGTGAATATGGAGAATGCTAACCACACCAGCAGATGCACAAGACCATGTGATGGCCGATTGCAACTAGCAAAGAAACTTGTAAATCTATTCTACTAATGCACAAATAGGATGACAGCTCTCTTGCATCAAATAGAAAGAAACCTGAGTAACCTATTTAGTGATACATTCAACAATCTAACACAGAGATAGGATGACGACTATCTAGTGCTAAACCTCAAAAGATCAAGAATACAACATATCGAGTACAAGCTTAGAACATAGGAAAATGGAGAGTGAGTAGTTAACAACAAAAGAAGCTTGTATTAGCTGAAAATGAAGACGAGACGCTGCAAGTGGCAAAGTATCTATAGTCTCCAGAAGTTGAACCTTACATCAAAATGCCAGCCACCCACCTTGATTACATCTTGTTTCTGGTTATTTATAGATTTTCATTACAAGGGCACTTGGCCATTTAGGTATGGAGGGGTCATAATTGACCACCAGCTACATTTAATTGCCTGATGGAGTCTCTAACTGTGTTTGCTTGCTTCAGTGGGTGAATCTGATCTGCTCAAGTGCGATGATGTCCTCTTAGGCAGTTGGAGTGCTCGTACCAGTGTAGCTCCATAACTGATAAATGCAGTTACAAGGTCGTGCTCTATCCTTTTCTCCCTTAGCCATGCCTTCTGTTAAATATTGTTGTTGAGGATTTACTGTGACTGGTACTGGAAAGCTGGTCACCTTCCTCCTTCGGGAAAATAGAGTGGTCAAAGGACATAAATTGAATGGGCGAGTGGATGATAGGGATGAGCAGAAAGGATGGCCGTCAGATCGGGGAAATGGACAGCGGAGATGGCTCGACGGAGTTTGTCAGTCGAGGTGGGAGAAGGATGAATTTGTGCCATCAGATCTTCGGTGGGCAGATCGGACGGTGATCGGGTGATGGAGTTACGCGGGAGTTAACGGGCAAGAGCAGTTTGGTTAGGCGGAAGTGGTATTGATCGCATCGCTTTTAGGCGTAAAGCGGTAAAAGGACAAGACTGAGTGATGCCACTTAGCGATCGACACGTAGCCGTGGATGAGAGAGAAAAATTGCTCTCATCATGTGTTAATGTTCGATTGAGTGGATGGTGCGATAAGAGCAAATTCCGTCAGATCTTTTCGGAAGTGATCAGACGGTTGGGAAAGGTCGAGTGGGTAGCTTTATCGAGCATGACGGGAGCCGTTGGATCTGCGGGATGGAATCAACGACGGGGAGACAATGAAAAGTTTTTAGCAAGCGTGTGAGAGCGTGTGACATGATTTCATGAGGGCTTGGGATTTTGGCACTTAGAGCTAAGGCCAAAGGGGTTATTTGTCGGGTTTAGAAGGAAAATAGAGGAATGGAGGTGGCAGAGGGAAAGTGGGGTAGAGGGAAAAAGGGAAAGTGACCATTATGAGCTTCCTTTTGAACACGACCCAGCAGACCAAGTTCATCTTTGTCCTTAGAAAATCATCTTTTCCTAGCAGAGCTAACATCCCCAACTGGAGGTCAATCTCTTCCAAACACTCCAATTTCAGAAAGACAACAGTCTCTTCAAGTTTCCATATCTACAAATGTAACTGGAGAAAAGGAGGAGACTGTTTTTGACACTTTCAGGGAGATTAAAATTAGGAATGAGATATTGAAAAAGAGAACATATGCTCAATTTTGGAAATAGAGTGCAACTTCTCAAGGAAAAATTCTTTCAGCTTTTGATTTAGAAAAATGAAAAATGCATATGGCATCCTTGGAAGCATAGACAACAGAACCTAAAACTCCAGCCGATTACAAACAAACGTATTTTGAGTTTGATGTCAAGAACGTTCATCCTATTGATCAACTGGAAATGCACAAGAAAACAGGTGAAATGATTTCCTCTACTCTAACCAGTACTTCCATGAGTTTGTTTAAAATGCAGGTGGCCTTGTCAAATGCCCAATCTCAACTAAAGATGGAAAATATTTCATCCTAGTCAAAGGACAACATAATTAAGTCTTTGGAAGACTTAGTAGTGAGAATTGGGTATGATCCCTTAGATGTAAAAGTAGTAGAAGAGATAATTAAGAAAAAGGAGATGGATATAGCAGCTTTGAAGAAGCAGCTCAAAATGCCCACTACACATGATCCATTGACCAAAGAGATAGAGGAAATAGAGAGTCAAAAGGCCAAAATGATGAAGTTAATAATAGAGCAATCTCTCCAAATTAAATAAATGGAAGTAGAGATGGATAAAATGATACAAGAGAAGGAAAAGACAGCACAGACGTCCAACACCACTATGGAGGCTCTTCCTCTTACAACAATTCCTACAACCACTCTAGCAACTGCTGCTACAGGGACAGGAAGTAGTACAGAACAACTAGCTAGGTCCATGGAAGGCATGAATCTTCAGAGTGAAGAAATCAAGAGACTAGAAACCCATGTTAGTGTTCTGCAGGACTGAATCAAAAGAGCTAAAAGTGACCACTCAGTAGAGATGCAGAGGGCACAGAACTTAATTGAAAGGTTGCAAAAATCTAAAAAAGAATCATCCATTGGTAACACTCTAGGAAGGGTGAAAGAGATCATTTGGCACAACATCATCAATGGCATGAATGAAATTTGGCCCAGCATACAAATTATCTTTGAACAAAAGGAGTTAGTTGAAAAAGCTAAAGAAGCTATTTCAGCTACTAATCTAGAGTTGGGAGACATGCCAGCAACAACCAACAAGATAATCAAATTTCTCAATTCAAGGAACATGTATGAGCTAGAAGAGCTGGGAGTAGCAGACAGAACATAAACTATTCTTGAGGTGAAAAAGGTGTTAACCAAGAAGAACCTAAATATATAGCTAGAAGAAAAATGTCAAATCTTGGATCTAACAATGAACGGGTTTTTTAATAAAATTGAGCCTTTAACCTAGAAGGGTCTCCCTTATCTGTTTGTTATCAATGATAAACTCATGGCCATAGAAGATCATGTCAAGAGGCTCCAAGGCATAGCCCTAGATGCTATGAATCTCTCTAACATTAAAGGCAACATAACAGGAAAAGCATTGCTGGAAGCCATCGGTAATCCAATTTATATCGAGCATGAGCTGAAACATGTTTTTGTGGTCAAACCCACTTCTGCAAAATACATTGAAGCTACTAAAATATACAGGCGGTTTATTAAGATCAAGATTCCAGATGAAGAAGCATGGAGTGACCTGTGTGATTATCAAGAGGAGAAACACAAGGATGATTGAAGTGACAATGTGGATTTGAGTCAGCACCAGCCATGCCAGCAGAGCCATTACAACGGAATTAATTTCTAAGCAACAACATCCCTAAAAAGAGGACTAGATGTCCCAGTTTTCTCATCGTGGCCACTTCGTGGTTACACTAGTTAATTTTCTTTCAGTGTAATTAATAACAAATTGCCAAGTGTATAAGGCAATCGTTGTAGGTTTTTGTTAAATACTTCATGCATTGGAAGTATTAGGGGTTGGACCCGAGTCATTTGAACTATCTGTTCTTTTTGGAGCATTGTAATTTTGAGTTGGAGCATCAATAAAAAGACCGTTTGCGAGATACTTGAACTGTGTTAACCTGGTGATGTCTTCCTTTCTGTGATTGAATGTATTGTTGTTTATTCATTGTGCATCATTAAGTCTTATTGTAAAGAAGAAATTCTAGATTAAGATATGTTGTTGGAGCACCTTATTTCTATCTGTGTTTACAATCTAAATGTTTTCCTCTGATGTATGATTAAGAAATACTTAATTGCTTTTTAATCATTATTGATATCATTATTGTGTCATCACATTTCTCATTTTGATTTTAGATCCAGTAAATATAATTAGCTTGCCTTGCAAATGCTCTGGAAAATTAGTGTTACCACCCAACCTTTGACTCCATAGCCTAATGGAAAGGATTCAAATATGACCTACCCCAACCAAACAAACAAACAACTAATCAATCAAGTAATAAAGCTCTTTCATTATTACATCTAGCCTAACACATTAAAACACTGGAAATAAAGCTAAATCATAAATATACGGAGAGAGTCCTCTCTGAGTCTATGAGGGCTAGATCCTAGACTCCTAAGTAGTTTGATGTATCTTTTGTGACTTTGTCTTTCCAATATTCAAAATCATAGAATGATAACACGGTGTATCATGTTTACTTGGCGACTGACTCAGTTACTTGTGGCTAAAGGATAGAAACCTAGTGGGGTCTCCCAATATATATGCGATGGTACGGGGAGCACAAGTTCATGTTAGCACTGTCTAATGCATAACCATTTGATGAGAGCATTCCCATATACTTGCCATACGTGGAGCTTCTTTGATATACCGGAGAGTATTAGAGAACGATCCTATATACTTCTGTATGTGGAATGAGATTTCACCCCCGGATATAGTGTAGGCAATTAAGGATAGCTACTAGGTTTATAGACGTCGAAAGACGTCTCTAGCCTAGACCTCTAAATGTTTGCATTAAGTTCCAAATGCTCCTTAGGTTAATTGAGTAAATTTTAATGTTTTTCTTGAATTATGTTTCAATTTTATGTTTCAAAGCATTGTGACCTGAACACCTAAGATGCAACTATATGAGAAAAATATTCTTTTCCAATTCGATGAAAGCTAAACTAGTAAGGGGAGAGATTTCAAACGATGATGCAACAAGAAGCAAACAAAGTGCCCTTAACTACTTTTTCACTTTTCACTTTCAAAATGAAATACCCAAAAGTAAAATCGATTTCCACTTTTCACTATCCTAAATGCAACTTATCGAAAGCAAAATGATGTTTAGTTTACTAAGATGCACTTATGTAAATGATGGTTTTCTTTACTTTTTGAATTCTCTAATGAAACTAAAGCACCAACTAACGAAAAATGAAGATTTGATTCAAATGCTCTAATGAAACTAATGCATCAACTAAAGCAACACCAAATCCAATTCAAAAGCACCTAAAGGAAAATATTTTCCACTTTTCTCTTTCAAATGAATAAACAATACACCCTTCTCAGCTTGTAAACCAAACAATGTAATCTATGTTCAATAAATAACAAAGATGATTTTTCAAGTGCAAGATGACCGAATGCAATCAAAAATAAACTTTGCAAGAGACAAGCCAAAACTAATGCAAATTGATATTTTGAATGATTTTAACAGATAACCAGATCTAATCAATCAACAAACTATAAACTTAGTGACACTTACAAGTGACAAGTGACAATCAAATGACCTAAAAACCCTAGAATCAATCCAATTTCACTCCAAACACTTGAAAGCTCAAGAGGCAAGAATTGGCTAATCAAATAAGATAATTAGACAAAACACCAATAAATCCAATCAAAATGGACAAGAAAAACGATCTCAGGGGCTAAGACATACCGGATTTTGACAGAGAAACCCTAATTTTCACCAATCTCTAATATCAATGAAACTGTAATGGTGAAACTCATGCTGAATAGGGGTTCAACGCGATTGTTTTAAAGGAAAGCATGCTGACAGTGCGAATGTCTGAGTAAAAAACATGTTGGGCGAGGAATAAGGAAAAAAAAACAAAAAAAATTCAACAAACACTCTAGACTCAACACTCTAAGGTAGTAATCAATGATTATGCAGACCTATACAGGCTCAAACTAACTAAGAACTCAATGGTCGGTCAAACTGATCAAGAGATTAGATCGAAAAAAGAGATTGAAGAGGCTATAAATTCCCCAATGGAGTCACCATTTTGTTGTGAAGGAAAATCCCCTCTGCGGACAAAGGCGACCTCTCTAGCCCAATGAGTGGGTGTAGCAACAAACTAAATAAACTAACATACACTTTTTATCTTATGTTTAACAAATGCAGAGATAGAGAGTGACCTACCTCACTCTGATGCTAATCACTTAATCCTTTGGAGATGACTATGATTCTTTCGCTTCCAGGCTCGCTCCTTACTTGTTCTTCATGTCTAAGAACCCGCAAGAAATACCAAAGAGAAATACAAGGTACAAGAGCATATATGGCATATATCAAACATAAACTACTTAATAGATCAAGGAGTATTAAGCTAAAAGCATAAACATTTACACAATTATGGAAAATGAACATAAGTATATATATATATATATATATATATATATATATATATATATATATATATATATATATATATAAGCTAAAAAGGGAGGCATACAACCTATGCCTAGATGTTGGAGACCTCCTTTTGGTGGATGTCCCAGACCAAGCAAAGACTCTTCAAGCACTCCTTCTCTAAGTTAGAATGGGAAATATTTGGGCATAATATCAGTATAGGAATGCAGGCAATCAATGACCAACCATTTGGGGATGGAAGGGAGTTGATTTATAGGAAGGAAGAGGGAGTTAGGGAACCACAAAAGAGGGAGGAAGGTCCACATCTCAAGGGGAAGGCCAATAATGATAAGATCAAGGGCTCCAAATAGGAGAGCTCAACCATATCTACAACAACCAATATCCAACTCAATGTTCTCGAAGTTTCTAGCATACGAAGCTTCTCCCCCTGTGAAAAATTGCCAGAAGAGGTTCAGCGTGGGTTTTCATATCAAAACCCACGCTAGAAGTGCTAGGGTAAACTAGTGAAACCTTTCATTATCACAGGCATGTAGTAGAGCACAAAGTGTTGGCCCTAAAAATTAGGGTTTATCTAACCTTCTTCAAAATTGACTCAGGGTAGTTTTCCTTTGGTTTTTTAGGGATGTTTTTGTCTATGTATCATGATGGATATACTTCACAGTTTTCAACATTTTGGCACTTCACGATATGGAACAGGAAGTGAACAAGAGGTGTGACAAAATATTGTGTAACACATAGGCCAATACAAATTCTCATAAATATAAAATTGAACTACTGCTGCACCAATTCCTTCCCTTTTGCTCTGTAGTTCCACTTTCCACTTCCCTCTTCACTACTTGATAAGCACTAGTTTCAGCCCTCATCTCCACTGCAAAAACAATTAACTCTCGACACTTAGCTTCCTACTCCTCACACTCTCAGTGTCAACACAAATTCTGCATCCCCACCTTGCACTACTACAACCCACTTTTTTGTTCCTATGTTGTACAGGAATGATACAATCATTGCTGTCATCAATACTACCTGAAGGCATGCACAATCATACCTACCCATGTTTTTGTTGCATCAAATTTTCTGATCTCTGCAACTACATTAAATAGTGGGAATGGGATCCATTTACTCAACTATTGTAGCTACATTAGGTCACACCTGAGTGTCTCCCATACTGAGAATAAATTCTCAATCAAAACTGCACACTACAACAAAGATCCACATGCTTGTTAATTTCCTACAAAACATAGAATGTACCTCAGACATGGCTCTGTCGTTTTGTGATCAAATATTCTGCACTCAGTGATCTTATGAATTTAGTTCCTTATGGCATGCAAGTGAGAATAGAGGAAACTTGATTCTTCTTGAGATAGACTTTGTAATTTCCATTAATCCAGTTACTAACCTTGGTATGTGCATTTAATCAAATTCCGACTCATTCATTCAAGTGCCTAAGCATTTTTCTGTAAACGCACAGGCCCTGTCAAAACTATTCTACCAAATTAACTTACCTCAGTCTCTTTTTATTTTATTAAACAATGTTGCCAAAAACCATAGTAGTCTTAAGCCCCTTTCATGCCAGTACTAGTTTTATTTTCTGCCATGGGACCACTTCCTATTGTCATACGGGATTTATGACTGCAAACAAAGATATCTCCCTCAGGTTTGGTGGCTAACATAAAAGAACAGAATGACAAAGGACCCATTGTTTTCCTTAAAGTATGTCGATGAGGGGATGAAACCTACTTGGAATCCATCGTATGTTTCACTCCTTCTTTGGCTTGAATTCTCCAATCCTAGCTCTAGTTGCCAAAATTAGAACCTGCACAACCAGACAACACAAACCAAGAAACTACGAGATCTATGTAGCATTATCTATCTACTTCATTCAACAAATCAACATGGTATTGAAATATATGAAATAACAACATCACATATAGGAAAACAAAAGAACTATTTGTATTGATATAAATGGAGTGAGTTACAACCATAAATAGGTGTTAGGGAAAATTTTAAGGATGGAAATTTATCTTAAAAGATTAGAAACGTTGGCGAATATTACTAATCCATAATATGTAAACTATAAAATTCTTGGTGATATTTTAGTAAAAATATTCAAATTTCTAATGATTTTATATAGTTTTTATAAAATTTTAGTGATTTTTAAGGTAAATGATTTTTTCTTATAAGATTTGGGCGAATCATTTTTAGGAGAAAATGGGAATTGAAAAATCGTTTTTTGGAAAAAGCATGGAAAATTATCCCATCTGTGAATATTAGCCCCTAAAATTTTCCGTAATGGGTGTTGAACTTGTAGAAGAGCTCTTCCAAGTTGTTGACCTGTCCTTCCTTTGTCAAAAAGTGCACCTCTAATCATCCTAAATGCATGAAAGGATGACTCTCACAACACAAGCATAATGGTAGAATCACTCTCCAAAAGCCAACTCCTTGCATATGGAAGGCTGTAAATATAGAGGAGTGAGGTCCTGATGATGAGTCTTGGTCTAGGCTCGAAACGTCGACAAATGAAAAGATGAACACTGTGGATTATCCGAATTCAATCTCTCAGAAGTTGGGAGTTCTTATCCTTTTACTAATCTTGGGATTGAGATCCACTCCTGATGGGGGGATGATATCTAAGGATAAGGGATGGAATCTCCAAGGTAGGATAGGATATGATTCGAAAGTTTTATCTGAGGTAAATGGTTACAACAAATCCTTGAAGCTTTTGGAAATGGAGGGTTCATGATTCTCTCTATTTTTCCCGAATTTCTAGAGCCAATGCAGGTGAAAAGGGGAGCAACCTGTAGGTGATCAATGCAGGCCACAATGGAGAAACCTATAGGTGAACGTTGTCCAATAAGAGGACAAGGTGTGTTGGTCCTAAAACTGGCTCAGATGATGCAGTTTAGGGCATAAACTCTAGGGAATGAGAGAGTCATGCATATGGTTTTGTGCAATGATGATGTAAAGTGGGAATAGGATGTTAATTGATCCCATTAGGAGGTTGATTGACCAAATGAGACAAAATAGCCTATAATAGAGTGCCCCCCAAAGCACAAAGTCAAAGATGATGACTGATGACTAAAGTTCTTTACCTTGTGAGAAGTCGAGATCAAGAACAACCGACGAGATCGTCTTCTGTTACAATACATTTACATCATGACATTCTTTTTCTGAGGGAGGCATACCCATACTCAGCACATAAGCTAGCATAACATGTAAAATGATCAAAAGACATGTCCACTAATGACTGATGGCGGACTCATGACTAGATGAATGTCAGTATGATCATAGAAATCATACATAGTGATCTTTGTATAATCTTGAAATTGCAGCACGGATGGCGGAAAATAGATCTAGGGTCTTCTATCTCATTCACACGACCAAGCAATGTACGAGTCTAACCATGTGAATCAATGAGATGAAGTCAAACATGATAGATACCATCTGATTACCAACCAATGGTGTAATCCATTAACAGATGTGAGACAAACCACCGATGATGTTAATGACTCTCAAGGTACTCAAGTACAATCCATATAGTGTGAATAAATGAGTTGATGTAGAACACCATAAAGAATCTTTCGGTCGAAGGCTAATGATGTAAACCTGTCACCAAGAGAAAGGACACTTTCCATTGATGTATGCGAGTACCAAGGCACCAAAGGGTGTTTCTAAGTCAACTTCCTGGATAATGTACTGATGTCGACAAGAAGTGACCCATCACATGAGGGCCTTGATGTATCCCCCATCAATGAAATGAAACATGTACGATGATTGAGACAGAAAGATTAGAATGATGCAGATATGGATCTGGATCAGGGAAGGCAAACATGGAATGAAGGATTAAGAGTAATGTAATGGATATAGGCTGAATGACTTCTCTTGAACACATCGACGACACTGAAATGGAGTTGGCAACATTGACCCAAAATCGAAATGAAGGTTCTGTGAAGGTATCATGAATCAAAAGACAAGTAGATTACCCAACCCAACAACCACAGAGATGAAGTGGAACAGTGTCGTGTTGAAGAGCGATTCACTGCCATAAAAAAACATCGTACCCTATTTTCCAAATTTTCCCAACCATACTAGTCATACCTCTTTATTTTTTAAGAAGCTTGAGGAGGATAACATATGCTTTATCTATAAGTCCATCCTTCAGATGAATCCCTCTGAGTATATTTAATGGACCCTAAGAAGGAGTGGTTCGACCTTGTCATGGTAGACAAGTCCATTTTTGTTTGATGTTTTGACAAGTCCAGCGAAGGTGAAACTCGACTTCTTTTTCATGTTTAGAGAGTTTGAAAAAGAGGTGAAAAACAAAAATCCAGATGCCCCTTTTCGTAGGTAGTCCCTTAGGTTTGAAAATATAGAAAACAATACCCAAGAGAACCTCTTAGCCATGTTCGACTAAGGTATTCCTTTTTCGCAGTTAGTCTATCTTAGTCTGAAGAAGGGTTAAACTTATACTGAGTAGATGTCTTTTCATTTACTTTTACGAGTTCAAAAATACAAATGATCGACAATCTTTTCATGTTTTGGGAGTATGAAAAGAGTTGAAAGAGGATTCCAAATGGTTCATTTTCATAGGTTTAAAGATTTTGAAAAAGAGATAAAAGTGCACTCTTTGGTCAAAATAACCTGTTTAAAGCACAAAAAAATTTGTTAACAGTTGTCGACCTACTCAGAACAACACAGAAAGGCTTAAACATACCTGTTTCATAGTAAAAATGAGTCATGACTAGGTCAAAGAATTAAATATGAATAAAATAATGAAAAATATGCCCATATATACTAAAACATGATTGTTCACATTTACCTTCATGTTGATGGTGTTGGACCTGCCAACATGTCAAGGGGATCTCCCCAGTAAGAAGTCCCAAATATACCTTTGACGATTTGGTGTAGGATTCCCAGTAGTGGTTTGTAAGGTAATGCCTTGACTGTGATGTCGCACAAAGGCAAGTAAGATAACTCTGTCAGTAGCAAGGGTGTGACTGCTGCAGTGAGTCAAGGAAGGTGCACGAGAGGTTCTCACACAAAGGGGCCGGGATGAGTGCACCCCTTGAAAGCCTGTATTAGTACTCAGCTAGGAAGGGAACACACGAGCGAATATGCATCATAAGCTAGAAAGTAGAGCAGTCGACAATCCAAAGTGATGGTTAAACCAAAAAAACATTTGCAACAAGATTCATATAATTGCATACGAATCAGTTCATACACAAATACATAAGTTAAACAACATATATCATTAAAGGAATTAGAAAAATCCAACTACAATAAAAACATATGCATGAAAATGCGCTGGCTCTTATTATATAAATAAGTGTAAGTTCTAATCATATAATACATCCATGTAAACCTGCTAGCCCCATCAGTGGAACGTTACAGCCACATCCGCCTGGTCCTCCAAAGAGATGAACTAGCTTCGTGCAGTGGAGAAGCCAAGGCACATTACAATACTGTCCAAGCTCTTTCCAAGATAGTTTATCATAAGCATTGGCATTATGATACAGATTTGGCACTATGACATAGGTGTTGTCCTTGATGGCAACTCACACAGATGACAGATCACAGTTCAGGATCATAGAATGAAGAAGGGAAGGTATACGCAACTTCCCCCCTGTCCAAGTCGCGTGTACACGTGGGTTCGCAGAACAAAAGGCGCGTACAATGTACACACACACTTTCACGTAAAGAAAGGCGCGTACATGTTGGAAAACTTAGTTTTGGTCCATGGTATTTGGTCCATGGTATTTTGATCCACGGTATTGGTCCAAGGTAAACTGTTCGAAGTGTTGACCAAAGGTATTTGGTCTAAGGTATTGCTTCTAAGTGGTTTTGGACCATGGTGTTGAGTAAGGCCTAAGACTATAAAAGGAGGAGAAGATCATTAGGCAAAGGCACTCATGAATTGAATATCTAATGAAGAGCAAGATCTAGAATACAGATTATTGGGTTATGGTGCACAGCTAGATCTAAATCAAGGATGAACCTGAGCGCTTGATGAAGGATAAGTTCTATTGATGGGTTAAGATCTTAAGGCTTGAAGAGAAGTATCTTTGTGTGTGGTTTTGATCTTTTATATGAATAACTGGTGCCTGTTGTAATCTGTAAATATGATGATCTGGGTATAACTGATGTCTGGAATTATTGTAAAGTTTAAATCATCATTTACAGATCTGTACGTAGGTTCACTTTAGCAAAGACACGTATACACGATGGTTCTGCATATCCAAACAGCATATACGCAGGATCGCCTTGGGAAAACAACATATGTATGCAGGTTCGACATATTGAAGTAGCGCATGCCTAATAAACTATGCTTTAGCTACTTCTGTTTGCTGTTGCAGTGTTTTGGGTTCTAGCTTGGGTTCTGGTTATTGTTATTGTATTCTGGTTACAACAATCTAAGAAGTGATTCAGTTTTGGTTGGTGCAAAGGAGATTGATTGATGCAGATATATATTGATGTTTGAGTGATGATGTTGATGGATCCAGTCTTAAAATTTATGAAACGTAGTCCCTGGAAGAAAAGAGAAGGTTGTAGCTTTTTGTAGGTCAGCACCTACATACTACTAAACACAACAGTTAGTACAAGAGCTAGGGGGTTGTAGCTCCCTTCCAGGAGAAGCTGGAGAACGAGAGAAGGTTGTAGCCTTCTACAGGTTGAAGCCCACGTACTAGTATAAGACTGCACCAGTACAGAAAAATAGCAAAAATAAGTTTCTTATTAAAAAAAGATAGAGACGATTGCAGCAAGTGGTTTTCACCCACATTGGGTTTCCACCTTATATATTGTGTTCTTGTGTGTGATTGTCTGCTCTGTTTTTACTGCACCTGGATACTGTTTATATGGTTTTGATGCACAAATTAAAGATAAGCATTTGATGAATCAGCTAAATTATAAGTTTGCAGGGTATACCCTAGTTGCCTTAAACACAGTTGCATATATACGCAAGTTTCATTAACTGAAGTAGCATATATGAATCAGATTGTGAAATGAAATATTATTGACTTAATAATACTGATTCACCCCCCCTCTTAGTATTATTTCCAACAATTGGTATTATAGCAGTTCCTTCAGAAGAATCTTGATCGCTTGAAGGAAGATCTATCATCATGAGTAACTACGAAGGAGAGGGATCCATTAGACCACCAATCTTTGATGGGAGCAACTTCGTCTATTGGAAGGTAAGAACCACATCCTATCTTCAATCTCTTGGAACAGATGTCTGGGAAATCATAGAAGGAGGATATACATTTCCATCAACAATTCCTACAGATACGGCAGGTAAAAAAAAATATGAAACCAATGCCAAGGTTGTCAATACATTATTGGGGAGTCTGTCACAATCAAAATTTGTCAAAGTTATGTAGCTCAAGACCACCAAAGAAATATGGGACAAGATCATTCTAAGCTATGAAGGAGACGATCAAGTAAAACGTGCAAAACTGCAATCTCTCAGAATTCAATATGAAACTCTCAAAATGCATAATGATGAAAGTATAGCTAATTACTTCTTACGTATATATGAGATTGTTAATTGCATGAAGAACTTGGGTGAAGAAATAAAAGAAGTTACTTTAGTTGAAAAGGTTTTAAGATCCTTTTCTACTAAGTTTGAATCAAAAGTTTCTGCCATAGAATAAAAGAAAGATCTTCAGAGTATCACTATGACACAGCTGCACAGAATCTTAACTGCTTTTGAAATGAGAAAAGGAGGTCCATCAGACATGAGAGAAGCTGCATTCAAAGCTTCAGGAAGAGAAGAACTCAATGAATCAGAACATGTTTCAGAAGGAGAGGAAGAAGCAAACTTTGTCAAGAATCTTCAATGGGGTTCTGGAAGATTCAGAGGCAAACTACCTTTCAAATGTTTTTCTTGTGGAAGAGTCAGTCAATATGCTGCAAAATTTCCTCATAAAGATAAGCTTGATAAAGGTAAGGAATCAGAAAAATGGAATAGGAAACAAAGTGCAAGTAAGAAGAGCTACTATATGCATGAAGATAACGATGGTTTATCAAATAGTGATGAAGATAATAATGACTATTGACTTCTGATGGCTTTTGAAGATGATGATTTCTTGGATGCTTTAGATGAAGATAATCTTTATGAAGAAATATTTAAACTCAAAATCTGTTTAGAAGAAAAGAATATGATTATAGATACTCTGACATTCCAACTTGCTGAAAGAGAAAAACACAATGAAAAACTAGAATGTGAAATTGTCGGTCTAAGGAAAGATATTGAGAAAACAAAAGCTCTCAATCTTAGATTTGCTAAAGGATCATAAACTTTAGATGAAATTATTAAAGTATAACGTTCTCCTTTGATAAAGACAGGTCTTGGATATACTGAAGAAGCATCTCAAGCACAGAAGCCATCAACCTCCACTAAAAGATATCTTGATGTAGCAAAGAGCAGTGAACAATTTGACAATCGTCAGCAAAAGCATAAAGCAGTTCACCAAGTAAATCAGGTTCAATCTACTTCAAGGATGAACAGAAGTTACATCCAACCTCAGGTAAATCATACTCAATTTGCATCAAGAATAAATGTCAATGAAAACTACAATCACCAGGTCAGTAGATTCGATAATCGTAGAAACTTCTTTAATGGACAATGTTTTTCATGTCATAACTTTGGACACAATGCTACTCAATGTGTTGCCTACAAAACCATCATGACTAGAGAAGCAAAAAATCAAAGGAATGTGTCAGGGATCATGAAAAGGACCTACAATAATATTTCGCTTCTTGAAAATGAAATAGAATGCTCTATCTGTAACAACTTCGATCATGAAGATTCTGAATGCAGGAGTAAATTTCAGGAAACATCTCAAAAGGAGCAAACTTCATTGAGTCCCAAAATATGGAGAAAGAAAGAACCACAAACAAAAAGATGTGGTATAGCCTTGTATGCAAAAGGACAAGAGAATCAGTGGTACATCGATAGTGGATGCTTGAAACACATGACAGGTGATAAAGATAAACTTCAGTCATACAATGCCTTGGAAAAGGAAAAGAAGGTCTCATTTGGAAATGGCACTCCTTGTATGCAGAAGGACAAGAGAATCAGTGGTACATCGACAGTGGATGCTTGAAACACATGACAGGTGATAAAGATAAACTTCAGTCATACAATGCCTTGGAAAAGGAAAAGAAGGTCTCATTTGGAAATGACACTCCTACTGTCATAAAAGGTAAAGGTTTTGTTCTCTTAAAAGAAAAGGTTAAAGCTAGGAATGTTATGTATGTTGATGGTCTAAAGCATAACCTGTTGAGTGTCAATCAAATGTGTGATCAAGGAAATGAAGTAGTATTTCGATCAAATGGATGTGTTGTTTGTGAGCTTGATACAGGAGAAACCGTGATCAAAGGCATAAGAACCCAAAACAATTTATACATACTCAAGGGAGGACAACAACAGTGCTGTCTAAGCAAAAATGATGAACACTGGCCATAGCACAAAATATTGGGGCATATAAGCTTCCCACAAATAAGGAAAGCATGCAAATTCCAGGCTGTTCGTGATCTTCCTGATATCATCATTCTAGAAAATACAATATGCAAGTCATGTCAATTTGGTAAGCAAACTAGAGCACATTTCCTGGAGAAGGAAGGATCAGCTAGTAAGACTCTTGAACTTGTTCATACTGATTTATGTGGTCCATCAAGGAAAAAGTCACCTCGTGGAGAAGAATACTTTATATTGTTCATTGGTGATTTTTCCAGAATGTGTTGGATAGGACTCCTAAAGCATAAAGATGAAGCATTTAAAAAGTTCAAAGCCTTCAAAGCTTTGGTTGAAAATGAATCAGATCGCAAAATCAAATGTCTCAGATCTGATCGAGGAGGGGAATTTAACTCAGATGAATTCTTTGACTTTTGTGAAGAACATGGAATAAAAAGAGCACTCTCCACTGCAAGGACTCCTCAGCAAAATGGAGTGGTAGAAAGGATGAACAGAACTGTTCAACAAATGGCTTGTGCCATGCTAGATGAGTATGTTACTCCTGCAACCTTCTGGGGTGAAGCTGCATTTACTGCCGTCACTATCCTCAACAAAGAAAACGTTCGGGTAAACAACACTCAAACTCCACATGAACTTTGGTATGGTAAGACTCCTACTGTAAAATACTTCAAAGTTTTTGGAAGAAAATGTTACATCAAAAGGATTGATGAAAAACTTGGCAAGTTTGAACCTAGAGCAGATGAAGGCATTCTCCTTGGTTACTCTTCCTGAAGTAAAGGATATAAGTGTTATAATAAAATACTTGGGAAAATTATTGAAAGTATTAATGTTGTGGTTGATGAAGCAGGAAAAAATCCAAAGCAGGTAAAAACCAAAGATTGTGGGGAAGATGAGGATTATCCTTCCACATCAAATCAGACTAATTCTGAAGAAGAAGCAACCAATGAAGCACCAAAAGAATAGATGATGACAGAAGAAAAGACTCTATCCAGATATGTTCAGAAAAATCATCCAGAGACTCAAATTTTGGGACAGAAAGAGGCAGGTGTACAGACAAGAAGAACTATTACAGAAGCTCCAAGCTATCTAGCATTGCTTTCCTCGATTGAACCTCAAAATGTAAATGAAGCATACAAAGATGAATGTTGGGTCAAAGCCATGAATGAAGAACTTGAGCAAATTGAAAAGAATAATACTTGGGAATTAGTTCCTAGACCTCATGATAAGAATATCATAGGAACCAAGTGGAAATTAAAAAACAAGCTGAATGAAAATGGCGAAGTTATCAGAAACAAGGCCAAACTTGTTTGTAAAGGATATGCTCAACAAGAAGGTATAGATTTTGAAGAAACTTTTGTACCTATTTCTAGACTTGAAGCCATAAGAATGTTCCTTGCTCTTTCTAGCTTTCAGAAATTCAAAGTATACCAAATGGATGTAAAATCTGCCTTTCTTAATGGAGACTTAGAAGAAGAAGTATATATTGAGCAACCAGACGGATTCATCCTTGGAAATGATCCAAAACTTGTATGCAGACTCAGAAAATCTCTCTATGGTCTAAAACAAGCTCCAAGAGCTTGGTATTACCGTCTTGACAAATACCTCCATCAACAAGGTTTTTCAAAAAGATCAGCTGATAGCAATATATATACAAATATTGATAATGATAAATTGCTAATACTCGTAGTATATGTTGATGATATCATTTTTGGTAGCAATGAAGAAGCCGTGAGTCAAAACTTTTCTTTGGTAATGCAACAAGAATTTGAAATGTCCCTGCTTGGTGAGCTCACATATTTTCTCGGAATAAAGATGGTATTTTTCTATCACAAACCAAGTATCTCAAGCAGATCTTGAAAAAATATGGCATGGAAGAATCCAAACCAGTATGTACCCCCATGGTAACAGGATGTAGTCTCATCTCAAATGATGAATCAGTAGCAGTACATCAACCAACCTACAGATCCATGATTGGCAGTTTGCTTTATCTAACAGGTACCCGACCAGACATCATGCATGCAGTGGGAATAGTTGGAAGATTCCAAGCTAATCCAAAGGAATCACACCTTCAGGTAGTCAAAAGGATCTTCAAATATCTTTAAGGAACTCAGAATTTTGGTTTATGGTATCCTAGGGATACAGGTCTTACACTTCATGCATATACAGATGCAGATTGGGCAAGTAGCGTGGATGACAAAAAAAGCACTAGTGGTGGTGCATTCTATATGGATTCTAGATTAGTGTCTTGGTTTAGCAAGAAACAAAGTTCAAATGCATTATCTACAGCTGAAGTAGAATATGTGGCTGCTGCATCTTGTTGCACACAACTTCTTTGGATGATGCAAACATTGCAAGACATTCAGATGACATGTACTCCACCCATCTCAATTATATGTGATAATACAAGTGCAATGAGTATTTCAAAGAATCCAGTCATGCATTCCAAGACCAAGCACATACCCATCAAATATCACTTTCTACATGAACAAGTGCTTGAACAAAAGGTCAAATTGGAGTATGTTCCCTCCAAAGAACATGTTGCTAATATATTCACCAAACCACTGCCCAGAGAGACATTTAAATATGTCAGACAGAAGCTGGGAGTAGTTGATGCATCAACATGCTATTGAAACTTATCTATTTTAGAGAAAAAAATGGTTGTACGCGAGTTTCATGAAGCGTATCAGCGTACATACATCGGTTGCTGTGGATACAGGCGCGTATATGATGGGTTGAAGAAAAACTGTGGATGAAAGGAGTCTGATATGGTCTGACAGTAATCATCTGGCACAGGTTCAAGGGGAGCATATACTTATAGTAATGCGTTGTTGGCATTATCTTAGAAGATCTTGGTACAAATTCTCAATTTCTTTTGATTCAGGTGGAATAGGTTTAGGGGGAGGTCATGGTTGCTAGTGGTGTTTGACAGATGCTGCTGATGATAGTTGCTGATAACTATCATAGTCTTGTTTAAGATATTTGGTCTCTATGTCATGTATATCTTTTAATGTCAAGGTCATGAAACGACCTATTTTGTTTCCCAATTGTGCATGGGATGGATGATGTAATGTTCTTGTTTTGTCATGTATAAACATTTGGTATGTACCCACTTGGTTGGGTGGATGAGTCAAAATTGGTGATAGGAAGGTCATTTATGATGTATGTATAAAGTCATCTTTTTGCAGACCTTGCTTATAGTCGGGGGGAGCATAGACCACACATGTCAGCATATCAGAGAATTCAACATGTACTCAGGGGGAGCATAATCCTTTGCCCTTGATGACAAAGTGGGAGAGTGACTTGGGGTTGCCATCAAGTCCAAAGGGGGAGATTGTTGGCATTATGATACAGATTTGGCACTATGACATAGGTGTTGTCCTTGATGAAAACTCACATAGATGATAGATCACAATGTAGGATCATAGAATGAAGAAAGAAAGGTATACACAGGTTCCCCATTTTCCAAGTCGCGTGTACACGTAGGTTTGTAGAACAAAAGGTGCGTACAACGTACACACGCACTTTCACGCAAAGAAAGGCATGTACATGTTGGAAAACTTAGTTTTGGTCCATGGTATTGGTCTAAGGTATCCTGTTCGAAGTGTTGACCCCAGGTATTTGGTCCAAGGTATTGCTTCTAAGTGGTTTTGGACCATGGTATTGAGTAAGGCCTAAGACTATAAAAGGAGGGGAAGATCATTAGGCAAAGGCCCTCATGAATTGAATATCTAATGAAGAGCAAGATCTAGAATATAGATTATTGGGTTATGGTGCACAGTTGGATCTGAATCAAGGATGAACCTGAGCGCTTGATGAAGGATAAGTTCTATTGATGGGTCAAGATCTTAGGGCTTGAAGAGAAGTATCTTTGTGTGTGGTTTTGATCTTTTATCTGAATAACTGGCGCCTGTTGTAATCTGTAAATATGATGATTTGGGTATAACTGATGTCTGGAATTGTTGTAAAGTTTAAATCATCATTTATAGATCTGTACGTAGGTTTACTTTAGAAAAGACGCATATAGATGCTGGTTCTGCATATCCAAATAACGTATACGTAGGACCGCCTTGGGAAAACAACGTATGTATGCAGGTTCGACATATTGAAGTAGCATATACCTAATAAACTATGCTTTAGCTACTTCTGTTTTCTGTTGCAATGTTCTAGGTTCTAGATTGGGTTTTGGTTACTGTTACTATATTCTGGTTACAACATTCTAAGAAGTGATTCAGTTTTGGTTGGTGCAAAGGAGATTGAGATGATTGCAGCAGGTGGTTTTCACCCACATTGGGTTTCCACCTTTTATCTTGCGTTCTTGTGTGTGATTGTGATGAATTAATTAAATTATAAGTTTGCAGGGTATACGCTAGTTTCCTTAAACACAATTGCATATATACATAAGTTTCATTAACTGAAGTAGAATATATGAATCAAATTGTGAAATGAAATATTACTGACTTAATAATACTAATTCACCCCCCCTCTCAACATTATTTCCAATAGGGTGACCAAAAGCCTATACAATGCGTTATGAGGGACTATTTATAGCAACGGGTGGGGTGACCCTTGACATTCCCCTTTGTAACCATTCAACTACCCTCATGATTGTTCACAAACTCTATGACTGTTACATCCACCATTGACACTTGACTTACACTTGACATGACTCAACATTACAATGCACATGTACCCATGTGGACAATGGCTTGAACAAGCTAGACTAGACATCACTTTGACTTAGACAACTATAAAAGTCCAACTGCTCGACATCCTCATGCTGATCAACAGTAACATATTGATGCCAAGATTTATAGTCCTTGATAGTGTTTGTGTGTTCCGATGTGACATCTATCTGAAACCTGAACCTTTCCTCCATAACATCTAGGTACACTGCTCGGGCTCCTCTGTCCAACTCATGTGAAAGGATGTGCATCATTGTCTTCAATGTGGCCGGACTAGCAACATACTTGCGCATGATGTCTGCACTGATTGGAAAGTCTAGGTTGGTGGTGACGTGCATCAACTCATCGAAGTACGAGTCAAGCTCCTGTGGGACCTGCTTCTTTGTCTTCGCTTGGGTGAGAGTTTCAAGTGATGGGATCGCATGTGTGTGCACCACAACATCCATTCTCTTGAACACTCGTGCATGAGAGGCTTGTATGCTGGTGATGAGTTGTGGTAGGTCCTCATAGTTCCAAATCTAGATCTGGATACATGCTTGCAGCTCAACTGCATCGGCCTTCATCATCTTTGGCAAGTGAAGCAGGGCTCCCTTGTACTTCATCGTCCATGCTTGCATATTTTTAACATAAGAATATATGTTCATCAAGATGCGTTCTCTTCTTTCACATCATTGCTGCCATCCATGGAGATGGACGACTGCTTGGTGCATGGTGCCAAACTTGGAGTACAATGCTCACATAACTGTGTCAAGGGATAATACTTCATCTAATATTTCCTTCTTTAGTTTAGCTTGGGCGAACATTGTCACCAAGTCTCACCCTTGCTTGGCCACCTATAGTTCCTTTGCTATTCGCTCATTCTCAGCTATGAGGAAACAAACATTTGAGCTAGTGGCTTCGACATACACTCTGGTTGCATTGGCCAAAGCAACTAGATGCTTGTGCACATCATTCACGATCACTCATTCTTTAACTTGCGTAGGGGATGTTTGGTCTTCCAGATTCGGTACTCTGTGATACTACACAACTCTGTGATGAGATTCGTTAAAGGCGATGTTGTACATCCCTACTTCCGGCTGACCACCAAGGATCTCAATGCCTCCTTGGTCATTTGAGACTTGCTCATCATCTAGATGCATTGAAGTCGTGAGTCAACCTCTTTTTGGTGAGGCATGAAGTCAGTGTCCTGTTCCAACTCTTGGTGCTCCATGTCTGCATCCAATTGTTCAGGCACCTATTCTATCTCATGAGAAAAGTCTTGCCCTTGCGACGGTTCAACTTGTTCACCTGATGCTAGCTGTTCAGATGAATCAACTACTTGCACTGGCACTACTTTGTCTATCTGCACATGCTGTGCCCCTTGCTGTATCTGTTGCTACTGCGCTTCCTTCTCCTGTTGGCGCAACTCTTGTTCTTTCCAGAGTTTCTCCCTCAGCTCATGCAACTCCTTCTCTGCTTCTTCCATTCTCTTCTTATCCCTCTACCTTCGCATGATGCGCTTGTCACGCTGTTGCCTCTTTTCATGAATAACCATAGCTACTTGTTCTACAAGTGGATCTGCTCGAAACTTGCAGCTTTGTTCCTCCTCCATGCGATTGACAATCTTCCTCTTCCCTTTGTCATGCACAGGTATGCTTGGCTTTGCTGCCTCTACTTTTGCTGCTACTGCTGCTCTCTGTGATGCTGCTTCATGTTGCTTCGCTAACCACTCCACGACAAAGTCGACCTGTTCATTGGGTCTGGAGGAACTGTAGCAATACCTCCATTAGTCATCCTTGACCCAACGAAATGCCCCATGGATCTAGTTGAAATGAACTCTTGTGCAGTGATCCTTCACAATGCAATGTGTGTCATATGGATTGAAGCTTTAGAGATCGAACAGGTACTTCTTCATCTATTCTTCTTTGACATCCACTTGCTTGATACTTCGAATCTCATATAACCAAATCCACAATGGAAGAGCAGGCGAAGGTGCCTTCTTCTTCCGCTGTAGTCTAGCTGTCAATCCTGCTGAGATGTGATACGTTACTTCCTGCGTGACAAGTATGCCCAAGGAAAACTTTGGAAGAACATGTGGAGGCTTCTCCGCATTGAACATTTGGATGAAAGTGCCGGACGTTGAGGCATACCAATCTGGAATGCCTAACAATTCCTCCATCGCTTCCTCTTACATGTAGGGTGGATCCTATTCAAATATCATCTTGTACACTAGGGTGACAAAATGGTCGGACAACCATATGATTACTCCTTTGAAGGTACATTCGGACAAAAACTTAAAATATTTGTTCACAACAGTCTCTGCCAGTGACCATGCCCACTCCAAGCTTGGGAACTCATATAAGGCAAAGACTGCATCTAGGGTGTAGGAGGACATGTAAATCTATGCATGCATACCTTTGAGTGACTGTTGAGCCTTCATGACTTGTTCCTTCAGCTGATGAGCCAGTATGAAGAACCAGTTTCATGGTTTTCCTTCTCTAGCCTGTTGGTCCAATGTGATCACCCAACTCACAGGAAAGGTTTCAATGCTTGCTAGCCCCACAGTCGACATGTGAATATGACCAAGTATTGGTATGCCTTCCTCAATATCTTTGTCTTGTAGATCTAGTTGGGTGTCATCCTGAAATGAGCTGGCTCCTTTACCCAATCCTTCAAAATGTCTCTAGAGTTAGCTATGCTGTTAGGAAAGCTGAATGGAGGAGTCATGACAGTCACGAACTTGGACATCTGATACATATCATCATAATCTCATACCAAGAAGGTTGCAAGCTTTGTCCCACTGACACTGCTCAAAGTCATCATCTCAGGGTTAGTGTGAGATATGATCTAGTGAATCATGTCTGCGCATGGGAATAGGGGGTATCTGCACGTAATCTAGTACAAGCTGGACTTGTGAATGTACACGTACACCTGACAGTCTTCGAGGTCTTCCCCAAAATTTCCTGCGAATGTTTCGCTAACCTCTTTCCACTTCAGTTTGATGTCCTTGTCTAGATATAACTTTGTATCTTCATAGATCGGAAGGCTAGAGGACATTTTCTCAGCTGCTTCTCTAGCTGCAATACCATCAGTGTCTTGAGATCCTGTTCTCTTGGAAGCCATTGAGACAGATGAACACCTGAAAGGTTTGGAGACAAGCAACATGCATGGAAAGAAATATGTTAGTGAAAACAAAGAAAATCCGGGGAAGGACACTGTCGAGCTATAAAAAGGGTCTCTTTCACCTCTAATTAGCTCACATTAATTTGTCAATCCAAGAACGTTTTGTTATTTCAAAGAGTGTCTCAGTCTGAGGCTATCATTTGCCAGAGTAATGCTAGTAGTACAGTGCTTAAAAATACAAGAGTAAACGGATGCTTGTTTACAACAAACTACTTCAAAAGATTAAACCACACATTCGGAAAACTAAGTAATTTATCAGTCAAGGGTTTAGTAGCAGTAACTCATCCCTTTGTAAACTGATGGAACTAAAAGAAATCAGAGAACAGATCGTGGATCTGGGAGCCATACAGTAAATGTCAATGCTCACTACAACCTTAGATCGCTCTTCAGACCAAAATAACAATTGACAGGAAATGGAACGGCAGATAAGAAATGGAACAACAAATCTGAAATGGAACAGGAAACTGTAACAACAACTAAGTCTAACAAGCAGTAATACCTTAGTCTACAAGATCAAATGCACTAATCGGTACCTACAGGAATCAAATGGCAATCCTTCACTTTTAAGGACGAATTGAACAACACACCAAAATGGAACAACACTGATTAATGATGAATTATAGAACAACGCTTGAAAACCTCGCATACATACACATGGCACACCTTAATAGTAATCTGATCCAGTTATCAATCTCAGTTAGAAAGAGTACGACTGCATTTCAAAATGGAACAACAATGTCTATAAACTCAACAATCGCAGAGACATAATCGCTAAGATGAATTCCGTAATATCAATGAATAAGTGCACAACACAGAGGCTCTGTAATTGAACAACAACAATATTCTGTAAAGACCGACAGTATTATATCAACACTTAAAAGAACAGTGATATGTTGCAGAGTTAATGCAAGAGTTCTGTCTTTAGAAACCTCAATAAATTAAACATAACAGAGCATGTGATGTAAATTAACAAAACACATCAGATTACCAAATAATGCTGATAAGCAAACCATGCATAAACCAAACGTTATAGTAAAGGAGCAAGTATCCTCCAGGGCTGGGCCCTTAGCCTCCAGGGGTACACCGCTTGAAGTTATTCCAGACTCAGAGATGAAATAGCAATCGAGTTTGTATTAATGCATAAGACGGAATTACAGTAGATCGGCTCTCAACAAGACTCGATGATCAAAGTTTCAATCTTAAGAGAAATTACATAAAACATAAGGACTCGATAGACCCCTCGAGCTAACAGTGCTTCCCCTTTTATAATGGCGAAGGCAGAGATGTCTAGGTGCAAAAAATAGTTAAGGCAGCGATCCCTCAGGATCAAGGGATCCTGAGGGATTCGCCGAACCGTTAGTCCTTAGTTATCTCTTTTCTTTCTTGCGCCGAGCCAATATCTCTAATTCCTTTCTAGGGCTGATTCGCTTTGATTTGTTTTGCCTTGTTTGCATACGGTTCCCCGTCAAAGGCACAGCGGTTAACCCGTCCTTGTCCTCTCCTTTGGAATGGCAGCTTTTCGTTTTTCCTTCCTCCTACATAAGAAAATGACAGTGGTCAGTGTTTTCATTTTGCACATTAATCTCACAAGTTTTATTACAATCCCTTATCATTTTCCTAGTTCATGATGCAAAAGTTTTGTAAGTTCTAATGAAAAGATGCTGAAATAATTACCAAAAACATACCTTCTTTAGTACTCCGCACACCCCCATGCTTACCCTTTTTCATGCCCTCATGAAAACATTGTAGTTGACATGTAAGGCAGTGAGAGAGTAGGCT
Organism: Pinus tabuliformis; assembly: GCA_031772625.1. Taxonomy (NCBI): domain Eukaryota; kingdom Viridiplantae; phylum Streptophyta; class Pinopsida; order Pinales; family Pinaceae; genus Pinus; species Pinus tabuliformis. Next base: position 1,218,491,566 of record CM062817.1, on the reverse strand, counting down.
GGAGATGGAATCTCATGTGGAGGTCTACAGCCATGATGCATAACTAGGTGTTCAAAGAAATGGCCTGTCTGACCCTCAGGCATCTCATATAGGGCTTGGTACCCAGGTGCAGGGTGCTAAATAATTGGACTCCGGAACCTATATCCTAACTAGGATGGCCCTACCCTCAAAATGACTTCGCCATAGAGGTGCAAGCGGTTGGCGGATAACTAAAAATTTTCATACTTAAATGGTTCCCTGAGTTGGATATTCGGATTAGAGATTTGATATCGAAATTTAGCCACATCAATGGCAAGGTCTTTAATAGTGAAGAAGTATTCTATTCCTTGCTGATTGATTTCTGAGTGAATGGGTCCTAATGCTTCAATTACACCTGAAGTCTTCATGAGGTTCCTATGTTCTCTCCACAACTGTACTGGATCCCTAGGCTCAGCTCTTACCCACAAATCTAATCTGTTTTCTTGCCTTTGGAAAGCATTATAGGCTTTAAGACATTTAATTTGATTAACCCCAAATGAAATAAATGCCTGTAATTGGATATCCCCAACAAAAGGGCCAGGGTTCAGCTCGGTCTCCTGGTCTAATACAAGGTTATGTAAATAAAACTCACACAGTAGTCTTTGAACTTTTACCCCGTAGTGCTTACAACAGTTTATAAAGTCATCGATGGTATTAATTTGTATGGGAGCACTTGCTTTAACAACCTTTATTTTCAATTGCAAATATCGTTCCATTAAAAACAAGGCATAATTCTTATCAGGGGCTCTACATGCTAGGACATCATTGTACAAAGAACATAAGGTATCCATCTGCTTGATAACTATATCTAACCTACGAGTTACCTTCGCGACTTTTTCTTCTTCCCTTCGCCACCCTTCAAAGGCCTGGCTTTCAGATAGATTGACGTTCCTAAGCTGTTGTTGTAGCTCTTCATACCTTTCTCGAGGGACCGTTTGCTCTATGAGCTTTTCTGCTCCTTGCTGGACTTGCGTCAAATGCTCCTGTAGGGTTACCGTTCTTGGATATTTTTCCCATGCGGCGGTGGAGACCGGGAGTTTTACCTGAATTTTCCTATTGTGTTGTCTTGCGTTCATGGCCCTTATCACTCCCGAGGGTGGTGCCTCTATCTGAATTTCCTTATCGCAGGTCAATATATCATCTGTTTCTATCTTAACGTGGGTATCAGTCAAATGCTGTTCCTTTTTAATTTGAACAACAGTCTACTTCTCAACAACATTTGGAACAACAGCCCGCTTTTCGACAAGGTTTTGAACAGCAGGGTGGACTTTGCTCCTTTGATCCTTTTTCTTGAGGGGTTTTGCTGGAGTAATTGCATGTTTCCTTCCCGAAGTCCTTTTACCCTTTTCCTTGCTTTCAAAATCCTAATCTGCTGTCGAAGTTGAACTATTACATTCAGTAGTCTTTGCTGTTCTTTCCGGAATTTCTTAATTTCCTCAATTTCCTTAGAAGGAACAACAGACTATTTGCTGCGGCTTGGACTATGACCTGGATTAATTTCCTGATTTTCTCTCTGGGGTGCTTCTTTGTTGCTCTGATCTGGCTGCTCCGGGGCAAGAACCATAGCTGGTTCTGTTATTTCTTGGGTGACTTCCTTTTCTGCCCCCCTACTTCCGGAGTTTCTTCTGGTGTCGTCTGGCTAGGAACGGTTTGTTCCTGTTTTGCATCTACTGTCATGTTTTCATCATGAACAGGTTGAATCTCCTCTTCTAATTCCTTTGCATGTGATTCTTCAGGTGCATTTCCCTCCTTAGCAGAGTGTTCTTTTGGTTCTTCTTCAGCATGGAGGTCTGATGGGCTGGAATATTGGCCATATTTGCCCATATTGGCCAAAACTTTGGCCAATTCATCTTCTCTTAACGGGTCCTGCACTGGGCTTCCTTCCTGCTGTTCCATTTCCTCCTCCTGCTCAGATTGCTCGGTTTCTTCCTCCATTTCTCCTTCCTTGCTTTCCTGCATTACTTTCTCATTGTCTTCCCCTTCTAATCGTGGGGGTTGCTCATCCCCTGTATCTTCTATATCTACTAGTTGGCTGGTATTTCCTTGGGGCTTCTCCAGCCTCCCTCGTAGCCATGCTAGCCAGACTGATTTCCTTCGTTTTTCTGGACGCTCAGGTGTACTGGTGGCATGTTTATGTTTTGGGGATGGTGTGGTCAATCCTCCATCTATCATGGCAATTAGCTCTTCCTAGCTGCTCTACTATTGGGTAAGGCTATGGCTGACTATTAATCGTATCAACCCATGATGACTAATAACTGATTCTATATGCTGTGCCTTTCTCATGCTCTTAGCAACATCATGCAGTAATGAATTCAAGAATGCAGGTAAATTTATAGAGCATTTTTGTTTTAACACAGCTAAAAGTTTAAGGTGTCGTGGTCTTACCACGTCTTTTCTTCCTTCACAGGTGATGTAGCTTTGAATGGTCCTTGCCAATTCTACCCACGGTTCTCCTAATGCTACTGGCAGAACCCCCTTTCCTCTAATTGTCAGGCTCTGGCCTTCCTCCTGGAAGGTTTCTATAATCTTTTGCAATCTCTCCTTTTTTAGCGTCCATACAGGTCCAGTGGCTGGCAGTCCCGAGACCTCTACGATTATGTCATCGGTGATTGCTATGTGTCTCCCCCTCACTATGGAGTGATCCTCTTGCAAGTTCTGCAAGAATTAAATTGCTACAGTCTCGTTGGATTCCTGTAAGCGATTGAGATAAGTTAGCCACCCGACTCTTGCCACGATTTCCCTTGCAGCATTAGAGACTGTTAACACCTGCGGTTCTCTCCGAATCGATCTTCCTCCCATGTCTATGGTTTTGCTGTAAAATATTAGAATTTTGACAATGGAACGACATCTGTTCACGCTGTTAAAACACAGAGAGGCTGACAGACGCAAGACTCGCTCAAAATCTAATGCTGCAGAGTATACAATGGAAATGGCTTAGGAATAGCAAGTCATGCAAAAAATAAAAAATAGTATATCGTTGAGTCGTGCTATTCCCAAGTACACAGTTTCCCGAATAGCGGTCTGATACGTCATCTAAGGAATGATGAGATTAACCTCCCCCCCCAAAATGTGATAGGTCGTCCCCGCCGTCCAATAAAGGAGCGGCGTGCCGTTCTATTCTGAAGCAGAGTCATAAAGGAACAACATATGACAATATGCCATGTTTACAAAAATGGCAGATTACCGAAATCAAGGTGTCAAGTTGGATCGCTTAATATGTAAGAGATTGCTGTGATATGATGTGAGGCTGGGAGGATAGGACATCTGCCGTACATACCGAGTCTCATGCGGTCATTGTCAATTGTTTTGCCATGATTGGTGATAATAGATTTACATGCGTTGTATGGTTCGGAAAATAATATACATTTGTCTTATGCGATTGATTACTAAGGTATAAGAAACAGAAGGGTGCTGATAACTACCTGTTGGTGTAAATAATGTGACTTCAATACCATTAACAGTGCTCTGCTGCCGACAGGGGTCCATAACCTTAGCAGAGTTGTTTATTTCACCCATGGAACCATGATCCTTTGTGTATGCTTAGGAAGTGTTGTGTGATGTCAAAATGTTGGCCATTATGCTGGCTTGGTGACCAGTTAGCCATAATGCCATTCACGAGGAAGGAGCGAAAGGTGGGAAGGCCGGCTCGTGATGAGACCTCCTGTTCCAAGGGTTCTTTATTTGATATACCTTTTGGACCATATCCCTGGTGTGGTGGCCATAGTGGGAATGCCACTTCACTTTCTTCCTCATGATCATGGTAGGATGGCTCTTGATGAGACCCCCTATCCTGCATTTGACATCTTTATATAAACAAGTTAGTTTGATCTTTTTTTTTTTTTTTTCATAAAGTACTTTCTCATTTATACACAAAGGGTGGTTCAACACTCCTTAAGAGTAGGAATGGTGGAAGAAGTCTTAACATCTCAATAGGAAGATATAAATCCTTTGCTCCTATTCTTGAATAATAATCAAAGAGGATTTAAAAGGAACCAACATGATAAAGATAACCAATCATAGCAGAGTTAGTGAAGCAATGACAACAAAAGATAATGGGTAAGTGTGTCCTTCCCTCTGTCCTTTTACCAATTCAGAGCAATTTCTTATAAAAATAACGATTTTATAATTCACCTGATTTCAGTATGTTGTGATTTTGTATCCATTGCATAAGTGCATAGATGTATTCAAAAGACTTGAAAGAACAGGAAGAGTAAGCATCCTTAATTTAAAACAGCAAGGGGAGCAAGCATAAGTAAAAGGAATACGAGGGTGTTGCTGCTTCAAAGAGGAAGAGCAAAAGAATACAAGTGGTTTTCCTTTTGGAAAAAGGAACAACAAAGATAAAAAATGACGTTCCTTTGGAAAAGGAACAGTAGAAAACACAAATGCCGTTCCTTTGTAAAACGAACAACAAAAATTGGAAACGCTGTTCCTTTGGAAAAGGAACAACAGAACATACAAATGCCGTTCCTTTGGAAAAGGAACAACAAAAATTGAAAACACTGTTCCTTTGGAAAAGGAACAACAAAACACACAAATTTCGTTCCTTTGGAAAAGGAACAACAAAAATCGAAAATGTTGTTCCTTTGGAAAAGGAATAGCAAAACGCAGAAATACCGTTCCTTTGGAAAAGGAATAGAAAAAATCGAAAATGCTATTCCTTTGGAAAAGGAACAGCAAGACACCCAAGTGCCGTTCCTTTGGAAAAGGAACAACAAAAGTCGAAAGTGTTGTTCCTTTGGAAAAGAAACAACAAAGCACACAAATGCCATTCCTTTGGAAAAGGAACAACAAAAATCGAAAATGCTGTTCCTTTGGAAAAGGAACAACAAAACACACAAATGCCGTTCCTTTGGAAAAGGAACAACAAAAATTGAAAATGCTGTTCCTTTGGAAAAGGAACAACAAAACACACAAATGCCGTTCCTTTGGAAAAGGAACAGTAGAAAGCAAAAAATAAAGGAAAAGAACAAAATTAAAGCAAAATGACGGCTGATCCAAAAGGTGCTATTCCTTTGAAAAAGGAAAAGTAGAAACTAATAAAATTACTGTTGCTACAGAAATAATTTAACAAAACAAAGAAATTATGTACAAAGTGTAGAAAGAAACAAATGAATTAATGAATCGCAGGTGAGGAAGATTTTTCTCCCTCCCCCAAAATTTCTATATCAGAGTCTTGGTGTAGCTGCTGACAGAAGGACTCCCGAGTAAGTGGTTTGCGATAAAGACGAACTCGGTGGCCATTTTCCTTGAAGGCATATCTGGAACCGTCAATAGTGATTAGAGTAAGAGTACCATTGTCATGTACCTTCTGGATTTCGTATGGCCCCAATCAATGAGTTTGAAGTTTCTCGGGAAAGTCGTGAAACCTGGAATCATACAAAAGTGCCCAGTCTCCTTCGTGGAAGACTTTATTTTTAATGAGAGCATCATGCCATTTAGCTCACTGCTGTTGGATAAGTGCAGTGTTTTGGAGTGTAGAGAGCCTAATTTCATCGAGCTCATTGATCTGCTGTAATCGATTAATCTATGCCTCAGTTAAATCTAAGCCAACTTCCTGTGCTATTCGCAGTGTTTGGATTTCGAGTTCTATGGGAAAAATGGGTTGCTTGCCAAACACAAATTGATAAGGTGAGTAACCAGTGGTACTTCTCCATGTTGTTCTGTAAGCCCATAGTGCCTCTGGTAGTCTGGCAGCCCAATCACGTCTATGTGACACAATTGTTTTTGTTAGGATTGCTTCTATTATTTTATTGCTACTTTCTACCTAACCATTTGCCTGTGGGTGGTATGGAGTAGTGATTTTATGCTGGACATGATAATTTTTGAGTGTTGCAGCTATTTTTTTTCCAGCAAACTATTGTCCACTGTCTGTATTATATCTCTTGGAAGGCCATAACGCACAAATATATGAAACAAGAAATGTATGACATAATCTTCTGTAGCTCTCGGCAACGCCTCTGCCTCAACCCATTTGGTGACATATTCTGTTGCCACAAGAATACATGTTTTCTGGTTTGAGGGTGGGTTAATTGGTCCGACAAAATCAAGGGCCCATCGTTCGAATGGTTCAATGACTAACTCTGGGTTCAAGGGCATCTCATTGGACTGACCAGGCGTCCTACTCTCTGGCAACTGTCACAAGCTTGGACAAATTTCTTTGCATCTGTTGGACACCTAATCCTAAAGGGTTAGTGTGGAATTCGAATGGACAAAAGCAGTCCAAGAGACCTTGGGATCTAAATCCCAAGAGTCACACATCTGTACTATAAATGTATATCTATTGTTAATAAAAATTGCACTCACTGATTTATCTTTCCTATTGTTTCCCTATCCATGTGAGTTTAACATGGTATCAGAGCCGCTTGTTTTTCTGTGGCCTGTTATGTGCATGTCAGTCCTGCACCTCTACCAATAATTCTGTGTCTGAGCTGCCTTGAATAGCGCTGGCCTGGTATTCATTATCTGTAACGTTCTAGGCATACTTAACACTACTGAGCACCTTGCCTTCCTGCGCCTTTACTGCCTGACAATTCATCTGATTATTCTCACCTGCGTTACTGAATGTGAACGCCTTTGTCCTGCGTCTCTGCCACGCCTGTGCTGCCCTAACGGTCTCTCATATAGCGCTGCCTCTGCTGAAGACTGCGCCCTCTGTCCTGAGCGCCTCTGACATTATCTGCGCATCAGTTTTTCTTGAGCGTTCTCCTTCTGTCCCGAGCGTTCTCCTTCTGTCCCGCTTTTGTGTGCCACACGCATTTAGCATTTGCTATTTTATTAAGAGACAAGTTCCCGTGGGTGAGTGATATCGTGGTGTATGTTTCATCGGTCTCCTGTGCAGCTAAAAGCCATAAATGCCTTCAACTTCACTTTTCTGTGTGTTAATGAAGATGGCAAGCGGACAGTGGAGAAGCCCACCTTGTTTTTCATGCCTCGCTGCCCAACTCCTGTCCTTGACAATGCGTTGTTAGCAAACTGGACGAGTAGCAATTTTCTCCCACAGTTTTATGCACTCGACGAGATGGGAAAACTGTTATTGTTGCTGGCCTTGATGGGGATTATTTGAGGAAGAGCTTTGGATCAGCTCGAGTTGATACCTATAGCCGATTCTGTAGTTAAATTGAAGTCACGCTGTGAGCTGTGTGGTAAGGCCGCATCATTTACATTTCGTAAAACAGGAGAAAGAAAAACTGAAGTTGTTGGTGGTGCAGTCATTTACATGCCAGTGTGCCGACGACACTATGTAAATGGGCAAATTGTTATTGATACAACGAGGGCTATGCTGGAATCCCCGGATGTGCAATATGATACTTGTGCACAAGCAACACACAACGTTGATGGGAACGGCGTAGCGGATGAGCAGAGCTCCCAAACGCACTATTAATCGACGACTCCGACCGCACTCTCACTTGATCTTGTATATGATCTGGACCAAGTGGCCCTTGTCAGTCACGCATTTTAAAACTTGCCCACCGTTCTGCAACGAATCAATCCCGCAGCGGAGAAAGACCTCTTATAGCCGAGGGAATGTGATTGAGAAAATGTGATGTGGATTTGTTAAAATCGTAACATGGTATGTTGTGATGCATTGCTGTTTTACATATGAAACACCGGGAATGCTGTTGACACGTCTTTGAAGGCCGTATGTTGTGATGCATTGTTGTTTTACATATGAAACACCGTGAATGCTGTTTTACATATGAGAGTTTTATTGCGCTACTGTTATAACAGTTTGTGCATTGATTATATTGACGGAGATAGGCATGTTTGTATCAAGTTCATTCATTTACGCTCCTTTCATTCACGCTCCCTTTCACGCTTGACTACTCATCACCGGCCCAAACCCTAATTACTCAGCTTGCAAACCGTTACCTGCCCTGAAAACAAACTTGTTTTATGCAAACCGCCTGTTAAACAGAGGCTGCTTTCACCCAACCGTTGCAAACCATGCCCTTCGCTACCAAACCCAGGAAATCCTGTCGTCAGTCTTCCCTTAATTTTTAATTTTGAATGTTTCTTTCCGTCCGCAAAGAAGGGCTCCGTCGTTTAGCTTTCCTCTGCAACACACTTGGTCGTTTTCCTATTCCCATTCTGCAAAGGAAGAAGAGTTCCAATTTCTGATTGAAGGCTGAAGCTGCAAGACAGAGAGAAGGCCACTCATTGACCGAGCAAGCGAGGGAGGGGTAAATGGCCACCGGCTCAAATTAGTATTGGTTGTATATGACATGGTATATTAATCAAAGACTGTGCCACTATATATATATATATATATATTAATCGACTGCGCTGGACATGGATATGAAAAGGTTATTACACACTATCTAACATGTTTACAAAGATGATGTAAACTCAAATCTGACTTGCCGTGGCTGCTACTGCACATTCCAGCTGCCTTCTTTACAGGATTGTTGGCATCATATGGGCGAAGATTTACATCGGTTTGTGTACAGAAAACCAACATGAATGCATCTAGTGGCTTCCTCCATATCGCATGATTGAATTAATGTTGGATTGAGGACAGATTGGTGAAGATTTTGTGGCTATAATAATCTTGTGAAAAGGCATGGGTTTCTCAAGAACAGAAATGCCACATATATATTGATGATGTCTAGTTACATATATATACATTGATGATGTCTAGTTACAGTAATTAAGGAATAATCAGGTTGTATTGGTACAGCAAGTTTTCAAGGTTTCGCAGTTGCATTTCCTTGTCACTTTGTTCTTGTAGCAGTACACTATAACTCTGTCACTGGAACAATCACTTCACTTTTGATACAGTGTTTTAGCATTCAAGTGCAGTGATATCAAATACTCATATATTGTACTGATCATTTCAGTGATATCATCATAGCATCAAATTTAAGGTCTTCAACAGTGACGTAGCTTCATCATCTTATTTTTTATATATGGATTGTAATTGGTGCTTGTTGGTCGCACACTGACCATTTGTTGCACGGGATATTGCTAGTGGGTGTTACCTTTTTTGCATTGAGTAGTAGTTGTGATCAGTGTTTAAGGTGTAATTCTGACATTAAAGAAAAATGGCCAGAATCAGTGAAGTATTAGAGTTCCTCAAAACTCTTATACAATCTGCTGTTGATGACACATTACAAATCAGCAAAAGATCTCTCTCAGAAATTCAGACATGTTTACAAAATGCACAGGAAAAGATCGATTTTTTGCAGCTTGAATCACAGCTACAGCAAGAAGAGCTACATCAAAATAGACACCATTCTGAACCTGTTTTTGTTCAGAACATTGAGACAACCACCCATCAACAGCATGTTAATAATGTTACAGTTCATTCAAATAAAGCAGCAGTTGTATATGCAGATGCAGAAACTCAGTCTGCACTTCCCAAGCCCATCATCAAACCTTGGGAACAGCTTGTCCACAACAAGCACAGAACCGGTCTTGGATATGACAAGGACTTGTCCTTTCATATTCCAGACTATGCCAAGCCCATTCAGTTTCAGAGTGCTGGTTTCATTAATGACAGTTCACCTGCTCCTTATGACAGTTCAGCTTCAACTGTTCCAGAATCTGCCCCTCTTCCACAGCAACAACAACAACAGATCGTGAAATGCCAACACTGTGATCGAGTTGGCCATTGGAAAGATCACTGTTTTGATCTTCATCCATGTGAGCACTGCCATAAAACCAACCATTCTTCACACAGATGCTTCAGAAACAAACGTCCTGCAAGAACAAAGATTCATCTTGGATGGATCGCTTCTTGGCAATGGGCCTCAACAGCCAAGAAGATATTCCAAACACATGTCAGAACTTGTTCCAGAGTATTGAACAGTCTTGCAGTTGAGTTTTCTCCATCTTCTCACCTTGTACCTGACAGGGGGGGAAATGATGGTCATCTACAAGCTTCAAAGTCACATCAAGCGAGCCTGAGCCACAACCTGCCACACCAATTTCAGAGTTGTAGCCAGAGACAAAGATGCCCGTGAACAGATTGAGAACACTTCCTCTAGCAGAAGACTCCAGCTTCTTGCCAGTTTTGGAAGAGTTCAGGAATTGCATTAAGCATTCCAGAGTTGTTGGTTATCCTTAAACCATCACAGGTTGAGACTTCCCTTTTCAGGTTGAAGTTTTACCTTTATGCGGGGTGAGACCTCCCTTTTATGGTTGAAGGTTTCCCTCTTTAAAACAATAGGATCACTTCCTCTAGCAGAAAACTTCAGTTTCTTGCCAGTTTTGGAAGAGTTCCGGGAACTGCACTAAGCGTTCCAGTGTTGGTGGTCATCCTTAAACCACCGCCCTTTTTACCAACATTTCATAGAGCACATTCAGCCTAGTGCTGCCATGCATTTTTTGCACATTTTGTATTACAGCTCTCTTCTTGGACTCATACATAACCCTTCGGATTAAGGGGGGGAATGTTGGACACCTAATCCTAAAGGGTTAGTGTGGAATTCGAATGGACAAAAGCAGTCCAAGAGACCTTGGGATCTGAATCCCAAGAGTCACACATCTGTACTATAAATGTATATCTATTGTTAATAAAAATTGCACTCACTGATTTATCTTTCCTATTGTTTCCCTATCCATGTGAGTTTAACAGCATCTTTGAAAATTGTAGGCCAATAATACCCTGTTTGTAGCACCCTATGTGCAGTTCTGCGATTGGCGAAATGTTCGCCACATGGTCCATCATGGTAGGCTTTTAAAATGTCGAAGATTTCATTCTCTCAAACACATCTTCTGATATGCATATCTGCCGCTGTGTGGAACAGGTAGCCTCCAACCCACGAGAATCGAGCACTCCTATGAACAATCTGTTTCCGCTCATTAGGGGTTAGATGTTTCGGTAGTTTACCTACTGCTAGGTAATTGGCAACATCAGCATACCAGGGTGTTTGAACAGCCACAACAAATAGATGCTCGTCCGGAAATTGATCTTCCACTGCTGCTGCATCGATTGGCTTTGGAATTCTTGAGAGAAAATCGGCTATAGGATTTTCTTTTCCAGGACAATCCTTGATTGTAATATCAAATTCCTGCAATAAAATCAGCCATCTAGTTATTCTGCCATTTGTGATAGGCTTGTTTGCCAAATATTTGATGCCAGAATGATCTGTATACAAGATAACAGGATATCCAGTAATGTAATGTCTAAACTTATCGATAGCATGTATTACAGCTAGAAATTCTTTCTCTGTAACAGTGTAATTTAATTCAGTAGGGGATAAATTTTTTCTAATATAATAAATTGCATATGGTTTTTTATCCTCTTCCCGCCCAAGCGCTGCTCCAATGGCTGTATCTGAGGCATTAGATGATATCTGAAATGGCAAATCCCAATTTGGTCCTCGAAGTACTGAGGCTATGGACACAAGCTTCTTCAGATGTTGGAAAGCACGTTCACATTTTTCTGTCCAAAGAAAATCAATGTTACCAGTTAGTGCATACAGAGGTGCAACAATATGCGAAAAATGTTCTATAAACCTCCTATAATAACCAGAAAATCCAAGAAAATTGCGTACCTCCATTTGAGTGGTAGGAGTGGGAATAAGCAAAATTATTTGGATTTTGGCTGGGTCTACCTGAATGCCAGCTGCTGAAATATAGTGTCCTAGAATATGTCCTTCAGTCATCATCATATAGAATTTTCATGGCTTAAACAAAGCCTGGTAGCAATGCAGCGTTGTAGGACTTTTTCCAATGTATCCAATGCTGGATCGAAATCGTCTCCATACGGTGTAAAGTCATCCATGTATAATTCAAGTCCTTCATTTATTAAGTTTGCAAAAATGCTGAGGATAGCCCTTTGGAATGTGGCAGGAGCATTGCATAAGCCAAAAGGTAGAACTTTGTAGGCAAATGTTCCCCAAGGACAAGTAAAAGTGGTTTTGTCTTGGTCTTCAGGGGCAATCTGAATCTGATTGTATCCACTGAAGCCATCCAGAAAAGAAAAGAATTTCTTTCCTGCCAAAGCGTCTAATACTTGGTCAATGAATGGGAGAGGGAAGTGGTCTTTTTGTGTTGCTTTATTTAGTTCTCTGTAGTCCACACAAATTTTCCATTTCCCATTCTTTTTGGTACCACCTCGAGCGGAGAGACCCATTTACTATTGGAGATAGGATAGATGAAATCGACATCTAAAAGTTTTTGAAGTTCAGCTTTTACCACATCTTTTAGATGAGGATTAAGTCTCCTCTGAGGCTGGTGAACAGGTCTCACATCTTTTTCTATGTAAATGTGGTGTGTACATAATTGAGGGTCAATTCCTTTCATATCAGGATAGTCCCATGCAAATGCTTCTTTATATTTCCTTAACAAATGGATGAGCTTCGTTTCTTGTTCGGAGGTGAGGTTGGAATTAATGTTTAAGGTCTTTCCCGGTTCGATTTCCACAATTTTACTATTTGCAACAGAGGTAACAGGTATCGTTTGATCATGTGTATCTTTAAGAGGATCTTCTTCTAATTCATTATCGAATGTTGCCTCTATAATGTGACACTGTGTGTGGGATTTGAATTCAGTTTGACTAATAAATTTATTAATGGCATCGTCCTCTGTTTGATCTTTAAAATCAAGTGCCTCTTGTATAGTTAATGGAGATCTAATGTTGTTAGTAAGGTATGATACAGGGTGCTTATTAGTTTTGATCATTGTGACGCTTGGCTGTGCTGGAGGGTATAAGGCTAAGTTCTTGATATTTGCTCCCCTCGTTATGGTCATATTACCTTGTCGACAGCCAATATAGGCATTGGCAGTTGCAAGCCAAGGTCTTCCTAAAATAAATGGGTGTCCATCAAGTCGGCTTTTGGGATTTATTATCAGAAAATCGGTCAGATATTCCCAGGAGTCAACAGATACCATGACATCATGTAGTGTGCCCTCTGGCCTAACCACAGATCGGTCAGCCAGTTCTAATAAGGTAGAAGTGGGTTCTACAGATGTAATGCCTAGCTTTTGGCAAGTAGTAGTTGTTAAGATGTTGATTGTAGCTCCTAGATCAACTAAGGCATTAGGGAAGGTTTGACCATAAATTTGTACGGTGACTATTGGATTTCTTGGGTCTTCGTATTTAACGGGTGTTTCTTTTCCTGATAACAAGTCAGATAGAGTGCCAACTACTTGGACTCTTGGATTATTTGCTACATTCCTCCTTCGTTTCTTTACACACAATTCTTTGATAGTCTTTGCATATATCGGGATGTCTTGAATGGCTTGGAGGAATGGAATTTTTATGTACAAATTTTGTAATTCTCCCAGAATGTCAAAATCAGGATATTGTGTAGGCCGAGGTATGATTAATTGTTCTGGGAACAGGGGAGAGGATGTGGTTGTTTGGTTATGAGTTTGTTGTTTGTTCACATCCTCTTCTTGTGATAAATGTTCTATGGGTAACTGATTTTCAACATGGGCTGTCTTATCTCCCTCAGTTTCAATAATACACCCAGATCTTAGCTGAATATCATTACACTCCCTCAGATCAACTCCTATTTTTGATGTTTCTACTATTTGGACAGATTGGACCGGTCTGTTATTTGGATTGGGGTTGGGTTGGGCTGGGATTTGCGGTCTCAGATTAGACTGGGGATTTTGTTGTAAGGCTGGCAGTGCAGGTTGAGGGAGCGACATGGTTCCTACTGGTTGATGCATCGATCTTTGCTAGTTTGTCTGCTAGGCTGAACTTTGTGAAGTAGGGGGAGTCCATTGTGGTGGGTATGCGTTACTTTGCCAATATGGTGGAGTATAGGGAAAATTTAGCCAACCAGATGGGCTTGCCTGATTCAGCCATGGGGTTGATGAAGGAAATGACTGAGGTGACCAGTTTGGAAACGGGGGCTGGGATTGACTTTGCCACATATTATATTGTTGAGCATTATACTGCAGAGACTGAAAAGAAGAGGTTGGGTCTGAAAACATACTAGATTGTCGTGGCTGCCACTGACGACGCTAGTTGAGCAAATACACTGATTCTGGCTCTTCTCCTACTTCCTTATATACTGCTTTTAATCCGGGAAGTGAGGGACAACTTTCCGTAAGGTGATCTTTAATGCAGATGGCTCATGTTCGGACTGCATCTAGTGGACACTCCTTATGGCTATGTTTCTTCCTGCATCGGGGACAGAAGATTTCCAAATTCTGTTCTGCCTCCATTTGCTTTTGCTTGGCCTACATAACATCACGTTGTGTAGTTAGCGTCCCTAGTATATCAGTTTTAAAATTTTCCAATAAATTTCCAATTTCTGCATGCGTTACTCCTTCTGTCGAAATTTTATTATCTCTTACAAACCGATCATGTTCTGCCAGTTTTAATCTTGTGCTGCCTCTCGAGCTCCTGATATATAAGTTAATAATGTCAACAAAATTTTCCTGCTAAATATCTCATTTTCCCATAATGTTTAATGTTTCAATCCATTGTTCCTTCATGCCCCTAATTAATGCTGTTTTTAACACATTATCAGGTAAAGGTAGTGATGCATAAGGAGATATTTGAAGATTATACTGAAAACGTTCCACATACTCCTCTAATGTTTCATTTGGTCTAGCTACCATCTGGAATATTTCACCCTTCAGCTCTCTAGACCTGCAATAGTCTTGATTTTTTTTAGAAAAGATTCTTTCATTTGATCCCAGTTATTTATAACCCCACCACCTAATCCCATAAACCATCTTAAGGCAGCCCGTTTTAATGTAGAGGGAAATAATTTTAGTTTCTGGGAGTCGGTGGTGTAATCATATCCCCTACACAGCACATCGAACTCAAATAGAAATGCATCCGGATCTTCTGATGTAAGACCATGGAATGTAGGGATATGTTGAAGAAGGATTGCTTTCATGGGCGCATTTGCTGTAGTATCCTCTATGGGGTATTGCAATGTAGAGGTTTGGGTGTTTGGCTGGTTTTGAGCCATTTGGTCGAATATATGCCAATAACCTTCTGGGATATCTAGGAGGGTATTCCTAGGTTGAGAAGGAATGGCTTTAATAGGAATGGTTTTAATAACACTTCCTCTGTCTGGGATAATAAGAGTGCCTAATGTCTGAGGAGATTGAGTTTCTTCAACAATTATTTTTGCATCACTTCCCTTGTCTGGGCTGTTTAATGGCTGAGTTGTCCCAAGAGGAGACCTCGATTCCTCAGTTTCTCCTGTCTCTCCCCCTCCTTCACAAAGATTGCTAAAATTCCCTTCTTGCAATAGTTATGGAGTAGAATTTTCAATTTCTTGAAAGTCCTGCTCTTCAGTTTGACTATGCACCTCAGCAAAGGCTATAGATGGTGATCCTGTGGCCTGAAGGGAACTAGTAGGTTGTCTAGAAATAACTTTTCTGGGTCCTACTGAAGGCTGAGATTCTGCTTTCTTGAAGATTTCGTCTATGAAGGTTGATCGGCCAAGGGTCACCAGCCCCTTAGCTTTTTCTGGCTTGGGTAGAGGTTTGGAATTCTTTTCTGGCTTTTTTTGCTTAGTCATGCACACAAATCAGCTGCTAGATTCTATCCAAACAAAACAGCAGCAAATTTGTAGGAAAGCGGGCAAGGGAGCAGGGTTGTTACATGCTCCACATGTAGGTTCTTACCTTCCGCTTTTAAAACCCAATTCTTCCCTAGCAGGTTCTCACACTACTCTGAAAAAGAACAAATGGCTACACTCTTTCCTCGACAACAGCACCAAAATGTCAAGCTATAAAAAGGGTCTCTTTCACCTCACATTAGTTTGTCAATCTAGGAACGTTTTGTTATTTCAAAGAGTGTCTTAGTCTGAGGCTATCATTTGCCAGAGTAATGCTAGTAGTACAATGATTAAAAATACAAGAGTAAATGGATGCTTGTTTACAACAAACTACTTCAAAAGATTAAACCACACATTCAAAAAACTAAGCAATTTATTAGTTTAGGGTTCAGTAGCAGTAACTCATCCATTTGTAAATTGATGGAACTAAAAGAAATCAGAGAACAGATCGTGGATATGGGATTTAGACAGTAAATTTCAATGCTCACTACAGCCTTAGATCGCTCTTCACACCAAAATAACAATTGACAGGAAATGGAACGACAGATAAGAAATGGAACAACAAAAATAGAACAACAAATCTGAAATGGAATAGCAAACAGGAAACTGTAATAGCAACTAAGTCTAACAAGCAGTAACACCTTAGTCTACAAGATCAAATGCACTAATCGGGACCTACAGGAATCAAATGGAAATCCTTCACTTTTAAGGACGAATTGAACAACACACCAAAATGGAACAACACTGATTAATGATGAATTATAGAACAGTGCTTGAAAACCTCGCATACATACACATGGCACACTTTAATAGTAATCTGATCCAGTTATCAATCTCAGTTAGAAAGAGTACGACTGCATTTCAAAATGGAATAGCAATGTCTATAAACTCAACAATTGCAGAGACATAATCACTAAGATGAATTTCGTAATATCAATGAATAAGTGCACATCACAGAGGCTCTGTAATTGAATAGAAACAATATTCTGTAAAGACTGACACTATTATATCAACACTTAAAAGAACAGTGATATGTTGCAGAGTTAATGCAAGAGTTCTGTCTTTAGAAACCTCAATAAATTAAACATAACAGAGCATGTGATGTAAACTAACAAAACACATCAGATTACCAAATAACACTGATAAGCAAACCACGCATAAACCAAACGTAATAGTACAGGAGCAAGTGTCCTCCAGGGCCAGGCCCTTAGCCTCCAGGGGTACACCGCTTGAAGTTATTCCAGACTCAGAGATGAAATAGCAACCGAGTTTGTATTAATGCATAAGACAGAATTACAATAGATCGGCTCTCAACAAGACTCGATGATCAAAGTTTCAATCTTAAGAGAAATTACATATAACATAAGGACTTGACAGACCCCTCGAGCTAATAGTGCTGCCCCTTTTATAATGGTGAAGGCAGAGATGTCTAGGTGCAAAAAATAGTTAAGGCAGCGATCCCTCAGGATCAAGGGATCCCGAGGGATTCGCCGAACCGTTAGTCCTTAGTTATCTCTTTTCTTTCTTGCGCCGATCCAATATCTCCAGTTCCTTTCCAGGGATGATTCGATTTGATTTGTTTTGCCTTGTTTTCATACGGTTCCCCATCAAAGGGACAGTGGTTAACCCGCCCTTGTCCTCTCCTTTGGAACGACAACTTTTCGTTTTTCCTTCCTCCTGCATAAGAAAATGACAATGGTCAGTGTTTTCGTTTTGCACATTAATCTCACAATTTTTATTACAATCCCTTATCATTTTCCTAGTTCATGATGCAAAAGGTTTGTAAGTTCTAATGAAAAGATGCTGAAATAATTACCAAAAACATACCTTCTTTAGTACTCCACAGGCACAACACATAATTGGGAAATTGATGAGAAAGATTGAGGAAATTTTACTGGGAATCTGGGTGACTGGCTACCAGAACTATGCAAAAGGCAGTCTGAGCCATTAGGGAGGTAGGATTGGCTACTGGATCTACGAAATGCGCAATTCCAGCTGAGAAGGACTACTGGCCCAGGGACAAGTTTACGCAATTTCTTGGGCCAAGCAGTCGCTGTCCTCCAGAAATGCACAAAATAGTCCTTGAGACTAATGCTGGTCCGGAATGCACATTTCTGGAGAGGAAGGTGAGCCTTCCTTCCCCAGATTGTGCAATGCAGCCTTGGTGGAGGCAGACTCTAGGCCAAGGTTGGCTCGACTCACCGATGGGCAACTGAAAGAAAATAAGACAGTGAATGCATGGCAACACTAAGTGATAGCAGAAGTGATTGATAGTGCATGCAAAACATGAATGAAATATTCTACAAACAAATCAACATGCATGTGGGTGAGGTAGTTCGTCAGTTGGGTGAACTTCTATGCAAAACAATTTCATGCATGCGACAACAGTGAGATAGCAATGAAAACTGAAACAGAGTTAGGGCAAGCTAGTATATATGTAAATGACAACAAGCATTCAAAGAAATCAAGAAAATAAAACTCACACAAGTGAATACACAAAAAGCGAAGGAAATGCTGAAAAATGCAAGATGAGGCCACTTACTCGTGAATAGCTAAGTCGAATGTGTCGAAGAGTCCTGGATGTGCTATGGGATGTTAGAGGTCCAAGATCAATGTGAATGAATGAGCTATAATGCATCAAATAAATAAGTTTGGTCTTATCACGCGCATGCCACAAATCTAGGAAAAAGCGACACTCGGAGGGAAACTTCTAAAACAAATTTGCATGTAACCCCCGGTTAGTAAAAATATCTCCCTAAATCATGGGATGCCTTTTGCATGTTGCCTCTTTCTATTTTGGGAAGAGAAAGTCACGCATGCATGCAAGTGAAGTTTCCTTGGTCCCTGGTGGAACTGGTCAACCAGACTGCTCATGCATACAATTGCTCAACTGCTTGAGAAAAATGCGCATTTCTGGGCAGAGCAGGTGACTGCTACCCAAATTTGCACAAATTCCGGGTTGAGCAACCCTGTTGGGGAAATTTGCGCAAATCCTGCTAGGAGTGTTAGCTGGCAGGATTGCGCAATCCTGAAGCCTAGCAGGCTGCCATAGAGGATTGCGTAATTTCTAGAGGGAAGGTTGGTTGCCCTATAGAAATGCACAATTTTCAAGGGGAAGCTACTTATCCTGCAACTAGACCAAGTCTGGGTGAACATCCTATGAGGAGAATGGATCAACTGTGATCAACAGGTTGTCTTTGTGTGAGGAAAACACTGAAGCCTGAGTACTTGATGGAGCAAGACAAAGTGTTGTGAAAGGTTGGTAGGGAGGCTCCAAAACAGGTTAAGGAGAAATTAAGGAGAACTTCAATAGTGAAAGTTCCCTCGATCTTCTGTAGCTGATTGCGACCAATCCAATGGACGATTTTGAGTACCATCGCTTCCAGGTATGAGCTAAAATCCTTCTCTTTCTTTTAGTGGTTCCATTGTATGATTTCAATAAAACATTCTGAGTTTTTGAGGGGCTCGGGGTTCCAAAATTTCTCCCTAGGATTAATGTAGGCCAAGAGGGTCAAAAAGTATGTTGCACCTAAGAATTCATGTACTGCAGGAAGGGGTGCAATGCTCTGGTTTTCTCTTCTTGTGTGTGTTGGGCCCAAATCTAAAGTTTGTTCAACAATTTTTCCTCAAAATTTGTCAAGTTTTTTGCTTGAAAAGGATCCTAATGAATCTCTTGTTGATGTTTTAGGGGTCCATCAACATAAAATTGATTTCGTATGGAGAGAAAGAGAACATGAGGAATAAGATTTAAATGTAGAAAATGATCTTGCTACCATCTAGGAATTAAAGAACTATGGATTACTAAAATTCTTTTGGATTTCTAGTGTGAGATAACAAATGGAGTTGTTGAAATACCTTTTTCGTTCATGGGATGTTCAGGCACAAGCGTTCAGGGTTGGCGAACATCTGATCGAGATAAAGGTAGAGGATATCTACTTTTTGACAGGATTGTCCATGATGGGTGCCCCCATATCTCTCCTAGGTGGGAGAAGTGGTTGGGAGATAGTGAAATATTATATCACCACCTATTGTAGATCTCGAGCATAGCTAACAAAGTATGGAAAGATCAATATAAAATATATGACCCAACTACCTTTGAGAATGATCCTATTCATTATCACAAGATTGGAAGGTAGCTCCACATTGCATGTGGCAAGAAAATAATGCATGCAATATGGATTGATGTGTCTGAAGCCAACACTCTTCAATTGGAGCGAGGGGGTTCTGGTCAATATGAAAGAACATTTATCTAAAGAAAAAGAGGGAAAAATAAAGAACTTTGGGTACAGTGCGATCTTAGTTTTCTTTGAACTAGAATGTGTTCCATTTCCTTAGCCCCATTAGATCACACTTGAGACTATTGATCCGAGGGTGCCATAGATGAGGAGGTGGATAGATCACATGTCCTGACATGAAGCTCCATCAGTGATCAAGTTTTCACCAACCTTCTTTGGATGGTTGCGCAGATAGTTTATCATGATAAATGACTATCCTTATGTAGGCATGTATTTTCGTGATGACCCTGAGCTCATGCTTCTGGAGGGTGAGGAATGGGGTGCTTCAGGTAAGAAATTTCGACCTTTTAAGTTTTGAAAGTTTTACATTTTTTTTTTTGTGTTTTCCGATGTTTCCGAGACTAAACTATTGATGTTTCCTGCAAATGTGGGACTAGTTCGACCTATTGGTGCTTCATATCTCCATCATTTAGAGGAATGAAAACAAGAGGAGGTAGTAGAACCAGCATGGGTTGCTATGGTAGGACGAGGTATGATACGAGATCCTGATGTAGCAAAGGTCCTATCAGAGGTAGAGCGCCACATGGAAGGGCTGACACACAAAATTGATGGGATTGCGGTCAACCAAATTCCACTGCAACTTCAACGATACACCATAGGAGTGCCTAGTTGTATCGGTTGACTATTATGCAAGATGGCTCGTGTAGTGTCATTCTATCATGAGCACCTTTGATTTGTCTACTTAGATCTTGCATGTAGTTTTTTATATGGGCGACGTATGCTGTATGTGTCTCGGGCACGCGTTTTTTAAAACAAAACTTTATATATATATATATATATACATATATTGTATTTTCAATATGATGTGATGTGAATTGAAAATTAATTACATTCATTGTTGTCTATCTAAAACATGATTAGCTAGGGCAACTATCAATGTATTTAGATTTTTAGAAATGTGTTCATATTGTATGAAATCGAAATGTGTTTCTAGAAGGAAAACTCTTAAAACCATGTGTAAGATGGTGGGGCTTCTAACTAAATAAACACTAACAAGTTGTAGTTCTACGAGTTGTGTGTCAAGTTTGATGACTAAATGATAGATACCATGTGCAATAGCATCGGACAATAGCTCAACCATTGCGCTATAGTTAACAATGTTGTTGGTGGAGAGACCAATACAAATCCATTGTAGACTAACTAACTCGCAATTCAGAGCAAACATAACCCATGATGCGGAATATGAGTTCCGAGTACTATGATTGGCACCATTAACATAACTGATGAAATTTTCAAGAGATATTGTTACACAAAATTTTGTCACTGTTCCTGTACTCCCTGTTCCTTGATCCTAGGGGACCTATACAATGAACCCTACATGATTTCCCTTCATGAAGACACCCCCATTGTGTCCCTCTTCATGAGTAGATCAATTCCTTTTTGCACCATTTTCCCTGAAACTTCTGTTTTGCCTAGTTTACAAGACCGCCGCTATTGGCCCTTGTCTTCCTCGCGCTGATGTGCAAAGATTATCATTATCCCTAACACTGACTGGAGTGACTAAGCTATGTTCCAATCACACGGGTCCTGTTATGGAAAGTTTTTTAAATTAAGTTCCGGATCTTCCAGCTCTAGAATCTTCGCAACGAAAACCTAAGTATCCTTGCCTCATTTGCAAGGAAGATCACTACACTAAGGATTGTCCTTGAATATTCGAAGTTAGTTGCTTGCTCAAAGGGATCCCCACTATCCTCAAAGAGCCATTTCCTTCTCAATAAACCAAAATGGTAGACCAACACCAATCATATACTTCCTCAGGATCTTAAGTGTTCATGATGGGTACGCTTATTAATGTGGTAATATTACCAAAATGATGCCAATTGATATTTCTATCAAGCCTAGTATCGTTGAACATGTTCATATTGGGGTATCATGTTCTCCCGATGAGATTAAGACTTATGTTCGTCTATTTCAGGAATTCCATGATGCTTTTGCATGGTCTTGCCAAGAAATGCCTGACATTGGTCCTAGAATTATAGTGCACGAAATACCAACTTATCTACACGCAAGCCCGTTCGCCAATGGATTTGCCCGGTGAAGTTGAAAAACTTCTCAAAGCTAATTTCATCTATCCCATCCCTCTTACAGATTGGGTGTCCAATATTGTCCCGGTGACTAAAGAACAGGGCACGATTCACATTTGCATTGATTATCAAGATCTCAATCGTGCTTGTCCTAAAGATAACTATCCTACTCCCTTCATTGATCAAATCATTGATGAATGTGTCGGGAGAGAGATATTTTCCTTTATGGATGGTTTTCTAGTTACAACCAGATCAACATTGCACTGACCGATCAAGAAAAGATGACTTTTATCTGTCTGCGGGGTATGTTCGCGCACAAAAAGATCCCTTTTGGCCTCAAAAATGCTGGGACTACATTTTAGCGGACAATATCCTATGTGTTTCATGATATCAGCAACATTTCCCAACCTTACTTGGATGACCTTCCCGCTCATTCTCGTAAGTGCTAAGAACACCGTGACCATCTTCGGTAGATTTTTCTGCATTGTAGGCACTATAACATTCGGTTAAACCAGCACAAATATGTTTTCTATGTGGAATCTGGATGACTCCTTAGATTCATTGTGTCCAAGGAGGGTATTCGCCTTGATCCACTGAAAGTCGAGGATATTGTAAGTTTACCCCCTCCATCTTCATTGCACCAACTCTAGAGCCTGCAAGGAAAGGCCAACTTTCTCTGTCGTGTTATACCCAATTATGCTGGGCTAGCTATAGGATTTACCCGGTTATTAAAACAAGGGACACCCTTTGTATGGGATGAGGTGGCCCAAAAATCTTTTGATGATCTCAAGGATGTTCTCGTAAATGCTCCTCTGTTGTACCCACCAGATTATTATCAATATTGCTTCCTTTACCTAACTACGACCCCTAGCACCATTGCTATGGTCTTGGTCCAAGACAACGACGAAGGCAACGAACATGTGATCTACTACCTTAGTCGTAATCTCCTCGACACTGAAACACATTATGCACATGTCGAGAAGTTGCATTTGGATACCGTCCAGGCTGTTCAACGATTTTGGTAGTACATCATTTTGCATACGACTATAGTGATTTCTGAATGCATCTGCATGACCTATATCCTGACTCGTCAGTTACTGGGGGGGAAAAATTCTAAATGGATCATGATCCTGGAAGAATTTGAGTTGGTATTTACTACTACCAAATCTAAGAAGTCACTCGTTTTCACCGAATTGATTTGTTCCCTTCCCTCTAAGTCTCTTCCTGCTGGTGTAGATGAACAACTTCTAGATGAGACTCTTTTCCTGATTAGCACCCTTGATCCATGGTACGGTGATATCATCATGTATCTCTAGACGTCCATGTTCCGGTCCACATTGATTAAGGATGATCGCCGAAGGATTTGGCATCACTCCCAACCCTACCGTATTATTGGCGATACTTTATACCGTGTCAGTGCCGATTCAGTTCTTTGTCAATGCCTTACAATCGAGGAAGCTGAAGGAGTTCTAAATGATTGCCACTCCGAGGCATGTCATGGTCATATGTCTGGTTATGCTATGCTTAAAAAATCTGTTGCACTGGTTATTTCTGGTTGTCTATTTTTAAGGACTGCATGCTTGCTGTTCGCAAGTGTCATGAATGCCAAATTCACCAACGCAAGATGCATGCCCCACTCACTCATCTACACCCCGTCATTACCGTTGGTCCTTTTTCCAAATGGGGCATCGATTATATGATATGTAACCCTCGTTTGACTGGGGGGCATGGCTATATTATCATCGCTATGGATTATTTCACCAAATGGGCCGAAGCGATGCCTACATACTCTGCAGACGGTAAGATGACGACTCAATTCCTTTTCAACCATGTTATTTCCAGGTTTGGCATACCTCAAGCCATTTTCACAGACCATGGCTCCCATTTTAGAGATTACATGATGGCTGAGCTGACATTCGCATTGGGCTTGCGCCACGATGGCTTGACCCCATATTACCCTCAGGCCAATGACCAAGTTGAAGTCGTGAAGAAGGTTTTGGTTACAATGCTTCAGCGTACTATTGGGATGCACAAGTCAAATTGGCATCTCATCCTCTTTTTAGCTTCGTGGGCTTACCGAACCTCAACCAAAGATGCAACTCGTTTCACACCATTCCAGCTAGTCTATGGCTTGGAAGCAACATAGCCGATCGAATGTGAGATTCCTTCACTCAAGTTAGCTATTGAACTCCTCCCCAAAATATCACCTCGGGAGGAACACCTCTTATATTAGAACAATTGGACGAGACTCACCGTCTTGCTGCCTTGTTCATCGAAGCACAAAAGAAACGGGTAAAATCCAATTTCGATCAATTGGTCTCCTCTCACGCGTTTTTTGAGGGTGATTTGGTCTTATTATACAACCAAGCTAATGATAAGATGGGGGCAGGAAAGTTTGAACCCATGTGGCATGGGCCCTACATTCTGAAATGTGTTTTGTAGAGAGGAGCCTATGAGCTTATTGATTATGAAGGAAATCCTCTGGATAAGCCCTGAAATAGGCTTTACCTCAAGAAGTACTATGCTTAGGTCATCTTGCATGGTTACTTGTGTACATTAGTGTGTCATTCATTTTTGTGTGGTGTGGTTTTGTGTATTAGTTGCAAACAACTTTCTTGTTTACTATGATTTTCTAGCTTTTCAGATGTTTGTGACTCCCCACATCAGTTTCGCTGATGGTGCTTTCCGTAGTAACTGAAACCTATCATCCACAGTATGGGCTATTTATGACCCTAACGATGAGTTGATTGACCTTCAAGTTATCTATCTAGGTCGCACAACTAACAACATTGCTGAATACAATGCAGTCACCGAACTGTTGTCAGAAGCCATTTCTCTCGACATTAGAGAGTTGGTTGTCAAACTGGATTCACAGCTTGTCATCCTTCAACTCAACGGGCAATATTCCGTCAGAAACCCTCAAATATTGAGAATGTATCTTCGTATTAGTCTACTAGAAAGAAATTTTGATTACATTACATATCATCATATTCCTAGACGCATGAATACATTGACAGATGCATTAGCTAATTATGTGTTGGATAGACATTTATGAAACATGTGAAAAGATAAAACAAACCATTTGTATCATAGTAGACAAGAAAATACAACATATATATATGGTGATAACGTTTTATATGTCAGAACCCCAAAAAATTATATGTGTGTCCAAAATAACATCGGCAGCTCACATGACTCATATATCCATGGCACGCATGCCTCAAAAAATGGAAGTGCTGGACCTAGGAACTAATCAGCATGGTGATTCTGGTAGCATGATATGGCTCGTTCAACACGAGTCAGCAATCGGTGGATCTGATTCGAGACTCCCACCGCGTGTCTTTGGTACTGACGAGGAATGTCTCCTACCCGAGCACACTCTGGAATACCACGAGTCAGCCCCTCAAGGTTCCTTGCGATCTCCTCCTCATTGTCACTCCCCTCCTAATAAGGAGCGACAACATCAATCAGGCGGGGGATGCACCTAGCTATTGGGGACATCCCAGAAGGCCGCTCTGGTCCAATGTCTACATTAACAAGAGAAATGTTATAAGCACATATATACCAAAAACAATTAAAAAATCTCAAAATTAAAAAAGTTGATTTTTTTACCTTCATCATCAAAGTCCTCTCTATCTCGTAAGGGCATATCCAGATCTCCACGGAAGTCGGTGCCACTATATGGCCAATCCTACACGACGATCTTCTGTCATCATAGCCATGAAAAAAATGCAGGTTTGTACGACATGTGTTGACCACTAGTGATCCTGGGCATCAAACGACTCCAGTGGGCCATCCACGGATCACGTGGCATAGGAGGATCTACCTCAGTCAGATGATACTGGAACAGTGGCACCCATTCCAAGAAAAAGGTCACGAGCATAGATCTGAAGCAAAATTGCTTCAGATTCCCTGCCTTAGCTTTGGACAGTTGGCACTTTATGTTGGTCTTCATGGCCTAGGCCCAGTTGAAGATTGTAGGAGTTGTGCAGTCGATAGCATACAAGAACTTCAGCTTGTTTGTCTCATGTTCTGCTTGGGACCCCGCCACTCTGTTGATGGTCAGCAAAAGCACTCTTAGTGTCAAATCCCGAACACTGGAAATCTCTATCTTCCCAATTTTGGATTTTAGGGCCTCAAGGCAGTGTTTAGCAAGCAATGAAGATATGCTTGCCCCAATCAGTCGTGACCCATACAAGTTCACTGGTTCCCCTCTTCCAGACAGTCTAGTGATGAAGTATATATATGAAGTTTCCAACTCCAGCTCCTGGTCACCAATGACAAATATTTCTTGATTAATGTCCCAAAGACTAATTAGGTACTGAAGCAACTTGGGGTGGGTCGGCATCCCTGTCGTGAGAAAGAATTTGAGGAGCCCACAAGCCCTCAAAGCTTCCAAGAAATTCAGATCATTCATTGCCTGGGTGTCAACATCCTCATGTTCCCGTTCTTTCCAATCCACCATTTTCAGTAATTCTTTCCTACAAAATCCATTAATTTGAGTCAACGATCATGCTTGGCCCATAAATTTTGAGTTTTAACGGTGATTTTTTGAGGAAATAGTGTTTTTCCCTATTCACGGCACTGACGCGCCCGTTTTAAAAATAGTTGCACTGATGACGTGACTAGCTTTGTTAATCATCCTCAGCTAGTGCAATTCCGTGCCCAAAAGTCACGCCGACAGAGGGCGATTTTTTTTTTCAAAACCCACTCAAAAAACCAAAAAAATGGTTAAAAACAGGAGTAAAAGACATGAAAATGGAGCTCAGGGCATTGGCTCTTACTTGTAACTGACGGATCGGTGAATGACCTCCCAGACCTCCCGCAATTTTCTTTGTAACAATTAGGGAAAAAGTGAGTAAAAAGTTTTCACAACAAGGTAAAATGGAAAATGGTAAAAATATGTTTACTTTTCTCCTTTTTATTCATTTTTTCATTAAAATATCAGGTTTTTATAAATATTTTAACATATTTTTCCTCAAGAACTGGATAATACACTTTACCTTTTTGTGTAGTGACTGGTGATGGATGTTCGACGATGATGACGAGTCACTTTTCACCTCTTTTGTCAACTCGTTAAGCTCATATGAAAAGATTGCCGAGTGTTTTTCCCTTTTGACACATAAAAGAGAATAAAATGGGGGGTCCGCTTTCAAGCTCTTTTCTGACCCTTTAAAAGTGAAAAGATGGTTGAGCCCTTGTTGTTTTGAACTCATTAATGGATGCAAAACGTCATGCGCCCAGTATCAATTTACCCCTTTTTGGGCTGGGAGGCACTATTTATGAAAAAGGTACTCCTTGACTGAAATGGTCAAGCAGTTCTCTCAAGTATCGTTTTCTACCTTTTCGGGCTCGAGAGACACAAATATACATAAAGGGACCATGTGGAGTTTTCTTTTACATGTCTTTTTCAAACTCTCTAAACATGAAAAGATACCGAGATACACCTTTTTCGGACTCATTAAACTATTAAACGACATCAGATTCATCACCGTGACGAACATGAGCTTCTTCTTCCTAGGGCTTGTTAAACTTACTAGGTTGGATTCAGTCGAAGGATGAACTTACAATGAAAGCATATGCTATCCCCTTCAAGCTTGAGATTAAACAATAATTGGGGTACATGCCATAAATGGTGGGGGAAAATTTGGAAACCTAATCAGTTGTGTCAGCAGTTCACTCTTGAACATGACACTTTCTGCTTCGTGTCGGGTTGGGATATCCTCCTTTGCATTATTGACCTTCCTGGGTTGGGCCATTCATTTTTGCCTTCCATTTGATCTCTGTCACATCATCATGACCTCCAATTCTATGGATCCAAAAGATGCCAAACTCCGAGTTGTGTCACTGATATGTTCAAGAGTTATCCTTCTACAGTTACATTTACCTCTGTTTCTCTGTATCATCCAAAATATTTTTGCGTCCTTTCGTCTCGAGTCAATGATGTGGGAGACATTATGGTCCTCCTTCAACATGGTTGTTTCCCATCGACTTCAGCTCATTATCCAGGAAGTTGACCGAGAGACTCCCTTCCAGTACCTTATAGCTTGCATGCCATAATGGCAAGTTCCTCGCACTCGACCACAAGTTCACATCATTAGCTTTCAAGAGAGTGATTTCACGGGTGTTCGACTTCAGTTCCTCTGTTCACATTCCATGGATTGTGCTAATAGTACCTTGAGAACCATTGTCATTATTGGTGGTTTCTCTCATGCTTGTAAATAGTTTATGTCATTGACTGGTAATCAAGCGAATTCCTAGGATGTTTGATGTCAACACATCTATTCACATGTTAGAATTTGTACTTTGATCGGGTTGTGTTGGAGCGCAAGACCCTAGACTCAGATCACAAAAGTCCAGGTTGCGAAGTGATGTGACATGGTTATGTTGATATACATGTCTCTTTCATATGGATGTCTACGACCATACCATGAGTTATCATATGTGATGCTTCTCATCATTGGATGGCTGTGACCATACCTTGGTTTCATTATGATCCTCTTTGACTGATGGATGGGCCAATACCTGGATCCATTTACACGATCATTCTCTGGATGACTGTTTCCATGCCATTATTCATGTATCATTTGACAGAGTTCTTAGTTATGTATATGTATCTATACTTTCTTGCAGGTTTTCCAACGGCAGACTTTGTTCCCCGTACTGATTCATAAAGCATTTCATCCCTCACTCTAGTTCAACCTCCACGCTTTAGCCGGCATCTGTTACACAACATTTTGTCACTGTCCCTATACTCCCCATTCCTTGATCCTGGAGGATCTCTACAGTGAACCCTACATGCTTTCCCTTCATGAAGAAACCCCCATTGTGTCCCTCTTCATGAGTAGATCAATTCCCTTTTGCACCATTTCCCCTGAAACTTCTATTTTGCCCAGTTTACAAGATCGACGGTAATGGACCTTGTCTTCCTCATGCCAATGTTTAGAGATTAGCACTATCCCTAGCACTGACCAGAGCGACTGAGCTATGTTCCAGTCATGCCGGTCCTGTTATGGAAAGTGTTTTAAATTAAGAGCCAAAGCTTCCAGCTCTAGAAGCTTCGTAACGAAAGTTTAGTAAATGGTTTGGATGGATGGGGTTGAGGATGTCAGTTTGGGATCCTTTCCGCTATAATGATGGAACTTCCTCAAGGGATAAGACCTTCTCCCATGAGAAGAGGATCCATCTCCCATCCATTTATCCTATATAAACCTCCCTTCTTCCCAAGCACAAGCTAGTGTTAATGTTGGTGTGCTAGTGCTATTTTGGTTTGGAGTAAAACAACAAGCTGTTCATAGTTGTAGCTATCTAGTTGTGTAAGGGAGAAATTTGATTTTGATTTGGAGTGAAGCCTAAATGGAAGATCCTTAAAACTATTGTTGATTGAGGCCATCATGGAATGCTAGCAGAACTGTGTGGGAACTTGGTTTTGTCAGAGGAGAACGACAACGTCAAGACAATGGTTGTAATCTCTTCTTGATTCAATATATATGCAACTATCGATTTATTTTCTACATGATGTTTCATCTTACATGTTCACGGCTTAATGTTTCTTGACTTGTTAAGTAGGTTGAATTACAATTTGTCTATTATCACGGTTGTTGTTTACTCTTTTCAGGTGCTTGAAGAAGGAAGCGAGAGATAGCTGGAGCGAGAAAGCAAGGAAATCATCAAATGGGATAAGCGTACTAAGATGTAGGCCCTCTTAATTGGTTCTAACCTAAGGAAATCTTCCATAGAATGTATCAGTTGTGGTTAGACCGATTATCGAGCTTGAGGAATTTGTTTGTGTCCACACTTATAATTTTACTTCACCCATAGATATCAACATTTGCAAATGAAACGTAAAAGGGAATCAACAAAAACCATGTAAAACCCTGAACAGACACACTGCAAACACACTCAACACTCCTATAAACAGTATGTAGATAGTTAAAACTACAATTGAGATCAAGCATAGTATTTTTTGAGGTACAACCCATTTCTAGGCTATGCTAAGGGAATTCCATCAAAATCTACTAACTTGTAGGCCCATTTTCAAAGACTCGCTTGACAATGTATGGAACTAACTACATGGGTTGAAACTTCACTACACCTAACTTATCAAACTCTTGGTCATACAAAAGGACAAGGTATCCTTTCGAGAAGACATGAGGCTTGACAGTTTTGTCATACTGTGCCTTGATGCGTCTTTTATGAGCTTCATTAGGTATAACAACATCGCATCAGGTTTCATCTAAATGAGTTAGATGTAAAAGATGCTCCTCCTCTACGAAAGTGGCAGGAAGAAGTTTGATAGCTAGTTTCAATGGTGAAATTTCACATTCAATTGGGAGGATAGCTTCTAGACAATACACTAATTGAAAGGGTGTGAATCCGGTAGTAGTCCTTACTAGAGTTTGGTATATCCACAAAGCAGTGTAAAGAAGCAAATGCCAGTTCTATTTCTGGACCCCGACTATACATTGAAGCATTTTCTTAAGAACTTTGTTGATGGCCTCAACTTGTACATTAGACTAAGGATAGTAGGGAGTGGAACTTTCATGGGAAAGTCCCAACTTAGCAGTTAGTTTGGTCATCATATGATTCCATAAATGTTTTCTATGATATGTAACTATTGCTTGTGGAACATCAAACCATGCGATGACATGGCTAGAAAAGAAATATGCAATCATTTCTCCAGTATTGTTAAATGTAGGAATCGCCTCAGCCCATTTAGTAAAGTAGTCAATAATGACAATAATATAACCATGCCCCTCGAATGAGTGAGGGTTACATGTCATGAATTCGATACCCCATTTCACAAAGGGACCAACAGTGATGCATAGGAGGCTCTACAAAATTAGGTAAATATACATCACTGAGATTATCCTCAATGGAATCAGGTAAGGAGGAACGATGGTGATGTTCATCCCATGGCGCATTGTTCAACATCGTGATTTCGATGATGCTTTCATCAGTAGGGAATACATATAAGAAATGATAGGAAGATGTACCATAGTCCAGTGATATGTCTACCCAATTTAGTGAATCAAAGGAAGAAACTAGACAAGCTGACTAAATGGCTTCGTAATGTAGCTCAATGGGGCTTAGCAGAATTCGGTCACCAAAACGTTGGATGTTAGTTTCATCTGGTACAATCCATGGATCGACCATGATAGTAAAAGATGATATCATGTTGATATAGGCTACCGAAGGTGAGTTGTCGGGAAGGAGAGGAGGAGGGAGTGAAAAGGTTCCCATAAGTGAAGAATCCTTCAACAATCCAACTCTAACATGCTAATATGAATGTAGAGTTTCCCCTACAAGAGGGACACTTCTAGTAACATGTGAATCAGAGGCAAAAAAAGTGAGTTGGTCTATGGCTACAATCCCGCCTTTATGAAGAAAGGAGATCATATGGAAGTAAGTTGAGACGAAAAAAACCATGGAATAAACCCACGTGCATCTTAAAAGAAGATTGTAATTGAGAGGTCCATCAATAATTTCGACTTCTATGGACACAATTTTGCCCCTGAGTTCAACTTGGAGGGAGTTCAAAATCCCACAAGGTTTATATGTTCTCCCGTCAAAGGCTTTCAATGTAGTAGATGACTGACTTAGTTGAGGAGAACCAATCTATTTCCAGCAAGACATGGACATAATACTATTCGAGGCTCGCTCATCCATGATAGAATGATGAATATTCTTACCATGAACGACGAATTGGATTATAAAAGCTAATTGAGCTAGAAGTCGAGGGGTATAGTTTTCATGAGAGAAAACAACAAGGTTGGAATCCGATGGATCCACACATCTGATAGCTGAAAGTAAAGCCTTCTTTTGGGTAGGGTAGTTTTGCAACACCTCAAGAGTCGACATAGCTGATGGAGACTAAGCCAAGTCTTCAACTATGTTATAATTTTGAGTGGCTCTTGCACGAGGGTTGAAAGATGAATTATGAATAACGCCCTTTGGAGGTTTAATAGTCAATTCAGTAAGAATATATGGTGGAATGGGATCTGACGAGGATGGTATTGAATTGACAGGTTGATCAGTAGTTTGGCCATTTTGTTGATTCACATTACCATAATCCTTGTTCCGAGTAGCTACCAAAACATCAAATCTCGACTTTGAAGAGGAAAACATCAAAACTGTGTTAGAGGAAGATGGGTCCTGAGCAACCATATGAGTCTCTTGATTAGGAAACGGGTTGGCCAACACTGGAGGAGAGTGTAGGACTTAAGAAATTGATTCACTTTAGCACAGTGAGAACAATCACGTATAAAGTGTTCCTTGGTGAAAATCAAGCAGGGATATCGAGGCTTCCTATTCTCATTAGAAGACTGATTTGTTTGTTTATTCTGCGGAGAGGGATCTTTCTTTTCTTACCTTTTCCTTTCTTCTTACTTCTATGTTGCCATTGAGACTTGCCTTTTATAATATGAAATGACATTTATATCAGAAGTAGAAGTTGCAGGAGGATGAGATTGAGGGTTTTGAGAAGATGCTAGTGGAGAAATACTAGATGGTTTACTAGCCATTTGCAAGCTGGTAGAACAAATGATTCCATTAGCAACATGAGATTCTTTACTAGGCGGAGGAGGAACAATATTCGAAGGTCTCAGAGTGTTCGGTATCTTATCATAGAGCATGCTAGATTGGGTAGAAACCAAATCAAAATATTATGCACAAGCAATTCCCTGATCCTCAGTCATGACTCCACCTTTGGACACATATTCTGTTATGGGTGCCAACAGAGATTTGGTGAACCATTCCGCGAGAAATTGATCGGTAACATAAGTTTTGACCATCCGAAAATGATGCCTCCACTCATGAATGTGATTTGAAATGTGAGTGGAATCAAATTGCTTGAAGTTGGTTAATATTTTTGTTCCAGTTTCATATGTGATGGACAAATGGAAATGCATGAGGAAGGTTGTGGCTAAGGTGCTGAAATCATGGAATGAAACTCTGGGTAATTTGATATACCATTTAGTAGCGATACGTAAACATGCTTTTGAAAAGACAAAGTCAAATAGAATCATTATTAAGGGATTTGGATGAACACCATAAATAATATGCCATAACAAGTGTCGATGAGTCTTCTCCTGGATTTCGTTTTAATTTAGGGA
Organism: Pinus tabuliformis; assembly: GCA_031772625.1. Taxonomy (NCBI): domain Eukaryota; kingdom Viridiplantae; phylum Streptophyta; class Pinopsida; order Pinales; family Pinaceae; genus Pinus; species Pinus tabuliformis. The sequence goes on along the minus strand of CM062817.1, from coordinate 1,218,458,633 downwards.
TATTGGAAGGAAATTTAGTTGGAATAATTGACCACCAAGGTGAATGAGCAATGGGATAATTGGTGAGCCGAGTCAAATCTAGCAACTCGAGAGTGGCCACAAAAGGAAATTGTCGATTAAAGTCTGGAGAAGGATGACCTGGATATGAAAGAATAGTCTGGGCAACAAACAGTTGCATTCCTGGATAAAGAGGGTTTTGGTAATAAGGAACATGGGTACTCGAATAAGGAGGATTATAATAACCAGAATACAAGTGACCTTGTTGACCAGCCCCAGGGTAACCATGAATTTTCTAGCCTTGACAAGGCACATGAGGAATACCGTGATAAGGTCTATACTATTGCCCAATGGGAGTTTTCATTGTCCCATGATAAAGAGGGTTCGACTGAGACTATTCCATGCCATACACAGTCGGTCCTACTAGAATTTGAGGAATACCTTGTGCAAGCAATTGAGATTGTAAAGGAACTTGTAAAGGCTGAGTAGGTGGGACCTGGGAAGTACTAGATACTGAAGGAAGGGGTTGAGATGAGATCACAACCTATACACATTGAGTTACATTAGTTTGAGCTTGTTGAGGTATAGTTTGAGGAATAGGAACTTGAGATGAATATGGCACACACTAGGAAACAAACAATGAACCTATTGACAATGTTGAACCCACCAAAATTAAGGGGATCTCCCCGATATGAAGTCCCAATTAGACCTCAAGTCGTTTGATGTATGAGCTACATCTAGTATGAAGGCTTGGTTGCCAAATACTTAAATATTTTCCTTGGATTTATCTGTCAACATAAGATAGTGGTGTAATGGTATCTTCGAAAAGCAAGGTGAGCGTGTAGTTCAACTGTATCTAAGTTCTCTTACTACGAAAGGTGGAGAAAAGTGAGCCTCTAAGTGAGAGGTAATATTACCACCCAGGAAGAGACACACATGAACCAGAAAGAACTATCCAAAATCTAGTGGAATAGTCCATAATACATGTGACAGTCGTTACAACCAATGAATAAGGGAAGATCCATCTAACATCCAACGGAGTAGTCCACAATGGATGTGACGGTCATTATAACTGATAAGAAAAGAAAGGTCTAGCTAGTATCTTGCAGAAGAGTCCACGGGGATGAGACATTGGTAACAACCATTACAACACATTCCCAACAAGATAAGCACTAAAATAACCAAAATAGTTCAACTATCTTAGTACATGTGAAAGAAAACATGAAATACAAATGTTCCCAGAATAGTCTTACAAACATTCATAAGTCATGCATGAAGAATGTGCTGGCCTTAAGAGCTTTTGTAATTAAGAAAAAGTTCCAAGACACATATCCACATTGTATATCACTAGCCCTAGTAGTGGGACATTGGAGCCACTCCTTTCTCCTCAAAGAACTAGCTTATCTCTCTAAAGCCTTGCGGGAGGAGCCAAGGTGAAAAGCCCTTTGCTCATACATTGAGGGGTATATATAACCAAGGGGTGGTGGTTACCCCTTGTGACTCTTTGACTACCCTCATGACTGTTCAACTTCCTATGACTTTTCAACTTACATGTCTCTTCATATTCATGTTTGTCCATTGGACTTCCACTTTACAATACATTTGATTCGCAATATACATGGCCCACAATAGTGATGTGGCATATGACAAGTCATGAAGCGACTTGAAATGACACGTTTTACATAACATTTTGTCACTATCCCTGTACTCCCCATTCCACGATCTTGGAGGACCTCTACAGTGACCCTTGTGTGTTTTCCCATCACGAATAAACTCCCATTATGTCCCTCTTCATGAGCATAACATTTCCCTTTTGCATCTGTAGAGCTATAAAAAGGGTCTCTTTCACCTCTAATTACCTCACATTAATATGTCAATCCGGGAGCGTTTTGTTATTTCAAAGAGTGTCTTAGTCTGAGGCTATCATTTGCCAGAGTAATGCTAGTAGTACAGTGTTCAGAAATACAAGAGTAAATGGATGCTTGTCTACAGTTTAACTTCTTCAAAAGAGTAAATCACACAAAGACTAAGCAACTTATCAGTCAAGGGTTCAGTAGCAATAACCCATCCCTTTGGAAACTGGTGGAAAAGGAAATCAGAGAACAGATCGTGGATCTGGGAGCGGACAGTAAATGCCAATGCTCACTACAGCCTTAGATCATCTCCCACACCAAAATAACAAATGCCAAGAAATGGAACGGCAGATAAGAAAATGGAACAACAAATAAGAAATCGAACAGCAAGTCTGTAATGGAATAGCAATTCCGAAATATGACAATAGCTAAGAAGTAGAACAACAACTAAGTCTCACAAGCAGTAACAAACTTAATCTATCAAATCAAATGCATTAATCGTAATCAAACGACAATTTTTCACTCTTAAGGCATATCGAACATCACACACCAATGGAACAACACTGATTACTGATGAACTATGGAACGTTGCTTGAAAACCATATACGCACATAGCACACTTAAATAGTAATCTGATCCAAGTATCAATCTCAGTTAGAAGGAATACGACTGCGTTTCAAAATAGAACAACATTGTTTATAAATCCAATAATCGTAAAGAACATAACTCCCAAGATGAATTCCGTAACGTGAATGAACAGGTGCACAACACAAAAACTATGTAATGGAATAGTAACAGTATTTTGTTAAGACTAGTAATATTAGATCAACTCTGAAAAGAATAGTAATATGATGCAGAGTCAATACAATAGTTCTGTCTGTGGAAACCTTAATGAATTACACATAACAGAGCATGTGATGTAAACTTATAAAACACATCAGATTACCAAATAATGACGATAGGCAAACCACACATAAACCAACGTAATAATAGAGGAGCAAGTGTCCTCCAGGGCCGGGCCCTTAGACTCTAGGGGTACACCGCTTGAAGTTAATCCAGACTCAGAGATGAAGTAATCACCAAGTTTGTATTAATGCATAAAGCAGAATTACAATAAACCAGTTCTTATCGAGACTCGACGATCAAAGTTTTGATCTTAAAAGAAATTACATAAAAGCATAATCATGTCTAACTCTCTCCTGAGCTAACAGTGCTGTCCCTTTTATAAGGGTGACGGCGGAGATGTCTAAGTGCAAAAATAGATAAAACAACGATCCCTCAGGATCAAGGATCTTGAGGGATTCGTCGAACCGTTAGTCCTCAGTCATTTCTTTTCTCTCCTACGCCAAGCTGATATCTCCACCTCCTTTTTTGGGCTGATTCGCTTTGATTTGCTTTGCCTTGTTTGCATTCGGTCTCCCGTCAAAGGGACAGTGGTTAACCCGTCCTTGTCCTTTCCTTTGGAACGGCAACTTCTCGTTTTCACTCCTCCCTGCATAAGGAAATGACAATTGTCAACGTTTTAGTCTTGCATATTAATCTCACATGTTTTGTTATAATTCTTTATCGTTTTCCGAGTTCATGATGCAAAAAAGTTTACAAGTTCTACAGAAAAGATACTGAAATAATCATCAAAAACATACCTTTTTTAGTACTCCACACCCCCCGCTGCTTACCCTATTTCATGCCCTCATGAAAACATTGTAGTTGACATGCAAGGAAGTGAGAGAATAGGCTGGAGATGGAATCTCATGTGGAGGCCTATAGCCGTGAAGAGTAACTAAGTAATCAAAGAAATGGTCTGTCTGACCCTCGGGCATCTCATACAGGGCTTGATATCCGGGTGCAGGGTGCCAAATAATTGGACTCCGGAACCTATATCCTAACCAGGATGGCCCTGCCCTCAAAATGATTTCACCATAGAGGTGCAAGTGGTTGGTAGCTAATTTAAAATTCTCATACTTAAACGGTTCCCTGAGCTGGATATTCGTATTAGAGATTTGATACCGAAATTCAGTTGCATCAATGGCAAGGTCTTTGATAGAAAGAAAGTATTGTAATCCTTATCGAATGAGTGCCTCATGCATGGGTCCTAATTTTTCAATTACACCTGGAGTCTTCATGAGCTTTCTATGTGCTTTCCACAACTGTACTGGGTTCCTAGGCTCAGCCCTTACCCACAAATCTAAGCCGTTTTCTTACCTATGGAAAGTATTATAGGCTTTAAGCCTTTTAATTTGATTAACTCCAAATGAGATGAACGCCTGCAATTGGATGTCTCCAACAAAAGGGCCAGGGTTTAGCTCGGCCTCCTGGTCTAATACAAGGTTATGTAAATAGAACTCACACAACAGTCTCTGGACTTTTACCCCGTAGTGCTTACAGCAGTCTATAAAATCATTGACAGTGTTAATTTGTATGGGAGCACCTACTTTAACAGCTTTAATTTTTAATTGAAAATACTGTTCTAGTAGAAACAGGGCATTATTCTTGGCAGGGGCTCTACATGCTAAGACGTCATTGTATAAAGAACACAAGGTATCCATCTGCTTGATAACGATATCTAGCCTACGCGTTACCTTTGTGAATTTATCTTGTTCCTTCCGCCAACCTTCAAAAACCTAGCTTTCGGATTGATTGACGTTCTTAAGCTGCTGCTATAGCTCTTCATACTTTTCGTGAGGGACCATTTGCTCTCTAAGCTTTTCTGCTTCTTGCTGAGCTTGCTTCAACCCCTTTCGCAGGGTTACTATTTCTGGATCTCTTCTCCATGCAGCAGTGGAGGCTGGGAGTTTTACCTGAACTTTCCTATTGCATTGCTTTGAGTTCAGAACCCTTATCACTCCTGAAAGTGGTGCCTCTGTCTGAATTTCCTTATCACAGGTCATCATGTCATCCATTTCTATTTTAACGTGAATATCAGTCTGTTGCTATTCCTTTTCAATTGGAACAACAGTCTGTTCCTCAGCATCATTTGGAACAGCAGCTTGGTTCTCGACAGGGTTTTGAACAGCAGGATGAATTCTAGTCCTCCGCCCCTTTGCCTTGCGGGGTTTTGCTGGAGTGGTCACCTTTTTCCTTTCTGAAGTCCTTTTTACTATTTGCCTTTCTTTCAGGATCCTAATCTGCTGGTGGAGCTAGACTATTATATTCAATAATCTCTGCTGTTCCTTTTGCAGTTCTTTGATTTCCAAAATTTCCTTAGAAGGAACAACAGGCTGTTCACTGTGGCCTGGACTGTGAATAGTCCCCAGATCTTCCCTCTGGGGTGTTTCTTCATTGTTCTGCTCTGGCTGTTCTGGGGCAGGAACCCTAACTGGTTCTGCCATTTCTTAGGCGACTTCTCTTTCTGCCCCTTCTTCCTCCGGAATCTCTTCCGGTGTCTTCTGGTTAGGAACGAATTGTTCCTGTTCAGTACCTCCTATCGTCTCTTTATCATGAATAGGCAAATTCTCTTCTTCTGCCTCCTTTGCATGTGATTCTTCAGGTGGATTTTCCTCCTGGGGTTTCTTTTCATCATGGAGGTTTGATGGACTGGAAGGTTGGCCATATTCACCCATATTGGCCAAAACGTCGACCAATTCATCTTCTCCCACTGGGTCCTGCAATGGGCTTCCTTCCTGCTGTTCCATTTCCTCCTCCTGCTCGGATTGCTTAGCTTCTTTTTCAAAATGCTCGGCTCCTTCTTCATTTTCTTCTTCTTCTTCGGATTGCTCAGCCTCTTCTTCTTCTTCTTCAGGTTGGTCGGCCTCTTCTTCTTCTTCTTCAGATTGCTCGGCCTCTTCTTTTTCTTCTTCTTCAAATTGCTCGGCCTCCCCTTCTGGCCGTGAGGGTTGCTCATCTTCAATTTCTACTGGCCGGCTGGTGTTTTCCTGGAGCTTCTCTAGCCTCCCTCGTATCGGTGCTAACCAGACCGATTTCCTGTGTTTTTCTGGCCGTTTAGGTGTACCGGTGGTATGTTTACGCTTTGCCAATTCCTTGCGTTTCTCTGGATGCTCGGATGTACTGGTGGCATGTTTCTGTTTTGATAGTTCCCTGCGTTTTTCTGGACGCTTAGGTGTATTGGTGGCATGCTTACGTTTTGGGGATAGTGCTGTCAATCCCCCATTTATCATGGCAATTAGCTCTTCCCAGCTGCTCTACTACTAGGTGAGGCTATGACTGACAATTAATCGAATCAACCCATGATGACTAACAACTGACTCTACATGCTGTGTCTTTTTTATGCTCCATGCAAGATCATGAAGTAACGAATTCAAAAATGCAAGTAAATTTACAGAGCATTTCTGCTTTAGTACAGCTAAGAGTTTAAGATGTCGTGGTCTTGCCACGTCTTGTTCCGCCTTCACAGGTGATGTAGCTTTAAACAGTCCTTGCCAATTCTGCCCAGGGCTCTCCTAGCGTTGCTGGCAGAACTCCCTTTCCTCTAATTGCCAAGCTCTAGCCTTCGTCCTGGAAGATTTCTATAATCTTCTGCAATCTCTCCTTTTGGACCATATCCTTGGTGTGGTGGCCATAGTGGGAATGCCACTTCACTTTTGTACTCATGATCATGGTAGGCTGGCTCTTGATGAGACCCCCTATCCTGCATTTGACAATTTATAAGTCCTGTTTACTTTTTTCTTTCTTTTTCATAAAGTACCTTCCCTTATTTATACACAAGGGGTGTTTCAACACTCCTTAAGAGTAGGAATGGTGGAAGAAGTCTTAACATCTCAATAGGAAGATATAAACCCTTTGCTCTTATTCCTAAATAATAATCAAAGAAGATTAAAAAGGGGTCGTCATGATAAAGATGAACAATCATAGTAGAATTAGTAGAACAATGACATCAAAAGATGATAAATAAGTGTGTCCTTCCTTTTGTCCTCTTACCAATGAAGAGCCTTATAAAGATAGCAATTTATGATTGGCTGATTTCAGTATGTTGTTATTTTGTATCCATTGCATAAGTGCATAGCTGTATTCTAAAAGACTTGAAAGAACGGGAGCAATAAGTATCCTTAATTTAGATCAGCAAAAGGAACATGCTGTTTCACAGGGAGAGCAAAAGCATGCAAGTAGTGTTCCTTTTGGAAAAAGGAACAACAAAAGACCACAAATAGCAAAAAATGTCGTTCCTTTGAAAAAGGAACAACAAAACACACAGATGTTGTTCCTTTGGAAAAGGAACAATAGAACATTCCAATGCCGTTCCTTTGAAAAAGGAACAGCATAAATCAAAAATGTTGTTCCTTTGGAAAATGAGCAGCAAACACACAGAAATGCCGTTCCTTTTGAAAAAGGAACAGCAGCAACCAGAAATGCTGTTCCTTTGGAAAAGGAACAACAAAACATGCAAAAATGCCATTCCTTTCGAAAAGGAACAACGGAAATCGAAAATGCTATTCCTTTGGAAAAGGAACAGAAAAACACGCAGATATGCCGTTCCTTTGAAAAAGGAAAAACAGAAATCGAAATGCTGTTCGTTTAGAAAAGGAACAACAAAAAAAGCAAATGTCGTTCCTTTGGAAAAGGAATAGAAAAAATCAAGAATGTTGTTCCTTTGGAAAAGGAACACCAAAAACACACAAATGCCATTCCTTTGGAAAAGGAACGGCAAAAATCGAAAATGCTGTTCCTTTTCCACACGCAAAAATAAAGAAAACGATCCAAATTACAACGAGATGACGGCTGATCCAAAGGGATTTGCTCTTTTGAAAAAGGAACAGCCAGAATAAAATGCTGTTCTTTTGAAAAAGGAACAACAAAAATGACATCAAAACATTAATTCAAAAATATGTACAAAAAATGATTAAAAAAAAAGAACTTATGTATAAACTGTAAAAAGAAATGAATTCCTTAATGAATTACAAGTGAGGAAGACTTCTCTTCCTCTCCCAAAATCTCCATATCAGAGTCTCGGCGTAGCTGCTGGTAGAAGGACTCTCGAGTGAGTGGTTTGCGATAGAGACAAACTTGGTGGCCATTTGCCTTGAAGGCATATCCAGAACCATCAATAGTGGTTAGAGTAAGGGTCCCATTGTCATGTACCTTCTGGATTTCGTATGGTCCCAACCAAGGAGTCTGGAGTTTCCCAGGGAAGTCCTGAAACCTGGAGTCGTACAATAGAGCCCAATCTTCCTCGTGGAAGACTTTATTTTTAATGAGAGCATCATGCCATTTAGCTCGCTGCTGTTGGATCAGGGCGGTGTTTTGAAGTGCAGAGAGCCTAATTTCGTTCAACTCATTGATATGCTACAATCGATTAATCTGTTCCTCGGTTAGATCTAAGCCAACTTCCTGTGCTGTCCGTAATGTTTGGATTTCAAATTCTATGGGGAAAATGGGTTGTTTTCCAAACACTAATTGATAAGGTGAGTAACCAGTGGTGCTTCTCCATGTTGTTCTGTAAGCCCAGAGTGCTTCAGGTAGTCTGGCAGTGCAATCACGTCTATGTGATGCAATGGTTTTTGTTAGAATTGATTCTATTATTTTATTGCTGCTTTCTACTTGTCCATTCGCCTGTGGGTGGTATGGAGTAGTGATTTTATGCTGGACATGATAGTTGTTGAGTGTTGCAGCTATTCTGTTCCCAACAAACTGTGGTCCACTGTCTGTAATTATTTCTCTTGGAAGGCCATAGCGTACAAATAGATGGAATAGGAACTGTATGACAGAGTCCTCTATAGCTCTAGGCAATGCTTCTGCTTCAACCCACTTGGTGACATATTTTGTTGCCACCAAAATATATGTTTTCTGGTTTGATGATGGGTTAATAGGTCCAACGAAATCAAGAGCCCATCGCTCGAATGGTTCAATGACTAACTGTGGTTTCAGAGGCATCTCATCAGATTGACCAGGGTGTCCTACTTGCTGGAAACTGTCACAGGCTTGGACAAATTTCTTTGCATCTTTGTAAATCGTGGGCCAATAATACCCTGTCTGCAGCGCTTTATGTCCAGTTCTGCACTCAGCGAAATGTCCACCACATGGTCCATCATGATAGGCTTTTAAAATGTCAAAGATTTCATCTTCTCGAACGCATCTCCTGATATGCATGTCTGCCCCAATGTGAAACAAATAGCCCCCAATCCACGAGAATCGAGCACTCTTCTGAACAATCTGTTTCCGCTCATTAGGGGTTAGATGTTTCAGTAGTTTACCTACTGCTAGGTAATTGGCAACATCAGCATACCAGGGTGTTTGAACAGCTACAACAAACAGATGCTTGTCCGGAAATTGATCTTCAACTGTTGCTGCATCGATTGGCTTTGGCATTCTTGAGAGAAAATCGGCTACAGGATTTTCTTTGCCAGGTCAATCCTTGATTGTGATATCAAATTCCTGCAATAAAATCAACCATCTAGTTATTCTGCCATTTGTGACAGGCTTTTTTGCTAGATATTTTATGGCAGAATGATATGTATACAAGATAACAGGATATCTAGTAATGTAATGTCTAAACTTATTGATAGCATGTATTACAACTATGAATTCTTTTTCAGTAACAGTGTAATTTAATTCAGCAGGGGATAAATTTTTGCTGATGTAATAAATTGCATATGGTTTTTTATCCTCCTCCTGCCCAAGGACCGCTCCAATGGCTGTATTTGAGGCATCAGATGATATCTGGAATGGAAAATCCCAATTTGGTCCTCGAAGGACTGGGGCTGTGGACACAAGCTTCTTCAGATCCTTGAAAGCACGTTCACATTTTTCTGTCAAGAGAAAATCAACGTTACCAGTTAGTGCATATAGAGGTGTAGCAATGTGCGAATAATGTTCTATAAATCACCTATAATAACCAGAAAATCCAAGAAAACTGTGTACCTCTGTTTGAGTGGTAGGAGTGCGAATAAGCAAAAGTATTTGGATTTTGGTTGGGTCTACCTGAATGCCAGCTACTGAAATATAGTGCCTGAGGATAAGTCCTTCAGTCATCATCATATAACATTTTTTGTGGCTTAAACAAAGCCTGGTAGCAATGCAGCATTGTAGGACTTTTTCTAGGGTATCCAATGCTGGATCGAAATCATCTCCATATGGTGTAAAGTCATCCATGTATACTTCAAGTCCGTCATTTATTAAATCTGCAAAAATGCTAAGGATAGCCCTTTGGAATGTGGCAGGAGCATTGCATAAGCCAAAAGGTAGAACTCGGTAGGAAAATGTTCCCCAAGGACAAGGAAAAGTAGTTTTGTCTTGGTCTTCAGGGGCAATCTGAATCTGATTGTATCCATTGAAGCCATCTAGGAAAGAAAAGAATTTCTTTCCTGCTAAAGTACCTAATACTTGGTTGATGAATGGGAGAGGAAAGTGGTCTTTTTGTGTTGCTTTATTTAGCTCCCTGTATTCCACACAGATTCTCCATTTCCCATTCTTTTTTGGTACCACCACAAGCAGAGAGACCCATTTACTATCAGAGATAGGATAGATAAAATTGACATCTAAAAGTTTTTGAAGTTCAGCTTTTACCACATCTTTTAGATGAGGATTAAGTCTCCTTTGAGGTTGACGAACAGGTCTGGCATCCTTTTCTATATAAATGTGGTGTGTACATAATTGGGTGTCAATTCCTTTTATATCAGGGTAATCTCATGCAAATGCTTCTTTATATTTCCTTAACAAATGGATGAGCTTCATTTCTTGTTCAGGTGTGAGGTTGGAATTAATATTTAAGGTTTTTCCTGGTTCAATTTCCACAATTTTACTATTTGCAACAGAAGTAAAAGGTATTGTTTGATCATGTGTATCTTTCAGAGGATCTTCTTCTAATTCATTATCAAATGCTGCTTCTATCATGTGACACTGTGTGCAGGATCTAGATTCAGTTTGACTAATGAAATTATTAATGGCATCATATTCTGTTTGGTCTTTAAAATCAAGTGCCTCTTGTATAGTTAATGGAGATCTAATGTTATCAGTAAGGTATGATACATGTGCTTATTAGTTTTGATTATTGTGACACTTGGCTGCGCTGGAGGATATAGAACTAAATTCTTGATATTTGGTCCTTTGGTTATGGTCATATTTCCTTGCCAGTAGCCAATATAAGCATCGGCAGTGGCAAGCCACGATCTACCTAAAATCAGTGGATGTCCATCAAGTCGGGTTTTGGGATTCATTATCAGGAAACCGGTTGGATATTCCCAGGAATCAACAGAGACCATGACATCATGTAGAGTACTCTCCGGCCTAACCACAGATCGGTCAGCCAATTCTAGCAAGGTAGAGGTGGGTTCTACAGATGTAATGCCTAGCTTTTGGCAAGTAGTGGTTGTTAAGATATTAATTGCAGCTCCTAGATCAACTAAGGCATTGGACAGGGTCTGACCATAAATTTGGACAGTTACAATTGGATTTCTTGGGTATTCATATTTAATGGGTGTTTCTTTCCCTGATAGTAAGTCAGATAAAGTGCCGACTACTTGGACTCTTGGGTTATTTGTTATATTCCTCCTTGGTTTCTTTATGCACAATTCTTTGATAGTTTTTGCGTATATCGGGATGTCTTGAATGGCTTGGAGGAATGGAATTTTTATGTACAGATTCTGTAATTCTCCCAGAATGTCAAAATCAGGATATTGTATAGGTCGAGGTATGACTAATCGTTCTCGGAACAGAGGAGAGGATGTGGTTGCTTGATTATGAGTTTGCTGTTTATTCACATCCTCTTGTTGTGACAGATGTTCTCTGGGTAACTGATCTTCAATCTGAATTGTCTTATCTCCCTCGGTTTCAATAATACGCCCAGATCTTAACTGAAGATCATTACACTTCCTTAGATCGGCTCCTATTTCTGGTGTTTCTATAATTTGGAGAGATTGGACCGCTCTATTATTTAGATTGGCGTCGGGTTGGGCTGGGAGTTGCGGTCTCAGATTAGACTAGGGATTTTGTTGTAAGGCTGACAGTGTAGGTTGGGGGAGCGGAATAGTTCCTACTGGCTGATGCATCGGTCTCTGCCAGGCTGAACTTTGTGAAGTAGGGGGAGTCCATTGTGGAGGATATGAGTTACCTTGCCAATATGGTGGAGTATAAGGAAAATTCGGCCAACCAGATTGGCTTGCCTAATTCAGCCACGGGTTTGAAGAAGGAAACCACTGTGGTGACCAGTTTGGAAACGGGGGTTGGGATTGACTTTGCCACATAGTATATTGTTGAGCATTATACTGTGGAGGCTGAAAAGAAGAAGTTGGGTTTGGAAACATACCAAATTGTCTCACCTGCCATTGATGGCGCTAGTTGAGAAAATACACCGATTTTGGTTCTTCTTCCACTTCCTTATATACCGCTTTCAATCCAGGAAGTGAGGGGCAGCTCTCCGTAAGGTGATCTTTTGTACAGATGGCGCATGTTTGGATTGTATCCAGTGGACACTCCTTGTGACTATGCTTTTTCCTGCATCGGGGACAGAAGATCGCCAAATTCTGTTCTGCCTCCATTTGCTTCTGTTTGGCCTGCATAATATCAAGTTGTGTAGTCAGTGTCCCTAGTATATCAGTTTTAAAATTTTCCAATAAATTTCCAATTTCTACACGTGTTACTCCTTCTGTTGAAATTTTATTATCTCTTGCAAACCGATCATGTTCTGCCGGTTTTACTCTTGTGCTACCTCTCGAGCTCCTGATACATAAATCGATAATGTCAGCAAAATTTTCTTGATAAATATCCCCTTTTCTCATAATGTTTAATGTTTCGATCCATTGTTCCTTCATGGCCCTTATCAATGTTGTTTTTAACACATTATCAGGTAAAGGTAGTGATGTATAAGGAGATATTTGTAGATTATAATGGAAACGTTCCACATACTCCTCTAATGTTTCATTCGGTCTAGCTGTCATCTGGAATATTTCATCCTTTAGTTCTCTAGACTTGCAATACTCCTGATATTTTTTTAGAAAAGATTCTTTCATTTGATCCCAGTTATTTATAACCCCGCCACGTAATCCCATAAACCATCTTAAAGTAGCCCCTTTTAATGTTGAGGGAAATAGATTCAGTTTCTGGGGGTCGGTAGTGTAATCATATCCCCTGCACAACACATCAAATTCAAATAAAAATGCATCCGGATCTTCTGATGTAAGACTGTGACATGTAGGGATATGTTGAAGAGGGATTTCTTTCATAGGCGCATTTGCTGCAGAATCCACTATAGGGTATTGTAATGTTGAGGTTTGGGTGTTTGGCTGATTTTGAGCCATAGGGTCGAATATATGCCAATAACCTTCTGAGATATCTAGGAGGGTATTCCTAGGTTGAGAGGGAATGGCCTTAACAGGGACAGTTTTAATAACACTTCCTCTATCTGAGATAATGAGAGTGCCTAATGTCTGAGGAGATTGAGTTTCTTCAATAATGAATTTTTCAGCACTTCCCTTGTCCGGGCTGTTTAATGGCTGAGTTGTTCCAATAAGAGATCTTGGTTCCTCAGTTTCCCCTGTTTCTCCTTCTCCTTCACAAAGATTGCTGAAATTCCCTTCCTGCAATAGTTCTGGAGTAGAATTTTCAATTTCTTGAAAGTCCTGCTCTTCAGTTTGACTATGCACCTCAACAAAGGCTACAAATGGTGATCTTGTGGCCTGAAGGGAACTAGTAGGCTGTTTAGAAATGATTTTCCTGGGTCCTGTTGATGGCTGAGATTCTTCTTTCTTGTAGATTTCGTCTATGAAGGTCGTTCGGACAAGGGTCACCAGCCCCTTAGCTTTTTCTGGCTTGGGTAGAGGTTTGGTATTTTTTCCTGGTTTTTTCTGCTTAGTCATGCACTCAAATTAACTACTAAATTCTATTCAAACAAAACAATAGAAAATCTGTTAGGAAAGCGGATAGAGGAGTAGGGCTTTTACATGATCCGTACGTAGGTTCTTACCTTCCATTTTTAAAATCCTACTCTTCCCTAGCAGGTTCGTACACTACTCTGAAAAAAAGAACAAATGGCTACATTCTTTCCCCGGCAACGGTGCCAAAATGTAGAGCTATAAAAAGGGTCTCTTTCACCTCTAATTACCTCACATTAATATCTCAATCTGGGAGCGTTTTTTTAATTCAAAGAGTGTCTTAGTCTGAGGCTATCATTTGCCAGAGTAATGCTAGTAGTACAGTGTTCAGAAATACAAGAGTAAATGGATGCTTGTCTACTGCTTAACTTCTTCAAAAGAGTAAATCACACAAAGACTAAGCAACTTATCAGTCAAGGGTTCAGTAGTAATAACCCATCCCTTTGGAAACTGATGGAAAAGGAAATCAGAGAACAGATCGTGGATCTGGGAGCCGGACAGTAAATGCCAATGCTCACTACAGCCTTAGATCGTCTCCCACACCAAAATAACAAATGCTAGGAAATGGAACGGCAGATAAGAAAATGGAACAACAAATAAGAAATCGAACAACAAGTCTGTAATGGAACAACAATTCTGAAATAGGACAGTAGCTAAGAAATAGAACAACAACTAAGTCTCACAAGCAATAACAAACTTAATCTATCAAATCAAATGCATTAATTGTAATCAAATGGCAATCTTTCACTCTTAAGGTAGATTGAACAACACACACCAATGGAATAGCACTGATTACTGATGAACTATGGAACAGCGCTTGAAAACCATATATGCACACAACACACTTAAATAGTAATCTTATCCAAGTATCAATCTCAGTTAGAAGGAATACGACTGCGTTTCAAAATAGAACAACATTGTTTATAAATCCAACAATCGTAAAGAACATAAATCCCAATATGAATTCCGTAACATGAATGAACAGGTGCACAACACAAAAACTCTGTAATGGAATAGTAATAGTATTTTGTTAATACTAGTAATATTAGATCAACTCTGAAAAGAACAGTAATATGATGCAGAGTCAATACAATAGTTCTATCTGTGGAAACCTTAATGAATTACACATAACAGAGCATGTGATGTAAACTTATAAAACACATCAGATTACCAAATAACGACGATAGGAAAACCACGCATAAACCAACGTAATAATAGAGGAGCAAGTGTCCTCCAGGGCTGGGCCCTTAGCCTCCAGGGGTACACCGCTTGAAGTTAATCCAGACTCAGAGATGAAGTAATCACCAAGTTTGTATTAATGCATAAAGCAGAATTACAATAAACCAGTTCTTATCGAGACTTGATGATCAAAGTTTTGATCTTAAAAGAAATTACATAAAATCATAATCATGTCTAACTCTCTCCCGAGCTAATAGTGCTGTCCCTTTTATAAGGGTGACGACGGAGATGTCTAAGTGAAAAAATAGATAAAACAGTGATCCCTCAGGATCAAGGATCCTGAGGGATTCGCCGAACCGTTAGTCCTCAGTCATTTCTTTTCTCTCCTACGTCGAGCTGATATCTCCACCTCCTTTTCTGGGCTGATTCACTTTGATTTGCTTTGCCTTGTTTGCATTCGGTCTCCCGTTAAAGGGATAGCGGTTAAACCGTCCTTGTCCTTTCCTTTGGGACGACAACTTCTTGTTTTCACTCCTCCCTGCATAAGGAAATGACAATTGTCAGCGTTTTAGTCTTGCATATTAATCTCACATGTTTTGTTATAATTCTTTATCGTTTTCCGAGTTCATGATGCAAAAAGGTTTGCAAGTTCTACTGAAAAGATACTGAAATAATCATCAAAAACATGCCTTTTTTAGTACTCCATAGCATCATTTTCCAATAATCTTCCTTTTACCCCAGTTTACAATACCGACGCTAATGACCAGTTCATCCCCTACACCAATCTATAGAGTTTAACATTGGGACTAGCACTGATCAACGCTACTAAGCCTTGTCTCATTCGCACCGATCCTCTTTTGGAAAGTTTTTTAAATATGGAGTCTAAGCTTCGAGGGATAGAAGCTTCGTAATAGAAGTCCGTTAAAAGGTTTGGCTGGATGGAGCCGAGGAAGTCATTTTGGGTTCCTTTCCCCTATTAGGATGGAACAAACCTAAGAGATAAGATAAGGTATCTCCCATGATAAGAGGAACCATCTCCCCTCCATCAAAGCTATATAAGTCCCTCCTTTCCCAAGCTGAACTAATTTTTTTGGATGTATTTTCAGTCTTAGTATTTTTGGAGCTTGAATAATTAGCAAGACATCTATAGCTTGTATCTCTCTAGTTTATGTTTTAGGGAGAATAGTGTGTTTGGTTTGGATTGAGACTAAAGGGAAGGAGCCTTAAAACTTCCATTGTCAGGGCTATCCATGAGATTCTAGTGGAAGTGTGAGAACCCAGATACGTCAGAGGAGACCAACAACGTCAAGGCATTGGTTGTAATCCCTTTCTGAACTTATGTGAATACAACTATTGATTGATTTCCTACATTGAAGTGTTATCTTACATTTGATGGCTTAATGTTCCTTGACCTATTAAGTAGGTTGAATGCAATTTGTATGCTATCACGTTTGTTGTTGTTGTTCGTTTTCTTGTTTCAGGTATTCGAAGGAAGAAAGCGAAAAGTAGATGGAGTAAGGAAGCATGATCATCAACAAGCAGAATAGAGCTCTAAGTGGTAGGCCCTCTTATTTGATTCTAGCTTAAGGAGATTTTCCATAGATTATTTGTTTGTGGCTAGACCTGCTCTCTCGGGCTAGAGTAATTGTTTGTGTTCGCACTGATAATTTACCTGCACCACAACACTGCTGACATGGACTAACTAGATGATGTGGCAATGTCAAGCTGCTATTTCTGTTGACTGATAGATTTGTTCTTGGATATGCTTTGTCTTCTCCTCTGCATAGATTGATGTTGCGGGGTATTCAATGATCTTCGGTCTTGGAAGGTGGTTACACACTTGTGTTCCTCTTGCCTGCTCTTGGTGGGTACTTTCATCCATTCAAGTACAAGTGAGTCTTTAGGCATGCTTATCTCCTTCTTCTCCTTCTTCATCATCTCACCATGACTTGATAGTGTACTTGTTCCTGTAATTCACTCATGGTTGGACAACATCAATCCAAAAAATCCCTATCCTAAGATGATGCATTATTATCCATGAAATAATTTGAGATAGGTGACAAGCTAGGAGAGAGGAATGAGTAATTGCGTAGTTCCAAGTGACAGGGAGAGAGGTTGATCATTGAGACTACGGAGAGTGCAGCTCAGGCTTATCTAAGGAACCTTTCAACATAGTCCCTACCAGGGAAGGGTATTGCGCAATAACCACTGGGAGTCAGGATTGCACAGTTCAAGAAAAAAATGGATGATGCCGAATGAGACCTCAGGGGTCATTTTTGTGAAATTTTCAGAGGCAAGGGGAACTGGGAAACAGAGAGACCTGGAGGATAAATATTCGCAGTTCTTGAGGTCAGTGAGCTTCGTCTAAGGGAGGACACTGAGGGACACCTCTGCACAATTATAGAGGCCAAGGGAGGCCAAGTTCACCATGTATTGTGGGGCTCTAGGAGGCAAGGGGAAAAGCTTGAGGACTGACAGTGTGAAGTGTGCAGTTCAAGTTAGGTTGGGAGGAACTGTTGCACAATTTTGGGGGTCAAGGAAGGCTGCTGAGCTTTGGAAATGCATAGTACAACTTCCCTAGAGGACAATGATTGCGCACTGGGTAGTTCCAAGTAGCAAGGTCACAACATTGAGGGCTGAGACTACGTAGTGCGTAGTTCAATCAGGGTCTGATGAAGCTGGGTTGCCCGGTCCAGAAGATTTTTAGAAAAATGGTCAAGTGACAAGTGTGACACTTGAGATAGGCTTTAGGAGGATTTTGATGACACTTGTGCAACAATGATAAAAACTTTATGTATGAGTTTGAAGGGTGTTTACATGGCTAGGGAAACTCGTATACACAAAGGCCATCCTTCGAAGCCGTCAGAAACGTTCCGCAAGCATGGAAAAATAGTTAAACATGCCAAAAGACGATAGTTGATCCAACAAGCGAAAGGGTTCAAACAACTTTAGGAAATCCCATTAAATGAGCTTAAACGTTTGCAATAATCAAGGGAAATACCAAGGAAAGCTCTGAAATTTGAGTGCAAGCCAAAATTTGGGAGGGTGTTGCAGCTGCTACAACACTTGACAACACACTAGTAGTATTACAACTTCTTTATCTTAGTTAGTTTCTTCTGTGTAGGGCCTTGGTCCTTAACGGAGTAGTGATTTATCATGCAGATTACTTTGGTTTCCCCACTCTCCCCATGGGAAGACATGGGCCCCTCTATATCCTCTTGCTTGAACACAACATAAGATTCAACATAATCACAATGTTTCGAATTGGGAAGGGTAGTTTAGCTCGCTAGCTTAAGATTTCCAGAGCAGAGTTTTTCATCTTTGGTGTTTCTTCACTGCCAATAGGCCTAGACAATACCCTGATGGAGCCACGTAGGAAAACAAACATTGCTCCACTTCCAGTGAGCTTGGACAGTACCCCGATGGAGTTTCTTGCTTCACCTCTCTGTGTAGGAAGCCTTTCTCTTCTTTCGCCTTTATTTATTTATTTAAAGAGAAATGTGCATCGACACTTATTTATTTTGGGGTGGAGGAGGGATACCGACTTATTGAGAGCATGAGAGGTCATTCCTTTAGAGAATCACATAAATACCTATGATTTAGGTTTTCTCGTTTAGATTTTCCCCTTCTCCATTTCTACTTGTTGGATAGGCTTGAAAACACCAAAGAAAAAATTGAGTATAGGCATGTAGTTTCCATACTAGACACAGGTTCATGGTTGGACCAAAACTCTCCTTATGGACGGATCATATTTTCTGTCAAAAGTTCATTGGCCAAAAGATACAACCAACACAAGGAAGACAAACAAAAGACTAGCCAAGCACTCTAGTGTCACAAGACTCTTTGAAATTCAACCACACATACACTTGGAAGCCATAACGCAGTAAGGCACAACACTTATTTACATGAAAAAACAACAAAACTGAAGTAAAGACATAAACAACAAGCAATAAAAGACTATGTACATAGTCCCGGGTGCAGCCCTAGATATTCATTAGAAATATTGTTTTAAGTCTTGGCCATTGATAGGGTGAGATTCAATCTTCTCATCAAGTGATTGAAGATGATACATGTGGTGGCCAAGATTTTCATTGACTGTGTAAGGACAAATCTATAGGGACTGAAACTTAGTGTGTTTTCCTTTGTCCTCATGGGCTTTGTCCCAATTCAAGACCAAGTCACCCACACTAAATCTATTCTTCCCTGCAGAATTTCTATCAAAGCATCTCTTGATACGACTCTAGTGAAGTGAAATTTTTTCTTTTGATTTCAGCTTTTCTTCTTGTAGCTTGTGCAAAGTGTCCATTCTATGATGAACTAGAAGACATGGCTTTCCTTTGAATTCTTGGGACAATTGGAGAGCAGGAAAGTAGATGTTCGGCAGGAGGATGGCTTCTTTTCCATACACTAGGAAGTAAGGGAAGGTGTTCACATAAGCATTAGGTGTGAATTGGTTAGCTGTTGGGCGTGGGATCCCCCAAGGGTATTTTTGGGGCTTAGAGCCCATATTTTGGTCCAAGTTTGTAATACAAATGTAAAGAATTTTCATTTTGGGGTCACGGAGCGTGTAGTTGTTAAAGAGTCATAGGGTTTTCCACCCTTATTTTGACAATGTAATGTCAGTTGTAGCAGATCTACCCATGGTCTGCGGACCATGGGATTGTATAAAGAGAACGGAGCTCTAAGTATTTAGAGACAACTAATTAGGAATGAAGATATGAGAGATAGATTTGAAGTAGAAGTCTAAGTTTTAGGTCGTACAATAGGTAGAGGCTCGTACAATAGGTAGCTAAGTGTGCAGAGGCCTAGAAGTCCGCAACTGAGTGTGTGGACCCCTGCAGCTAAGTGCACAGGGTGATTCGAGTTTGTAATTATATGGAATTATCAATAAAGAGAAGTATTCTACAATTTCTGCATCTTTATTTCCTGTTTATGCATTTGTTATATTAGGTATGAATTTCACTTCTAATGCTTATATGATGCACGAATGTGTATAACTGTATTGGTTAAGTGAGTGCAAGTAAGAACATCCATTTTCACGAAGCTAACTAAGATTTGTTAATAAGATAAGTAAGATACTTAGCCTAGTTGGGAAATAACGCAATTTGCTGCCCTAGCAGCGCAAAAGGACTTCAGCCCTTGGTTAGGGTTGCGCTGAAGTTGATTCTAACATTTTGCAAAGGTACTAAAGGGTACAACATAGGGATAAGCTACCTGCACGAAGGTAGGTATAGTTGGAATAAATCAACATCACAAATATCTCTAGGGTGTGGAAACTTGGTTCTAGCATCCCCGCATACTGCATTGGGTGAGATTTCAGTCCGCGCTCCATGGGCTGATGCCGAAAGGGCCAGTAGTGTAGGGATTTGTTTGGCTAACTAACACTAAACCTGGGTCAGGCCCCCTCAAGCCAACAAATGGTTCCATTGTGGGGACCAGAATCTGCATAAGAGATGTGTGATGTTGTATCATTTGAATCCAACTAAGAAAGAAATCAGAGGTTGGTTGGACAGAAGAACTCACGAGTTCGCAGCGCAGGAGAACAGAAACCCGCGATTGTCAAAAGAGCAGTGGCTAGATAGTTACCTATACACAAAGATCCATAAAATATTTTTTGCGTTCTTCCCTACTGAGCTATACGAGTGGACCGCGAAGCTAGCAGATAGCCAAGGAAGGTGGAAACTTGATGGTCCTATTGTGTGGACCCTAGAGCTAGTATGAAGGTTGGAAGCATTAGAGGATAAGATTGCACACATTGTCAATCACTAGCTTGATCTCATTATAGGAGGATTTGTTACTGATTTTGTGGTCGACACCTTAGTCAGCTATAGTGAGGCATAGCGACGCTTTTTCAAAGGACTGTGAGGTAAGTACATAAAATCTTTGAATACTTGGATTAAAATGTTGTTGTACGAAAAGCGGGTTATGTAGTTACCTTGATGTTTAGTTTTACGCGAATCGAAAGAATTTACAGAAACGAAGGAAATAAGGGTCCAGAGCATAGCCCCTTGATTTCACCTCTGCAAGGGGACGAAGAAGGGCTCGCAAAGTGCTATCCATCTGATAAGACAAGGAATTCTGCGAATACCACCTCTACCCACACCACCAATGACTTTGCCGCCATCACCTTCAACTTCACCCGTACCACCTCCACCACCATCGCGATTCAATATGGTGAACACAATGAAGTTGCACTTGTTTAAAGGCTTGGGAAATGAGGATCCAGACCAATTCTAGTTCATAGTGAAGGATGTACAGGAAGCTCAAGGTGTTATAGATGACCATATAAAGAAAGCAACACTAGTTAGCACCCTGCAGGATCATGCGTTGACCTAGTATATTAAGTACTCCAACGATAACCCGAATGCAAGAGTAGTGGACATCGAAGCAGCACTGAATAAGGAATCTAGCAAGCCTAAATCTGAAGCACTATCAATTATTGGATTCAAATAAATCACGATGCTATCAGTCGAGATGCCTTGTGAACTAGATCAGAGGCTGAAATGTATGATCCGTGAAGCCAACATGAACTTCACAGATGGACAACATCGCGAGTGGTTTGTAGGCTCACTACTATGTCATTTAAGGAGTGCGCTATCGCAACAGAAGATAACAACTCAGATAGAGGCCTTAGAGATTTCCATGAGACTACATGAGACTACGATGCAAGATCTTAATCTAGGAGCTCAACAGATCCACTTGCAGCTGAAGAATATGTGCCTTAAGATGCAAAGCTTGAAGTAGAATAGGACGGTTTGGCTAGAGGTACGTGAAGAAGTATGGTGTGTGAAATGCAAGAGTCAGGGTCATGACAAAGACCACTGCCCGGTCTTTATGAACTACCTTGCAGGAGGAGGACTGATGCCTTTAAGGTAGGAAGCTCAAGCAAGACCTAGTGTGGTGCCTGCTTTATTGTGTGCTATCTGTCAAGTAGCCAGAAAACATGCCATGGATAACTGCCACTTGTTACAAATGTATACAAAAACTCCACAACAGTTGTTCTGTAACTTTTGTAGATTGGTGGGACATGATGAGTGTACTTCCAGGAGCTATGAATTGATTATGGATAGAATGCCTGCCTACAGAGTTCAGGTCGAAACACGGCCCCTTGACCAGAATGCAGGGATGACATGGACGGGGTTTCAGGGGCACTGATGAGGTTGAGGTAGAGGAGGACTTGGTAGAGGTCGCGGACAGTTGATTTGCTACAATTGCGGATGGTTAGGACACTATGCCTGTGATTGCACTAATCCAATGCACCCATCATGTAAGTATTACATGCTGTTTGATCATGAAACAGAAGATTGTCCTATTCTAATAGCTAGGATACGGGACAAAGGAGCACTACCACCTCGCTTGACTCAAAACTTGTAGATGATGAGGTTTGAGCCACGTGAGGAATATCCAAACGTAAATATAGTGCTCCGAAGTGGAATCGTGATAGGAGAGGACAAGGGGAAACAACCAGAAGATAGTACTTGGGTTCGCAAAGCCCCGACGAAAGAATCTAAGTTTGATTTGGAGATCGCTCGAGAAACCTCCATGGAAGCTAAGAAGAGATTCACTGAGGCCTCCACTTTAGGAAGAAAAGATAATCCTGAGTCGGCGATTGACCCTTCTATGCTCACTACTTTCTTGGAAACCTATATGAAGTTACTGCGCGACAGTAAGGCTGTGAAAGGGTTACAGGAACTCATCAATAGATGTGCTTGGACCATGCTAGGAGAACCACACGTAGTCCAAAAGATCAGAAAGCATAAAACATGGATAGGGCGTGAAATGAGACTGACAGCGCAGATCAGAGAATACTAGATGGATCAAG
Source organism: Pinus tabuliformis (assembly GCA_031772625.1). NCBI lineage: Eukaryota > Viridiplantae > Streptophyta > Pinopsida > Pinales > Pinaceae > Pinus > Pinus tabuliformis. The sequence goes on along the minus strand of CM062817.1, from coordinate 1,218,436,023 downwards.
TCATTCTAGATTTGGGATCAGATGCAAATTTTTTACTGAAACATACATGGGAGTGAATGGGGAGACCTGCACTGCAATGGTCTCCAATTCTGCTAAGGATGGAAAATCAGTAGAAAATCATACCCATGGGGCGATTGCAGGGAGTAACCATGGATATTGAGGGAGCGAGTGCGCTGGCAGATTTTGAAGTAATAGAGATTGTTGATGACAACAATCCCTACCATGCGTTCCTGGGAATTGATTGGGCTACGATATGAATGGGGTAATTAATCTGAAGAAGCAAAAGATGATCTTTGAGAAAAAGTCATTGCGCGTAATAATACACCTGGATCCTACTGAAGGATCGTGCTATACAGAACCGGTCTGCGACTATGAAAGTGATGATGAACTAGACTACATCTACAAGATAACAGCGCGAGACCAAGACTAGGTGAATCCCACCACAGATGGGCAGATTACATGGTAGAATGAGAGTTCCTGCACCTCGGATTCCGACGAAGAAGTAGAACGATGGAAGAATCAATTACATGAAGTAACTACGTTGAATTGCAATATGATGACCCGGTCGCTGCGCTGCGTGTCGACATAAGTAAGCAATCTGCCTACTTATGATGGTCTAGATGAGGTAGATACCTTTTTGGATGCATTTGAAAGGGAGGTGTTGGAAAAGCAATGCTTCCAGGCTTTGGACTGGGCACTGCACACTACATCCACAAGATGGTGGGGTACGCACAAAGGAATATTTGATGATTGGCGTGAATGTAGGAGAATGAAGTGAGCACGATTTGGAAAGCCTAAGATGCTACTGACAGACAAGTATGATGGGTAGGATGATCCACGCGTGCATCTAGCCAAGTGGACGGAGGCCTATGGATAAAAGCCACAACCTTAGTGGGTGCACCTATTTTGTCATACCCTGGATGTTATCTCAATGAACTGGTATATAGAAATAGAGCTCCGCCATGGGACAGGTGAATGGGATATCCTGTGCAAAGGGTTCATGATGACCTTTAGTTTTGAGGATGGGTTTGACAGTATTGATGAAGTGCTACAAGAGGTGAAAGAATCCATCTTTAGGATACCACAAAAGCCTTTAGACCTGATTCAGCCTGAATGGGCTACTCAGTTGAGTCGCACGCTGGAATTTTATAATGTAACTATTGAAGAAGAGGATGAAGATCCGCGGAAAATTAACATTCCAGAAACAAAAGGCCACCACGAGGTTCAAGGACCACAGATTGAGAACCCTGATATAACCATGCCGATGAAAACTAAACAGGTGAACATTGGTACAGAGGCAGAACCTAAATTTGCGAAGATCGAAGACTATTGGGACGATGCGATGGTGGATAAAGTCGTTGAATTACTCTACAAATATCATGACTTATTCCTGACCAAGTTTACGGATTTGAAAGGAATAATTGGAGATTTAGGAGTGATGAAGATCACATTAAAGCCCGATGTGAAGCTATTTAAGAGGCCTTACTGCCTAAATCCGAAATACAAGGAGAAGGTCCGCGTAGAACTAGACAAAATTCTTGCAGCAGGCATCATTGAGCCAATGGAAGAATCCAACTGGGTGAGTTGAATTGTGGTGCAAGAGAATAAGTAGAAGGATGAGATAAGGATATACATGGATCTCAGAACACTGAATGATGCGTATGTGCATGATCCTTTCCCAACTCTGTTCATGGATGAAGTGTTGGACAATGTAGGTGGTCAGGAAGCATACTCTTTCACTGATGGGTTCTCGGGGTACCACCAGATCAAAATCACGCCAGAGGATAGAAGCAAGGCAACCTTCGCAACTGAGTGGGGTTGCTTTCAATATAATGTCATGCAGTTTGGATTGAAGAATGTGCCTGCTATCTTTTCATGTGTGGTTGTTGTGGTGTTCAAGGAATATATTCATAAGTTTCTAGAGGTCTATTTCAATGACTAGACTGTATTTGGGCTAGTTAAGTGCCATATAGCGAGCTTGCACTTGATGCTGGATACCGGTCAAAGATACCAAATTGCACTGAACCTCAAGAAGTGTCTATTTCTTGTTCCTTTTGGGAACCTATTGGGGCATGTAGTTTGCAGACAAGGGCTAATAGTAGACCCTGTGAAGATCACGATGATTATGAACTTAGAAGTGCCAAGGAGTGTGAAATAGTTGCGCACTACTCTTGGACACACGAGATATTACCAAAAGTTTAACAAAGGCTATGCCCAGATCACCGCGCTGATGGAAAAATTGTTGAAGAAGGATGCCACGTTTTGTTGGAATGATGACTGTAAAAAGATCTTGGATATATTGAAATAAAAGATGGTTACTGCACCAATTCTCATCTTCCCGAATTATGCATGAATGTGTATAACTATATTGGTTAAGTGAACGCAAGTAAGAACATCTGTTTCACGAAGCGAACTAATATCTGTTAATAAGATAAGTAAGATACTTAGCCTAGTTGGGAAATAGTGCAGTTTGTTGCACTAGCAGCGTGGAAGGACATTAGCCCCTAGTTAGGGCTACGCGGAAGTCAATTGTAACATTTCACGAAGGTACTGAAGGGTAGAGTAGAAGGATAAGCTACTTGCGCGAAGGCAGGTATAGTTGGAATAAACTAACATCACAACCATCTCAAGGTTGCGGAAACTTAGTTCCAGCATCCCCCCATACTGCTTTGGGTGGGACTTCAGTCCATGCTCCATGGGCTGATGCCAAAAGGGCCAATAGTGTAGGGATTTGTTTGGCTAACTAATGCTGAACTTGGGTCAGGTCCCCTCAGGCCAACATTACCAGATAAGGAATTCACAAAAGTGGAGTGCCAGTTTCACTATTGAAAGAATATTCCCTTTTTGATGATACAGATGAGGTTCTTATTCATGGATTCAGAAAGACCATTTCCTTGCAGATAATAATTAGTAGAATTCTTCAAAATAATACCATTTTCCAGTGTAAAATCATAAAGCTTTAATGATGAAAAGTATGTTGCATTGTCAAAAAAAGGTGACATAGGAATGCCGAACCTGGAGATGATATTATGCTGCAAAAAGTTGATGACTTCCCGATCGTTCACCTATTTTAGCAGAACTACCTCTATCCACCATGTGAAATAATATGTAGTAGTTAATATACAGTGGTGTTACTTCGATGACTGAGGGAAAATTTCCCCAATGATATCCAAGCCCCTCTATTGAAAAGGTTCTTCTTCTGCAATGGGTTGCAGTGGGGCTGTTGACCTCTAATTTCTGCGGGCACACCTTTGACATACTAGACACTTACGGGCATAGGCATGATGTTGGCTTGAGGGGGCTTGACCTAGGTTTAGAGTTAATTATCCAAACAAACCCCTACACTACTGGCCCTTTTGGCATTAGCCCGCGGTGCGCGGACTGAAGTCTCACCCGAAGCAGTATGGGGTGATGCTGGAACCAAGTTTCCACACCCTCGAGATGTCTGAGAGGTTGATTTAGTCCAACTATGAATACCTTCATGTAGGTCACTTCACGCATTATCCTGACCTGGGATACCTTCATGATCTATTATAACCGCCTTCGCGCAACTGTCACCAGGGGTTGAGGTGCTTTCGTGCTGCTATGGCTGCGATTTGCGCTATTTCCCCAAATTACACTGTATTTCTTACTTATATTCTTTTAGATGTTAGTTAGCTTCATGTAAACAGATACTTTATCTTACATTTACTTAATCTACACTATCATATATGTTTGCGCATCATATAAACAATGAAAATGCAATTCATACCCAGTATAGTCAAAGCATAAAACATGAAATAGATACACAAAATTGATGCGAAACTTCTCTTTATTAATACTTCAATGGTTACAGACTTGACTCACCCTGTGCACTCAACTACAGGGGTCTGCACACTTAGCTGGCCTCTGCACACTCAGCTGCAGAGCCTTCTCTTACTCTATGACCCAAAGAATCGACTCTACACTTAGATTTTCTGCTATCCTTCTATTCCATCATTGGATCCTATTGACTTAACTTATTTACAACTTAGATCCTCACTCTATTTATACAGTCCCATGGTCCACGACCATGGGTAGATCTCTAACGCTAACATTACATTACAAAATTGAGGGTGGACAACCCTATGACTCATTTACAACTTCGTTCTCTACGCCCACAAAATGCGGAGTCTTTACATTGGATTTACACTTTTTAGCAAAAATCTGGGCTTTTAGCCCCAAAAATTCCCTTGGGGGATCCCGTGCCAAACAGACCCCCAACACAAACATCGTGACTCATCCTCGAGTCACTCTGTCGGCGCGGAGATCTTCGCACAAAGATCTCCCAACTCTGCCTAGACTAATGCAAGATCAACAATGCACTGAGCAGCTGCCTGTTCCTCCTGGACGCATTGTTCAGATACTGCTGTATTTGAACTGCTGCCCTACACTTGTTTATAGTCCCGTGCCTCCTTCCAACTGCCTGGAGCGCTAAGAATGTGCTTCTGTCGGCTAGTCAGATAGTCAGACCACCCATGTATGGCTTCAACCGACTGCCATTCACTTTTCCTGGGAAAGGTTCTCCATGTAACTTTACCAACTGCATCGTGCCTCTATTTGTGACTTCCTTAATAACATACAGTCCCAGCCAATGTATTCTGAATTTTCACCGTAATTTATCAAACTTATTATCATACGGTAACACCAAATCATTCACCTTGAAGGTGCGCAACTTAATATGTCGATGGTGCCAAGCCTTTTCGCGCTGCTTTTGTACCTGTTGGTGAAATCCAACCAAAAATCATTCTTCCTCAAGTTCTTGCAACTGCGCGAGTCTGTCCTCAAGGGCTTTGAGCTCCGTCATACTCGTGAGCCCTGCTATGTGCAGACTAGGCACAATGTATTCCATCGGCATTACGGCTTCCACTCCACAGACCAGCCGGAAAGTTGTCTGTCCCGTCAGTTTCTTGCATGTCGTCCTATAATCCCATAATACTGTAGGTACGCGTAGGGCCCAATCACTTAGCTGCACATTGCATACCTTGGGCAATGCAGTCTCTAGTACTTTGTTAAACGCTTCTACTGTCCTATTGGCTTGTGGGTGATACGGTGTGCTTTTCTAATGATACACTTGAAACTCTTCTGTCAGTGCGCTGATCGTCTCGTTCAAGAAATGTGTACCACGGTCGCTCATCAAGATCTTTGGACATCCAAATTGGTCAATACGTGTTCAAACAGAAACTTCGCGGCTGTCGCGGCCATGCAATATTTTACCAGCTGTGCTTCTGCCCAATGAGTCAGGTACTCTATCGCAATGATAATATATCTCGCGCTCATTTTTCGTTAAGGTTTGATAGGTCCTATGAAGTCAATCACCCACTTTTCAAAGGGTTGCAATGTTATTTGCAGATTCAAAGGCATCTCATCCCTTCGTGATGGTTTACCTGTTCTTTTACATATATCACAAGCCTTGAAATGTGCTTTTGAATCCTGATGAAGGGTCGGCTACCACAACCTTGTGCGGAGAATCTCCTGCACGACCGCTCTCCCTGCATAATGTCCTCCTGCAGCACCCCCATGAGTGTCCATGAGGATATTTCTTCATTCAAATTCAGGTACATACCTTTGCAGTATCCCATCATTCCGCATCTTATATATGTGCCCCACAATGACAGAGAAATCTACTGCGTGCACCACTAGTTCCTTCTTCTGCTAGACAAAGTACTCTTTCAACATAGTTCCAGTCGTGGGAAAGTGGATTATATCTTTAAAATGTCCATTGGCTACGCACACAACAAGTGCGTCAGGTAATCCTTCCTCTAGACTAGTAGGTTCCTCTCCTGTCTCAATGTGCGACAGGTGATTTGGTCCTATGTTCAACAGTCCGGGTTTCACAACAAATTCAAAATCATATTCTTGGAACAATAAAAGCCATCTACATATGCGATCCCCCCCAACACAGGATTATTGACCAAGTATTTCAGCACGGAATGATATGTATACATTTTGAAGTGTCCCCCTGGCAAGTAGTACCGATATTTCTGGAACGCATACACCATAGCCAGCCCCTTGCATTCAATGGTGGAATCTTCTTTTTTTCTTTAGATAATGTACAACTTGCGAATGCTATAGGGTGATCCAAGCCTTTTCCACCCTCCTGTGTTAATACTACCCCCAACGCTATACTCGATGCATCAACATGCACATGAAACTCTTCCTCCTAGTTCGGGAAGACCAGAATCGGTGCAGTGACCATATTTTCTTTCAATACATCCAGACTTTTCTTACAGTCATCATTCCAGTAGAATGTGACATCTTTTGTCAACAAATTTTCCATTGGCGCGATGATCTGGGCATAGCTTTTGATGAATTTCCTGTAGTAACCCGTGTGTCCGAGAGTAGCATGTAGCTGTTTCACACTTCACGACGCTTCCAAATTCAGAACCACCGCAATCTTCACAACATCTACCGTCAGTCCTTGTCTGCAAACCACATGTTCCAACAGGTTCCCAACAGGGATGAGGAACATACACTTCTTGAGGTTAAGTGTGATTTTGTATCTTTGCCAGGTATGTAGCATCAAACATAAGCTCGCTACATGGTGCTTAACCAACCCAAATACAATCCAATCATCAAAATAAACCTCCAACTATTCCTTGAATGTTGTAAAAACCACACGTGAAACGATGGTCGGCGCGTTCTTCAACCCAAACGGAATGACAATGTATTGAAAGAAACCCCACTCAGTCATAAAGGTTGTCTTTCTCCTATCCTCTAGCGCGATTTTGATCTGGTGGTACCCTGAGAACCTATCAGTGAAAGAATATGCTTCTTGCCCACCGACATTGTCCAACACCTCATCTGTGAATAGAGTTGGGAATGGATCATGTACACAAGCGTCTTTCAATTTTCTGAGATCCACACATATTCTTATCTCGTCCTTCTGCTTCTTTTCCTGCATCACCATTGGACTTACCCAATCGGATTTTTCCACTGGCTCAATGGTTCTTGCTATGAGCATTTTGTCTAGTTCTACGTGGACCTTCTTCTTGTATTTCAGATTTAAGCAGTAAGGCTTCTGCTTAACTGGCTTCGTGTCAGGTTTTAACGTGATCAATCATTACTAAGTCTCCGCTGATTCCCTTTAAATCCATAAACTTGGTCAGGAATAAGTCTTGGTACTCGTGGAGTAACTTAGGACCTTATCTACCATTGCGTCATCCCAGTAGTCACCAAGTGTTGCAAACTTAGGTTCAGCCTCTGTACCAATGTTCACCTGCTTCGTTTTTACTGGCGCAGTTATGTCATGGTTCTAATCTGTGGTCCTTGAACCTCGTGATGGTCTTCTGTTTCTGGAATGTTAATTTTTTATGGATCTGTGTCTTCTTCTTCAGAAATTACATTATAACATGCTAGCACATGGCTCAGCTGAGTAGCCCATTCAGGCTCTACCGGCTCCTGTGGTATCCTAAAGATAGTTGCGTTTACCTCTTGTAGTTCTTCATCAATGTTGTCTCACTATCTATCCTCAAAGCTGAAGGTCATCATGAACCCTTCATGCAGGATATCCCATTCACCTGTCCCATGGTGGAGCACGATATCTATATACCAATTCATGGGTATAACATCTAGGGTATGATAGAACAGGTGCACGCACTTAGGTTGTGACTTTTATCCATAGACCTTTGTCCACTTGGCCAGGTGTGTGCGCAGATCATCCCGTCCATCATACTTGTCTATTAGTCACATCTTAGGTTTCCAAAATGTGTGCGCGTCATTCTCTTGCATTCATGCCAGTATTCAAAGCTCCCTTTGTGCGTACCCCAAAACCTCGCGGGCATAGCACGCAGTACCCAATTCAGGGTCTGGAAACGTTGCTTTTTCGGACTTTCTCTGAGTGTTCTGCACTGAGTTATTTGGAGGACTTAGTTTTCTTAACAATTTTTCTTTGAATTTCTATTTTGGCACCTCAATCACAGTGGTCAGCCCTTGAATTCTTAAGTTGTATTGATTACTTTGATTCTAGTCTAGACCATCACTCAGAGGTTCCTAATCGACAGCACTTTTCTAGGTTGTGAGAACATAATGATACATGTTTACTACATGCCCAGTGCTTGGAGCTTCATCAACTACAACATCTTCTTCTTCCTCTTCATCGGGCTCAGCCTGTTCCTTAACCATGACTGTGTCCACACAATGCACAACTATTCTTCTTGCGAGTTGGTTCCACTGTGGGCACGTATTTTTTGAATGATGTTCATTATGAAACATGAAGTACAAATATGTGCCAATTTTTTCAATGTTCAACACCACATTGGAACTCTGCACATATTTTGCTGACTGATTGTTGCTGCTACTGGAAGCTGCATTCCTTCTCATCATGAACTTGGGGGGCTTGCTTCTCATGGTAGTCTCGCTTGTCCTTTGTTTAAGTTCAACCAATTCGGTGTTCAGGGACTTGATGAGACGATTAAGGCTTTCAAGATCATTCGGTTCCTTTTCCTTAGCCTTGTTCATAGAGGCCTAAGACCTCTTAACTGTGTCCTTTAGTCCTTTGTGGTTTCATCATATGTGATGACTCCAATAGCGTGTAGGTCCTTCTCAACAACAATAGCCTCTTTATAGTTTTCTGTTAATGTTGGTCTTGCAGTTTTCTTTACAAACTGCACAATACTTGTCGGCAAGGAAAAAGTGTAGTAGTCGATGGTGATGGAGTCATAAGGTTTTGTGTCATTTGAAAACTTGTTCAAGGTGCGATTGAACCTATGATTGAAATATTTAACCTTTTCATTTTGCTCCATATTAAGACTACCAAACTTCATCAATAACATGGAAGAGGTCTTGTCTTAAGCAAATTTGTCAAGAAAAATTCTTTTAAATTCCTTCCAATTCTGGATGGAGTTTGGAGGAAGGTTGTGGTACCATACAACTGCTCTAACATTTAAGACACATGGAAAATTTCTGCATGCAACATCATCGTAACGTACCTCAAGTGTTTGTAGATGTAGATAAAATTTGTCTAAGTGGTCTTCAACCTTCACTATCTTGTCAAGGTCATATTTCGTCAAGAGCTTCTTCGCATGACTCGACATCTTATGCAGGTGATGAGGATCATCAATGGGTAAATTATATGGACCTTAATGCCACTCTCCAACTTATCAAAATCCACTTTTCTCACATTTCTTTACATGTTTTGTTATATTTTTCTTAGTGAGAAGGGTGAAGATGAGATGTTATGTCTTATGGTCTAATGCGCATTAATTGCAGGTTTTGGAGAAATTTTGGCTAATTAAAGTGCAAGAACTCGAAATAGACAAGCAAGAGGGATTTTAGGAGATTGGATCTCCCTCCTTAACACTTCACTCACTTGAATATTCCTCCACCAGATCTCATCAGCTCAGAGTTACAAGCAGCTAAGCCATTGAGGTCATTGGTAGCCAAGCCAGTGATAGTTGGAGACCAATTGACCTTGAGTTGGGAGCAAAGCCTCCATAAATTTAAGGAATATGTTGGTAGCTTCAGTTTTATAAATAAGAAGGCCTAGAGCATCATTAGGATTCGACTTTTTTTGTTGTATCCAAGAGGATTTTTTGAGCTAAGATTGTGACTGATGACTCTTATGTCTTTGTGATATTTTAATGAAAATGAGAAGAATTCCCTTGATCTAGCACTAAGTTGACTTAGAGGGCTGAAGCTCTTGGGTTATGGCCCAACCCTAGCAACAAAGGTTCCTCTTTTTGTGCATGTATGCTTAGATTACATTCATAGTTAGCTGCTGAAGAGATTTTGGTTTTGTTAATATGCAAATATTTGGATGATCAATTAGTTTGATTCCATTTGTGGATAGTTAGATCAGTGGTATCATAGTGATGATAAACACTTCAGAAAAGCTTGTGATAGTGGATTTCACCTCATCTCCCTTATGGGATCATGATTTGAGGGTTTCATTCACACAACCTAGAAAAAAATTTCTTGTTTGATTACTGCATAATCCAGAGTTTCTTTTTGAATAGATCACTGTCTTTGAATTTCTTAGAAGTATTTTCAATTTTCATTTTGGTCTCTTTAGTTTGCCATGGTTTAAAAGCACTTCCATTCATGAACTTAGCCGTTAGCTAATAATAACTCTATTTTCCTCCATTCAACTCATCTTTTCCATGTATAGATGAATTTGTGCATAAATGAAAAAAAGAGTGTATGTTGCTGTAAGAGCTTCTAATTTGCAGGGAGACCTCATCTCATTCTCCTCATCTAAGTCTTAGCCACCTATGCTGCCAAGTTCCACTAAAACCTAAATCCGAATACTTTTTTTGTAAGCAAAGCGGTCACTTCCATTGAGCAAATCCAACCATCTTGAAGCTTTTGACTAAGACTTGGATAGTGTGCACCTCCTCATTGCCTTATTTCCTCATCAGACACCTTTCCCACACTTCATTATACCTTTCCTACCATCTCCTAAGCTTTCAGCCAATTTCCTGTAGTAAAACAGGGCATCCTGTAGTAGAACTATGACATCCTGTAGTACTTCAGGAAACCTTGTAGCAACCTGTTTTAAGCTCGAATTGAGCAGAAATTGTCATCTAAGCTTAGATTAGGCCTCCACTTGGCTTCCATACCCTTGAAACTACTCCATACCTTTTCCTCCATACCTGTCTCTGATGCCAAAGAACAAGTGAAAATCAACATTTGCATTCATAAAACGAATCATCAAAAAAGACTTTTTTTTTTTTTTTTCTGCATTTTCTAAATTAGCATATGCGTGCAGCGGTCATAATATTTCTTAGATCAGATTCCATGTTCAGTTAGTCTAGATCATTAAATGTTAGAAACAAGGTTAAGCTAGGCTTCTTTTGCAAGAAAAATGAGTATATGTTTAGCTAGATGATTTCATGTCACTTTATTGCACCTTCCAATTCAGTCTTTCCTTTCCTAGAGTAGGCAACATTCCCTTTTTGCATTAAGGATAATTTTCCCTTTTCCATTTGGTATTCAGACTCCTTCTAGTCAATAGAATACTGGTTTGATAAACCGTAGTGGTCTATCACCCCAGTCGAAAAGTGACAAGAGTAGACCATTTCATCTACTGTGTGTACAACACTATCACCTCCAAGTTTGTATGAACCCTGGGTTGATGAAGTAAAGTTGGTAGCCTAAGGAGTTGTAGCATTCTTGCTGCAAGACTAGTGCTCATTAGTAGGACACCCAAAATTTCTAATGGGCCTTGAGTCATTCAATCCAGTTTCTGCTTTGCCATGTCTTCTTCTTCATTGTCCTCCTCTTCCTCTTCTTCTTTTTATGGTTCCTCCTCTTATTATTCTTCTTTTTCTTCCTCTCGACACACCCTGCTGGAATTTAATTCTTCTTCTTCCCTTTTCACAACTTCTTCTAGTTCTTCAAGAGTGGTGAGAACTACTTCTTCAACAAATGAGATCACTACTCCTGTGGGGGTGGCCTTATTCTTATTTTTAGAATATCGAAGAGTGATTACTCCCAAAATTAGTCGAACAACTTTTGCAAACTGATGGGTGATGGGGTGGAAAACCTGAAGTTTATGGTATGAGATTTCACATTCAGGCCTGGGTGGTGAGGAGTTACCAACTTCAGAATTACAAGTAGGAGAGATGGATTGAATGTTTCTGCCTTGACCAAAAGATGGGTTAGTGGGTTCGGTGGGACAATAAGCTATAAAATATTGGTCTCCCTCCTTCTCGTGGCAAAAATATTGACAGTACTGAACCCGCCAACATCTAGGGGATCTCCCTGATATGAAGTCTCCATCAGACCTCACACTGTTTAGTGTAGGAGTCCCATCCAGTATGAAGGCCTAGTTTCCAAATACTTCAATATTTTCCTTGGCTCTAGCTGTCAGCACAAGAGAGTGATGCAATGGTATCTTCAAAAAACAATATGACTGTGCAATGCAACTGTGTCTAGGTTCTCTTACTGCGAAAGTGGTAGAAAAGTGAGGCTCTAAGTGAATGGTAATAGTACCACCCAAAAAGAGACACACATGAACCAAAAAGAACTGTCCAACATCCAAGAAAATATTCCACAATTGATGTGACAGTCCTTACAACCACTGAACAAGGGAAGATATGTCTAACATCCAGCGAATGTGACGGTCGTTATAACCGATAAGCAAATAAAGGTATATCTAGTATCCTGTGGAATAGTCCACAAGGATGAGACAACAGTAACAACCATTACAACACATTCCCAACAAGATAAACACTAAAATAATTGAAATAGTTCAACTATCTTAGTACATGTGAAAGCAAACATGAAATACAAACGTTCACAGAATAGTCTTACAAACATTCATAAGTGATGCATGAAGAATGTGTTGGCCTTATGAGGATTCTGTAATTAAGAAAAAATTCCAAGACACATATTGACATTGTACATCACTAGCCCCTGTAGTGGGACATTAGAGCCACTCGCTCCTCAAAGAACTAGATCATCTCTCTAATGCCTTGCGAGAGGAGGCAAGGTGAAAGTCCTTTGCTCATACAATGAGGGGGTATATATAACCAAGGGATGATGCTTATCCCTTGTGAATCATTGACTACCCTCATGACTGTTCAACTTCCCATGACTTTTCAACTTACATGAATCTTTGTATTCATGTGTATCCATTGGATTTCCACTTTACAATGCATTTGATTTACGATATACATGGACCAAAATAGTGATGTGGCATATGACAACTCATGACACTACTTGACATGGCCCTACTAACATGGACTGGCTTGATGATGTGGCAATGTCAAGCCGCTATTTCAAGTGAATGATAGATGTGTTCTTGGATATGCTTTATTTTTTCCTCCGCATAGCTCGATGATGTGTGGTCTTAAATGATCTTCGGCCTTGGAAGGTGGTTGCACACTTGTGTTGTAACAACCCTGGTGAATATTTCATGTAATAAAAGTTAATAAAGGAAAAATAAGACCATGGTTAACGGACACTTATTCCAAGCTAAATTTTGGGAAAAGATATCCTAGTAGGCATCACTGGATGTGTGCTTTGGCTAAGGAAAATTGGAAAAGGCTAATGTTGGGAGTGGGATTCCCCCAAGGATAGGTTTGGGGCTAAAAGCCCATGTTTGAGTCAAATTTTGTAATAAAATTGTAAAGACTCCACATTTTGTGGTCGCGGAGTGCAAAGGTGTCATGTGTCATAAAGGGTAGTTTGCCCTTAGTTTTGTAAAGTAAAGTTGGCTGTAGGAGATCTACCCATGGCCCGCAGACCATGGAACTGTACAAAAATAGCTAAGCTCTAAGTCGTTTTGGAGGACAAACAATAATGAATCATGTAAGAGATTCGTAGCTCTGAAGTAAGAAGTCTAAGTCTTGGGTCATAGCATAGCTAGAGGATGTGCAGTTGAGTGCGCAGAGGCCTAGGGTAGAAGTCCGCAGCTGAGTGCGTGGACCCCTGCAGCTGTGTGCGTAGGGTGGAAAGAGTTTGTAAACACCTGGAAGAGATCAATAAAGATAAGTATTCTGCAATTCCTGTGTCTTTGTTTTGTTGATGCATCTTGATATTTTATGTATGAATTTCCTTTATTATGCTTATGTGATGCACGAATGAATGCAATTAAATTGAATAACTGAACACATTTATGAATATTTGTTTACACGATGTTAACTATAATTTTATGATAAGATAAGAAAGTCACTTAGATTAATTGGGGAATCCACACGGCACATTGCCATAGCAGTGTGAGAGTACCTGAGTAGCAGGCTACCCTTTCACGGAGGTATTGAAGGATGGAATAGAGGGCTCATCTTGCAAGCCCTAGAGCGAAGCAACTTGCATGAAGGTAGGGATAGAGGGAATCAAACGACATAAAAACCATATCAGGGTGCGGGAACTTGGTTCCAAGATCCCCCCATACTGCTTCGGGTGAGAGTTCAGTCCGCGCTCCGCGGACTGATGTCGAAAGGGCCAGTAGTGTAGGGATTTTTTTGGCTAATTAATGCTGAACCTGGGTCAGGGCCCCTCAAGCCAACAAATGGTTCCATTGCCAGGATCAGAATCTGCATAAGAGATGCGTGATGTCGTATCACTAGAATCCAAATAAGAAGGAGATCAGAGACTAGTTGGATAGTTTAATTCACAGTGTAGGAGAACAGAAACCCGCGAATGACAAAGGAACAATGGTTGGACAGGTACTCATGAGATCTTCTTCTGATCCTTCCTAGTTGATCTATATGAGTGGATCGCGAAGCTAGCTGATAGCTAAGGAAGGTAGAAACTTGACGGTATTATTGTTTGGACCCCAGAGCTAGTACATAAATTGGAAGCATCTGAGGACAAGACCACTTGTGTTGTCGATCATTGGCTTGATTGCATCATAGGAGGATTCGTGACAGAATTCACGGTCGACACCTCAGTCAGCTACAACGAGGTGGAGCTATGCTTTTTCAAAGGACCGTGAGGTAAGTACATGAAATCTTTGAATAACTGTATTAAAATGCTATTGTGTGAAAAGAAGGTTATGCAACTAACTTCATATTCCGAACTATGCAAAGCGGAAAAACTTAAAGGAACGAAGGAAAAAAGGGTCTTGAAGATAGTCCATTAATTTCACCTCCACTAGGTGAAGAGGAAGGTATAGCGAAGGTTTCTCCGTGAAGTGCTATTCAGTTAATAAGACAAGGATTCCCGCGAATACTACCTCCACCCACAACACCTCCGACTTCAGCACCATCACCTGCAACTTCACCCGTACCACCTCCACCTCCACTACAGTTCAGTATGGCCAATTCAGTGAAGTTGCCTTTGTTCAAAGGCTTGGGAAATGAGGACCGGGACCAATTCTGGTTCATTATGAAAGTTGTATGGGAAGCTCAAGGTGTTATAGATGATCATATAAAGAAGGCGACACTGGTTAGTGCTCTACAAGATTGTGCGGTAACCTGGTATATCAAGTACTGTAATGATAACTTGAATGCTGGAGTGGCAGACATCTAGACATCACTGAATAGAGAGTTCAGTAGGCCTAATTCTAAGGCACAGTCGATTGTGGGGTTCAAGGAGATTGCGATGCAACCAGGTGAGATGCCTTGGGAACTAGATAAGAGGTTGAAGTGTATAATCTGTGAAGCCAACATGAATTTGACAGACAAAGACCATCGTGAGTGGTTTGTGGCTTCACTACTGCCACACTTAAGGGTTGTGTTGTCACAACAAAAGATAACAACTCAAGTGGAGGCCTTGGAGATTGCAATGAGACTGCATGAAACACCGATGAAAGATCCAAATCTAGGGGTTCAGTAGATCCCTGCTCAGTTGAAGAATTTGTGCCTTGAGATGCAAAGTCTGAAGCAAGACAGAATGGTTCGCCTCGAGGTGTGCGAAGAGGTATGGTGCCTGAAATGCAAGAGTCGGGGAGATGACAAGGACCATTTCCCGGTGTTTTTGAACTATATTGCAGGAGGAGGTTCGATGACTTTGAGGCCAGAGGCTCAAGCAAAACTGAGCATGGGGCCTGCATTATGGTGCACTATCTGTCAGGTAGCAGGAAAACATGCCACAGATAACTTTCACTTGCTGCAGAAGTTTTTATAGACACTGCAACAACTGTTCTGCAACTTCTGTAGGTCAGTAGTGCATGATGAGCATAATTGCAGGAGTTAGGAATTGATGATGGATAGAATTCCCACCTATAGGGTTTAGGCAGAAATGCGGCCCGCTGACCAGAGTGCAGGGATGGCACAGACAAGATTTCAGGGGTGCGGACGAGGCTCAGGCAGAGGAGGACCTGGAAAAGGTCAAGGAAAATTGATTTTCTATAATTTTAGAGGACTAGGACACTATGCCCACAAATGCACTAACCCAACACATCCATCGTGAAAGTATTACACGCATCATGAAAAGGAAGAATGTCCTACATTGATAGCTAGGATACGTGATAAAGGGGCACTACCACGTCCGTTGACTCAGAACTTGTAGATGATGAGGTCTGAGTCACACGAAGAGGATCCAAACATAAATATAATGCTTAGAAGTGGAATCGTGACAGGAGCTGACAAAGGGAAAAAACTAGAAGATAGTACATGGGTTCGCAAAGCTCCGATGAAGGAGGCTGAGATTGATTTGGAGTGCGCACCCGAAACCTTCATGGAAGCTAAGAAGAGCTTCCTTGAGGCCTCCACCTCAAGAAGCAAGGGTAAGCTTGATTAGGAGATGGACCCTTCTATGCTCACAACCTTCTTGGAGACCTATATGAAGTTACTGTGCGATAGTAAGGCTGTGAAGGGGTTAAAGAGTTAATCAATAGATCCATTGGAATTGCTCTAGGTGAGCCATACGTAGTACAAAAGATTGGCAAGCATAAAACAAGAATGGGATGAGAGATGAGAGTGACTGCATAGATAGGAGAGTATGAAATGGATTAGGTTATTTTGGACATAGGGTCAAACACGAACGTCCTACCAAAGCAGACTTGGGAACGAATGGGGAGACCTACACTACAATGGTCTCCGATTCAGCTGAGGATGACTAATCAGCAGAAGATCATCCCCATGGGGTGGATGCAGGGTGTGACTGTGGATATTGAAGGTACGAGCGTGTTGCTGATTTTGATGTAATAGAGATAGTGGATAACAACAACACCTATCCTGCACTCCTGGGAATTGACTAGGCTACTAATATGAATGGGGTAATCAAGCTAAAGAAGAGAAAGATGATATTTGAGAAGAAATCACTACGCGTAATAGTACCTCTAGATCCCGCTGAAGGATCGCGCTATATGGAACCAGTTCGTGATTATGAGAGTGATGATGATTTGGACTGTATTTATAAGATAACATCGCAATATCAAGATTGGGTGAATCCCACTGTGGATGGATGAATTAAATGGGATCGCGAGAGTTCCTACACTTCGAACGCCGATGAAGATTTAAAAAGATGGTAGAATCAGTTACACGAAGTGACTATGTTGAATTGCAACATGATGACCCAATCACTGTGCTGTGTGTCCTCAGAGGTAAGAAATCTGCCTACTTATGATGGCCTAAATGAGGTAGATATCTTTTTGGATGCATTTGAAAGGGAGGTACCAGAAAAGCAGTGCTTCTAGGAGTTAGACTCGGCACTGTGCACTATGCCTGCAAGATGGTAGGGTACGCATAAGGGAAGCTTTGATGATTGGCACGAATGTAGGAGGATGACGAGAACACAATTTGGGAAGCCTAAGATGCGAATGACAGATAAGTATGATGGGCAAGATGATCCGCGTGCGCATTTGGCCAAATGGGCCCAGGCTTATGGAGAAAAGCCCCAACCTGAATGGGTGCACTTATTATGTCACACCCTGGATGTTGTCGGGATGAATTGGTACGTAGAAATAGAGCTCTGCCATGGTACAGGTGAATGGGATATTTCACACGAGGGCTTTGTAATGACATTCAGTTTTGAAGACGGGTTTGAGTACATTGATGAGGTGCTACAAGAAGTGAAAGCAACTATATTTTGGATACCACAGGATCCTTTGGACCTGCTTCAGCCTGAGTGGGCTACTCAGCTAAGTCACACATTGGAATGCTATAACATGACTGCTGAAGAAGAAGATGAAGATCCGCAGAAGATTAGCTTTCGAAAACCGAGGGTCACTACGAGGTGAAAGGACTGCAGATTGAGAACCTTGATATAACTACACCATTGAAAACGAAAGAAGTAAACATTGGTATGGAGGCGGAACCCAAATTTGCGAAGATTGGAGACTACTAGGACGACGCAACAATGGATAAGGTCACTGAATTGCTCCCCGAATACCAGGATTTATTCCCTACCAAGTTTATGGATCTGAAGGGGATAGTCGAGGACCTAGGAATGATGAAGATTACATTGAAGCCCGACGTGAAACCAGTTAAGCAAAGACCTTACCATCTCAATCCGAAATATAAGGAGAAGGTCCATTTAGAGCTAGACAAGATGCCCACGACAGACATCATTGAGCCTATGGAAGAATCTGAATGGGTAAGCCCAATGGTGGTACAAGAGAAAAAACAGGATGATGAAATAAGGATATGCGTGGATCTCAGAAAGCTAAATGACGCTTGCATACATGATCCTTTCCTGACTCTGTTCACTGATGAAATGTTGGACAATGTAGGCATCCAGGAAGCATATTCCTTCACTGATGAGTTCTCTGGGTACCACTAGATCAAAATCGCACTGGAGGATAGCAACAAAACAACCTTCACGACTAAGTGGGGTTGTTTTCAGTACACTGTAATGCCATTTGGATTGAAGAATGTGCCTGAGATCTTCTCGTGCGTAGTTGTTGTTCTGTTAAAGGAATTTATTCATAAGTTCCTGGAGGTATATTTTGATGATTGGACTGTGTTTGGGCTGGTTAAACTCCATGTAGCAAGCTTACACCTGATGCTGGATACCTATCGAAGATACCAAATCGCATTCAATCTCAAGAAGTGTCTGTTTTGTGTTCCTTTTGGGAACCTATTGGGGGATGTGGTTTGTAGACAGGGACTGCTGGTAGATCCCGCAAAGATAGCGGTGATATTTAACTTGGGAGCGCCAAGGAGTGTGAAGCAACAGTGCGCTACCCTGGGACATACGGGATATTACAGAAAGTTTATCAAAAGCTATGCCTAGATCACCGCACCTATGGAGAAATTGTTGAAGAAGGATGTCACATTTTGCTAAAATGATGACTGTAAGAAGAGCTTGGATATATTAAAAGAAAATATGGTCACTGCGCTAATTCTAGTCTTCCCGGATTGGAAGAAGGAGTTTCATGTACATGTCGATGCATCATGTATAGCGCTAGGAGCAATACTAACACAGGCTGGTGGAGAAGGCTTGGACATCCTATCGCGTTCGCAAGCCGAAGATTTTCCAAAGTGGAGAAGAACTATTCCACCACCAAGCGCGAAGGGTCAGCCATGGTGTATGCGCTCCAGAAGTTTAGGCACTACTTGCTGGGAGGCCATTTTAAGATGTATATGGATCACTCTGCCTTGAAGTACCTGGTCAATAAGCCTGTGTTGGGGGGGAGAATCTGCAGGTCACTGTTATTGTTCTAGGAGTATGATTTTGAAGTTATTGTGAAGCCTGGACAATTGAGCGCAGGACTAGACCATCTATCGCGCATCAAAACGGGCGAAGAGCCCGCTAATTTGGAGGAGGAATTGAATGACGCGCAACTATTTTCAGTGCATGTCATGGATGGTCATTAAAGGATATAATACACTTCCTAACAATAGGAACCACTCTGAAAGGATACACTATCTAACAAAAGAAGGAATTAGTGGTGCGGCGACATATGTTTCTGTCATTGCTGGAAATTTGTACAAGATGGGAACTGATGAGATATGGCGACGGTATGTACTTGAGTTTGAAAGATGCAACATACTCACAGAAGCTCATGGGGGTGATGCGAGAGGACATTATGCAGGAAGAGAAACCGCGCAGAAGATTCTATGTGCAGGGTTGTGGTGGCCAAACCTCCATCAGGACTCAAAAGCGTATTGCAAGGCATGTGATGTGTGTCAAAAGATTGGAAGGCCATTGCGGAGGGATGAGATTCATTTGAATCCAAAAATGACATTGCAACCCTTTGAGAAATGGGCGATAGATTTTGTGGGACCCATTCAGCCTCAAGAAAAGACAAGAGCAAGGTACATTATCATCGTGGCAGAGTATTTGACTCGTTGGGTGGAGGCACAACCTGTGAAGGATTCCATAGTCATGACCACTGCAAAGTTCCTCTTTGAGCACGTACTGACACGATTTAGCTGTCCAAAGATCTTGATGAGTGATCGTGGTACACACTTCTCGAATGAGACGATCAGTGCACTGATGGAGGAATTTCAGGCATATCACTAGAAGAGCACGCCTTATCACCCGCGGGCTAATGGGAAGGTGGAAGCACTCAATAAGGTGCTTGAAAATTCCCTGACCAAGGTTTTCAATGCTGAGCGAAGTGATTGGGACCTACGTATACCTGTAGTACTATGGGCTTATCGAACGACATGCAAGAAGTTGACTGGACAAACCCCCTTTAGGCTGGTCTATGGGGTTGAAACGGTAATGCCTATGGAATATATTGTGCCTATTCTGTGCATAGTGGCGCTCACAGGTATGATGGATTATGGAGCCTTGGAGGAGGGGCTTGCACAACTGGAGGAGCTTGAGGAAGAAAGATTTTCAACTGGATTTCACCAACAGGTCCAAAAGAGTGCGAAAAAGCATGGCATGATTGACACATTAAGCTGGGCATATTTAAGGTAAATGACCTAGTTTTATTATATGACAGTAAGTTTGATAAATTTCTAGGAAAATTTAGAATGCATTGGTTAGGGCCTTATGTCATTAAGGAAATTACCGATGGAGGGGTGGTACAGCTGGTCAAATTGAATGGAGAACCCTTCCCAGGAAAGGTGAATGGCAGTCACTTGAAGCCATACACCGGTGGTCCGACCATGTGACTAAAGGAAGGTAGCACAATCTTGGCACTGCAGGCAGCTGAAAGGAGGCACAGGACTATAAACTACACTGCCTGGGTTGGGGAACTGTGGGATTGGAGGATGGTGCGAAGCAAGGAAGTGTCACAGGGTCCATGGCAGTGTGGAGGGAGTTGCGCTACCTAGGGAGGAATCGCATAGGTTGGCGAGAAAGTGATCGTTAAAGTCATTGTTCATGATTTGACGGTAGAAGTGAGGCCAAATGGAGTGGGCAATCGACATTTAAGACGAAATTTATGCCTCATATCCTTGAAAATCTGCGGCCAATCTGGCATTAATGAACCAAATTTGGGGGAACGATCGGATTTAAATTCAAAATGCCCTATAAAATACAAGTGGATGTCCAACAAGAAACACGTGGCATTTTGAGTATTGAGTTTTTGAGCTCTCAGACACCTATGGACCGAGAGCTTTGAGGCTTTCAAAGAGACTCTCGCATTTGCAAACTTGCCAGAGACATCGCGAGCACTGTTAGAAAGTGTTATGTCAACACCCACGGAGATTATAAATACCAAACAAGTAGTAGAGGAGTTTGGCATAGGAAATGGAAAGAGAGAGACACAAGTAGCCGAAGTATTGGCAGAGGTCCCTAAATTACCGAGAATGCCGAGACCGAAGACAACTTGAACCAAGGAAATCGTGAAGGACAGAAAGGAAAGCAACTTGCCATATTGGTGCATGCATCACCAAGGAGAAACCCACCAAAGCCCACTGGATAGGAGAAAGGCAAGGCCATAAACTTAGAACCAGAGGAGGAAGATATTGCAGACATCCCATGGATGATGAGGATGTGGGAGCTGTAGTAGAGGAGGTTGAAGCCCAGAGTACGGACCCTATTACTCGGTTGCTGGAGAATTTCCCTCCATGCAAGCCTAAGTCCAAGGTACCAAAGGACATCTATGAGAGTAAGACTCCCTTGCAAACCCCTCTACTAATGGACGAAATTGCTTTTGATGGTTCGTGCTTGGCACAAGTGCCACTACCGAAACTTGAAGACTGGGACTTGGCTGACCATGTGAAGTTCACACACCTAGCGACCGAGCACTTGATGCGCCACATCATAGACAGAAATATGGGAATGACCGCATTAGAGTTGCAAATGTGGCTCAAGGGAGAAGAAAAGGCAGGGTTTCTCAACCTGTTCTGGGTGCTGCACTATAACTGCACCGCGGTGACGGTTTTGGTCATCAAGCAGCTATTGTGCTTGGTGCATGATGGGTGTTTGTGGCTGGAGGAGCCAATACCCATCACAGGCCGGTTGATTCACCACATAATGCGCCTGCGATATAAAGGTAAGAATCCAATAATGATCTTTGGCGGAAAGGGTGGCGAGCAGGCTCTCGCAGAATCAATGAAGGAAAAATTTAAGCTAGTGAAGAAGCCGTGCAGGTATGCCATATCTAGCATCTGCGATCCCGCTATGAAGGTAGCCATGTAGATCCTCGCAGGAAAAGTAATGAGGAAGTGTCACACCGATGAGGTGTTGGCAACTGTCGTCACACTCACACAGTAGTGCGTTGAAGGAGTCCAGTTTAACTGGTCGGACTACCTTCGCGAAGAGTTCTTGACAAACTTGCGCAAAGCACGAGAGCTTAGCAAGACATTGCACTATGCATGTCTCTTACTATAGATTGTGCTGGTAGCATGGGAGCTACCAGAGGACAACCAGTTCCCTTCGGTCACACCAAACCTCCCTGAAGCAACAAAGTGTGCTTCAATGTGGGTGACAAAGGATGCATAGCAAGTTTGGGATAGCAAGATTTTCTGGATCTTGATGGAGATGAACATCAAGATTACCATCAATCACAATCTGTGATTTTTTCCCAGGGTGTATGCCAACTTGTAGGGCTATGCTGAGTTCAAAGCTGATTTCCATCAAGTATCCATCAGGTTGCAGAAGGACCCTGCACAGAAGTGGTACGACTTGTCGTATATGACCATTGATGATGCCATTGATGTAGTGTTTGATCAATGGCCGACAGAGTTGCACACTACCACGAACTTGGCAGCCGGCGGGAGCAGGTCTGCCGCGCAAAAGAAGAAGGAGGAGGGCAAGCTGAAGATGGCACAACTAGTCAAGAAGAGGAAAAAGGAGGCCACTGATAAGGCCCAGGCAGAGCAGGTAGGAAAGCACACATGTGGAACAAAGCGTGGCTCTAACAAAGGCATGAGGTCGCCTTCACCTGAGATAGAAAAGGAAGAAATAGAACAGCACAGTGCGGACCTTTAGGAGATGTCCACCCACATCAAGTGCCCAAGAGAGCTGGAGAAGGCAGGGTCTAGGAAGAAGTCAAAGGTGACCAAGACCTCGCTGGACCCTATCACATTGACAGAGGGTGATTTACATGATATCAGTGACATAGTCAGGGATGTCACCATGGAGGCCCTACAACAATTTGAACAACAACAACAGATAATCCTAGGGGCTATCCAGATCGGGTTGCAGGAGTTGCAGACCTACGTGTTGCAAACTGGCACAATGTCTATCAGCTTGGTTATCGGCACTTCAGAGGCTGTTGATATGCTATGCACGAAGGCTTCTAGTGCGATAGTGCTACCGGTTGGAGCACTAACCACAAAAAATATGGCTGACAGGCCCACTGATAGTGCCTTGAAGGGATTTGGGTTACACCTAGCAGCGCTTCCTGCGAAGCACTCCACCTCTTGTAGGATGGAGTAATTTCCAAACTGAGGGCCCGAGAGCACCGCGCCCTCCAGGTGATTAGCAAACAATGGATCAACAATGAACAAATGGCCCTACAACAAAATGCTGCCATCGCTGTTGAGACTGAGGCGACCAATTAGAGAAAGAGGATTATGCAGGTCTTTTAGGAGGCATGCCGAATGGTCCCAGAGTTTGCCATTCTAGAGGAGGCACCAGTCGAGGTACACATCTCTAAGTAGCCCACAGGAGTGCATGTCACTCGGGCTGAGATGGCGCCTCGGGGGATTCATGTAGTGAACTTCTGACATATCACGTGCATTCATGGCATATTAGACAATACCCTTAATTTGAATACATATTGGAAAATCCCTCTAAAAATTAGATTATTTTACCCCCTACTAATATGAACCCAATATAACTTCCCAATTTAAAAAACCCCTACTTTCACTAGATATTCTAGGTATCCATTTTTTCATTAACATTTTTTATGCCCCTTTATATTTTTTCATTAAATTAAAGCTCCATTTTTTATATTTGCCAATATAAAAACCCTTTACCCCATATATATCCCCCAATATATTATGTCATTTTTTCCTCAATATATATCCCCCAATATGAACCCAAGTGGTATGATATTTCTTCCCTAGTGAAGTCCCTGTGGATGGCATGGGTTTAGTTGGAGTTGAACCTACAAATTACAGAGCTACAGTTGAGGGCCCATCCTTCAACACCACCAGAAGTAAAGGAACAACTGGTGACCACTATCACAGACGTAGTAGTGGCAGTGGAGAGTGCAGTATCAAACTGCACGCAGTTGTTCGAGCAATAATTTGAGGTCCTAACAAGCTTGCAGGAGGACCCCAATATATAGAGGTTAGAGACGGAAGTGCATGAGCTACAACAATGCTACGATGAGGTTAAGGGCACATCTTGAACTGTTGCACTGACATAGAGACTAGCCAAGCTGCAGGAGGCCAAGCAACTAAAGGAACAGGTGGACATAGCACTGCACAAAGAAGAAGTGTTGAAGGTGAGACTAAAACCCTGGCTGGAGGAAGCTTACGAAGTCACAGGAAATATTGAAGGCAAGATTGCGACTCTCCAAGTGACACAACAAAAGCTTCAAGTTGATAGTGCAAGAGCAGTGATCGAGAAGACAATGGAAGACGTGAAGTAGGTGGCAGCTCCGTGCACGGCTGGGGTAGTGGTCATACGGGTCGAGCTAGATGGGCTTCGTGCAAAGATCTTTGCACCTACTGAGTGACTTGGGGGCGAGTCACGATGTTGGTGTTGGGGTCTTGTTGGTTGTGGGATCCCCCAAGGATTGTTTTGGGCTAAAATCCCATGTTTGAGTAAAATTTTGTAATAAAATTTTATAGACTCTGCATTTTGTGGTCGCAAAGCACGAAAGTGTCATGTGTCATAAAGGGTAGTCTGCCCTAAGTTTTGTAAAGTAAAGTTGGCTGTCAGATATCTACCCATGGTCTGCGGACCATGGGATTGTATAAAAAGAACTGAGCTCTAAGTAGTTTTGGAGGACAGACAATAATGAATCATTTAAGAGAGTTGTAGCTCTGAAGTAAGAAGTCTAAGTCTTGGGTCGTAGCTTAGGTAGAGGCTCTGCAGCTGAGTGTGCAGAGGCCTAGGGTAGAAGTCTGTAGCTAAGTGCGCGGACCCCTACAACTGTGTGCGTAGTGTGGACAAAGTTTGTAAACACTTGGAAGATATCAATAAAGAGAAATATTCTGCAATTCCTGTGTCTTTGTTCTGCTGATGCATCTTGATATGTTATGTATGAATTTCCTTTATTATGCTTATGTGATGTGCGAATGAATGCAATTACATTGAATAACTGAACGCATTTACGAATATCTATTTACGCGGTGTTAACTATAATTGTTTGATAAGATAAGCAAGTCACTTATATTAATTGGGGAATCTGCATGACATGCTGCCATAGTAGTGCGATAGTACTTGAGCAGCAGGCTAGGGTGGCGTGCAGTTCGATCGTACCCTTTCACGAAGGTATTGAAGGCTGGAATAGAGGGCTCGTCTTGCAAGCCCTAGAGTGAAGAAACCTGCACGAAGGTAGGGATAGAGGGAATCAAATGACATCACAACCATTTCAGGGTGCGGAAACTTGGTTCCAGCATCCACCCATACTGCTTCGGGTGAGACTTTAGTTCGTGCTCTGTGGGCTGATTCCGAAAGGGCTAGTAGTGTAGGGATTTGTTTGGTTAATTAACATTAAACCTAGGTCAGGCCCCCTCAAGCCAATAGCTAAGGTAAAGGAATTAAAAGGAAAAAGAATTTTTGGCACATTTAGTTATGAAAATAAAGGAAATTAGGAGAAACTTAAGATGAAAGGTCACAGTTTGCATGTGAGGAGGAAAATGAAGGAAAATAATGAAAAATGAAGAAATTAGAGGCCTCACTAATAAAAGGGATTCTAAGGATCACTTGGAAAGATTTTTCTAACCTTTTTCCAGTTCAAGTTTGGAGCTCTCTCATTATTCTCTCTCTCTCACTCTTGGTCACTTAGATTTTTCTTGGAGCACTCTAGGATTGGAGAAAGGAAGGAAAATAAAGAAAATGGAAATGAAGGAAAGCAACGATCAAGGAAAGGAAATCAGGATCAGGTAACTTTAGTGGGAATACTTGCAGGCAACCTTTTTCATGTGTGATTTCCTAGCTAGTTTGGACATGCATGGATTTGCATGTTGGTGCATGATTCTCTTGTTGTTCGTGGGATAGATTTGCTAGGTTATGACAGTGGTTTTTAGCCTAGCCTTACCTTTTTCTAAATGCCATGGTATGTTGGGATGTTTATCTCAGTTTTGAGCTTTTGTTTGCTGAATAGATTTCAGAATCTAGAGCAGAGGTGGTCTGAAGGTTCATTCCCAAAGGCCTAGGAATCCCTTGATCGATTTTGGTGGGATACACGATAAAGCCCGAGGGAGAAGTCTAAGTTTAGGGCCTAGTGATTCAGATTTCTATTGTGGTAAAGCCTGAGAGACTGGTCTTGGTTTAGGGCCTAGTGATCTGAGATTGGATTGCAGTAAAACCTGAGAGAGAAGGAGACAAAAAATTCCTCAAGGATAATGATGGATTCAAGATGGCATTCCATGTTTGGTTCGGTTGTGATCGGAGCACCAATTTTGGTGTGATCAAGGTTTGGTGAAGGTGGAGTTGGTTTAACCTCTATATCCCTTGGTTGTTCTTGAATTAGTTATTCTATGAGATCCCACATTCGTGATTGGAATATGGCATTAGGGTGATTGGCTGAAAGAGACATTTGGTTCAACCATGTCTATGGTCGGGCAGTATGTGGAAGTCCCAAACCTGGTCAGATTTTCCTATGATTAATAAAAGCTAAGTTCTCTTACTTTTGCACTCGTTTATATGTGGATTTAATGGCTATCATATCTCTGATATTTATATGGATTTATGATGGTTATAAGCATGGTTAAATGATTGGTTCATGTCATGGTTATTTCATGTATTTACTTGTAATTGTTTAATGGATGGATGAAATACCTAATTGATGATATAATAGCTCAATGGAGAAGGCGATGGTCCTTCTGGTTATGTTTCATAAGTTCGTTCAGTCGCCTCAAATGCAAAAAGCCTTCAACAATAAGTATAGGGACTATTATAGGTCCAAATATACCAAAAAGGAAATTTTTAGAATGTCCTTGGGACATGATGAATCTTTGGAATATTATGAGGAAAGGTTCCAACTTAGCCTCAAAAGGGCCAGGTGCACCCTTGATCCTAAATCACTTAAGCTAGTCCTTATTAGAGGGATTAGGGAAGATCTCCTAGAAACCCTAAACCTGCTATCAGGAGGTGACATCTATCAGTTACCCTATGATGATATCAAGAAAATTTTCAAAAATAATTCTAGGGAAACTAGAAAGAAGGGTAGGGTTAGTCAAGATTTGGCCAGTTCATCCTCCTCCAACACATCCATAAAAAGTGAAATTGGGAACATGTTGGAAGACTTCAAGAGTGAAATGTTGCATACCCTTGCTCTGCAAATGGACACCATATAGATCAAGAGGAAGCAGGAGGAAGCAGAAAGAACATTAGTTGTTTTCTACCCTAGATGCACCAGGAGACACCTTAGGAACAAATGTCCATTGAATCTTATAGAAATCTACTTTGTCTTTGAAGAAAACCAATCCACAGACAATTTCCCTTCTCTGCTTGGATTAAAAGTTGTGTATTAGGGAACTGAAGGGGTGACTGAACAACTCTGCTATATCAACCAAAGGAGGTCTCAAGGACCTCAACCATACCATCAAGGCATTTCAGGGGCATCCTATTCATATTAGAACTCTAACCAAAATAAAAGAATTCCCCCTTGGTGCCCTCCTACTGATCCTTCATGGTCCACACCTTCTCCTTGGTCTTTTTCACCTCAATACCATTCCCAACCTACCAACCAACCATTTCAGCCATATTGTCATCCACAACCTCAGTGGAATGCATCATCTCAAGGGTGGAGGCGCCCATACAACCAAGCTCCAACTTTACTGCCTCCACCTCCATCTCAACCACAACTCCTACACCCTGCTCCACCTAAGAAACCTTAGATGCCCTCTCAACCAAATCCGAACCCAAACAACAGACATGCACAACAGGCCTATAGTGGAGAAGCATCTTACCCTGCTTATGTTATGGAAATTCAAGAACTAAATATGAGGTCTGGAAGAGTGGTTCTAGATAATCAACCTCCATCTCCACTTGAGGAGATGGAAGAGGAAAATGAGGAGAGTGTCCCACAAGAAAATCCACCTCCTTTTCCTGAGAGATTAATCCATCCTGTCTAGCACACCCCAGAAGAGACTAAACTTATGGGTGAATTGAAAATCTATGTGTTAAAATCCCGCTTCTCCAAGCTATCAAGGATGTCCCCATCTACAACAAGTTAATTAAGGATAAATGTTTCAAACATCCTGGGAGGCGAAAGAAAGACACCCCTACCATTAATGTCACTGTTGGTTACGTGGGGCCTGACCCAGGTTCAACAATGAGTTTAGCCAAGAAAATCCCAGTACTACTGGCCCTTTCGGTAATAATCCGCGGAGCGTGGACTGAGTTCTCACCCAAAGTAGTATGGGAGGGTGCTAGAACCAGGTTTCTGCACCCTGGGGATGTCTAATATGGGTGATAGGTATGCAATTCAACCTTCGCGCTTACTATATTACGCGCACCAATGAGCTCCTTGCATCTTGTGGGAATACCTTCATGTAGGTCCAGCCACAGTGTGACCAGTATTAATTACCCAAGTCTTCCTTAGTTAGGTCCTGTTCGTTAATTACTTAGAGAGTTTTCATACATAAACATTCATACAACGACACACATATAGATAAACAAGTACCATTAACGCTGAACATTAAAATATATATCTATGAAACAGATGCACAATATGCCGAATCATCTTAGCTTTATTAATGATCCTTCTCAAGTTCAGTTCAATACAGACCCAACTCCGCCCTGCGTACTCAGCTATAGGGGTTCGCGCACTCAATTACAGACTCTACTAGGCCTTTGCGGACTCAGCTGCAGAGCCTTTACCTACTACTACGACCTAGTACCTTTAGATCCACTTCTATCCTCTAACCATGCCTTCACATCTATCTACTACTTCCTTGCCCAAAAGCTATCTTTACACTTAGAGCCTCGCTCTATTTATACAATCCCATGGTTCACGGACCATGGGTAGGCCGACACAATTTTACATTAAATTACATTATTTTAGGGTGGACAACCCTATGACTCATCCTAGACTCTCACGCCTGCATTTTGCAGAGTCTTTACATTATATTAACTAACGCTCGGGCTTTAAGCCCCCAAAACATGCTATGGGCGATCTGCTGCCCAACAAGCCCCCAACACAATCATCATGACTTGTCCCGAGTCACTCTGCTAGTGCGGCGATCTTGGCATGAAGTCCATCCAAGAGTGTCTGCAATACACTGTTCAACTGTCTGCTGTATCTACTATACCCGTATCTCTGAAGCTTCATGAGCAGGGTCACCTTCCTGTCCAAAAACATATAGTTCTTACATCTGTGCTAGCTTCCCTTCAATGGTAGCTGTAATTGTGAACGTTTCATCAATCCATGGTTGGATGCGTTCTTTGAGCAGGGCTTCTTTTTGGTGCACGACGTCTAATTGGTCCTTCATTTCCCTTACTTGTTGTAGTCTGGCAAGTTGTTGAGTAAGGACAACCATCTGCACGGTGCCTCGGACACTGTCATACTCCTGTTGCAACCCGCGCGCCTCAGTCTCTAGGCGCTGCAGATTCAAGTCTTCCTATAGGTGCGTAAGCATGATGAGTGCTTGCTCCAATAGCCCGGTGCAATCCTTTGTTGCTTGGTCAATTTTTTCCAACCCCATTTGGATAGAGCGGGTGCGCTGCTCTCTAACTTTTGAGGGTGAGGAGGGCTACGCCTTCAATTGTAGCTCGGTGATCTGCAGGTTCAGCTCCAACTGAACCTTTGCCATTTCCTCCTAGGCCTCGCGGACTTTGGCCGCCAGCCTATATACCCGTTCTGTTGCTGGGAGCTTTGCCGGCACAACCAATTCTAGAACGCTCCTGCATGCATCCTCTATAGCCTATTCCAGTCCACGAGCCTGCGCAACCAACTCATCCCGCTAGATGCTGGGCTGGTCCATGTTGATTTTCTATTCATGTAAGACCCGGATTGCTAGACCTTCCCCGGTGCGAAGATCTGTGATGACCCCATCTTGCAGCTGGTACACAATTTCATGCATCAGGGCAGCCAAATTCAAGCTAACACCTTTCATGTTGCTCATCGCAGCACGGTCACCCTCGCTTGCTGCTGCTAGTGCACCTTCGAGTAAGACAAAGGTGTTGCCCATATGGGCGTGCAACGT
This sequence comes from Pinus tabuliformis, assembly GCA_031772625.1. NCBI lineage: Eukaryota > Viridiplantae > Streptophyta > Pinopsida > Pinales > Pinaceae > Pinus > Pinus tabuliformis. Next base: position 1,218,405,997 of record CM062817.1, on the reverse strand, counting down.
CTTTGTGGCCTTGACAATTCCTGCTGCGAAATACTGGGCCATTGTGCCTATTTGGGGGTGTTGTACCTGTAAACCTTGTAGCTGCACGGTGAGCGGCCCCAACACAGTGTTCTACTCCATCCGCAATCCCTAGAGCACGTCCTTTGCAACCTCATGAATCATTTCGCTGATATCCAATAGATCACCTTCTGTGAGCGTGATCAGGTTGACAGACATCTTTGTGGCTTTTTCCTTCTTTCGGGGAGCTATTTTCTCAGGGCTGCACGGTCACTTGAGTTGGGTTGATGCGGAACTGAGGTCCACACGTTCCTCGGTCCTATCTGCTTCCTAGGTCTGCTACCCCGTCGAAATCTCCTGGTCCTCCTCGGGCTCTCTAGTTGGTGCGGTTGTGGTCTCTGCCATCTACGTTGTTGCTGCTACATCAGTCGCCTTCTGCTATGTGGCTGCTTTTTGTTCTTGGTGCCTCCACTCAGCTAGCTGTGCGATGCAGAGCTTGGTGTCCTTCTTTCTTTGCTGAGCTATGACCTTCTCCATTTCCGGCAAGTCTAGGGCATGCCACTCCGAAGGCCATAACTCCATTACTATGAAGATCGCATGATCCATTGCGATGAAAGGAAGCTTCACCCATTTTTGTGTTGGGTCCTTGTGTGCCTAGATATACAGGTTATGCATATCTGCTTTGAATTCTGCCGTGCTTGCAAGCTATTATGAACTGTAGGGGACAAGCATGACCTGTGGTTGATCCATGCTCAAATGCTCACCTCCATGAAAACTAAGAACACCTTTATCTCGTGAAACCTTTGTGCATCTTTTGTAGCCCAGAGTGAGGTGTACCTCGCAGATTCAGGCAGGTCACCCTCAATAGTGGGAAACTGACTGTCCTCTGGTAGCTCCCCTGCAACCAACAGGATGGATAAGAGAAACCATGCATAGTGGAAGGTCTTACCCTACTCCTGGGCCCCCCTGCAGTTTGTTAAGAACTCGTCGCAGAGGAACTACGCCCAGTTGAATTGGACCCCCTCTATGCATTGCTCTGCCAACGCAATCACAGACATTGGTACTTTGTCGGCGCGACAATTCATCATTAGCTTACCGACCGGCAGTTGTGTGTCTACGCGCACCCCTTGGTCTTTAATGCTTGCTATTGTGTACCCTCACTTTCTCTTTTATAGTTTATACTTGGCCTTCATAGGTTTTGCGAGGGCCAACTCATTGATTTTTCTTGTTATGGCCATGGGGTCGTTTCCTTTGACTGGAAGTCGAGAAATACTATGAATAAGCTCTGTCATGATAGGAATAGGCTCCTCCAGCTACAAGTACCCATCGTGCACTAGGCAAGGCAGTTTGCCTAATGACAAAGATCGTGATTGGTGCCTGGTGAAAGTGTGGAATCCATAGTAGGTGGAGTAGCCCAGCCTCCTCCACACCATGCAGCCATTTTTGTGGCTTTAGCACTATAACTGACCCCTCCTTTCTCTATTTCATGAGTTGGTTGTTCTCAAAATGTGGGGACTTTTCGCTGTCCGCGAGGTCCCAATTTTCAAATTTCATCATGGGCACACGGCCTAGAACCAATCCTTCAAACATAATTCCATCTGGGAGAAATGGGGTTTGGAGTGTGCTTTTAATGACATCCAAATCTTTGGGTGCTTTTACTCTCCCTTTCCATGGAGGGACATACCCAGGTAGTTTTGCTTTAGTGCACACTGGCTGAATGTCTTCCTCCATTTCTTCATCCGCCTTGATTTCTTCTACGAATGCTTGGAGATCCTCCTCCTCGTCATCTGTCTCAAGATTAACAGTATTTCCCTTGTCTTCCATAGATAGTTTACCGAACAACAGATTTCACGGAGACATACAGACCGATCCTGCTACTCGTGGATCCTTTTTGGGCCTCGACGTTCGAGGTGATTTAGGAATTTTCGGTGCATCCCCCATTGGCAGCGTAAGCCTCTGCGAGGCTCCCTTGGTTGTTGACATCATTATGTTTAGGAAATCCTATGTATCCTTCGGCAATGTCTCAAACGTTGAACTTGCTCTCAAAGCTTCCAAATTTGTTAGGTGCATACCCAATTGATAGCGAAACAACTGAATTCTCAAAATGCCAAGGGTTGTTCGGTGGAGATGCACTTGTGATTTATAGGCCTTTTTGAATTCAAATTTGACCGTTCCCCCCTCATTCAGCTCATTAATGTGAGATTAGCAGCAGATAGTCCCAGATTTAGTTCTGACTTCGTGTCTTAATTGGCCACCACCCGCTCCTCATTGCCTTAAATTGGACATCTTGTCATGAACAGTGACACCAACGGTCACTTCCCAGCCTACAGATGTGGTAGCATAACCCCCTGTGCACAGACGTGACCCGTGTATCATACTGATCCTGCGCGCAACCTCAGCTCCCATACAGACTCTTTTATAGTCTCACGCTCCCTTTCAATTGCTTGGAGCGTTGAGACTATGCTTCCTATGGGTAGTCAAGTGGTCGCACCACTGGTGTGAGGCTTCAATTCAACTTCCAACTGGGTCCACGGGCCCTCCTTAGTTACCCCCATGCTAGTCAGTGCGTCACGTTATTCCTTGTATGGTGCGCTTGCTTGTTTACTTTGTCTAGTAAGGTGCGGTCATAGCCATGGTAGTAGGGCCACAAATTCTTCGAGTGCAGTAGTATGGTTGGATATACCTTGTCCTATCATGCTTAGTTTCTCAGTGCATATGCTTGTGCAATTTTCGTTTCTAGTTTGTTGATTTCTTCATCCAATAACATGCTTTTCTTTCCCAGCCATACCCGATCTTCTTTGAGTTCGTGAAGTTTCAAGTTCCCTCGCCAAATGGCTTCCTATAACTGCATAATTCTTTTACCTGGGTCCTCACGTATTGTCCCAACTATGGGAGCTATTGTATGGGGATTCTTCTCTGCTCTTATGGTCTCGTCTCTTCTCTTTAGTGTTGGAGTCATTTCCGTGCTCAGGTTTTTGCTCATGGCCCTAAAGGCCCATCGAACCGCTGGTATGCGCAGGTCCTAATCAGTTCGTCTTAACTGGTGAAATCTATTCATTATTCCACATAGATTTTTTAATGCTTCTACATGGAATATTTGTGGTGTGCGTCAATTTTCTTGCTACTGCATCTGGTTCTAATTTTTGATCCTTAGTCTGGGGTGTGCTTGCACAGCACACGTCTACACCCATCGACATAGGTGGGCGGGCAAGCTCCTTCGTCCTGGCTACCTGGCTCTTGTTCGATGCTGGGGGCTTCCAAACCATAATCATATCCGGCTTCTACATATGCACCATTTTACAATGGTCTCCTGATGTGTACTCCACCATCTTGTGGGTGTTGTGCGCAGCGCCCATTCCATCGCACCGTACCGTTGCTGTTTCGGTATTGCGCTTTCAAATTTGTCCAAGAATTCATCCACCACTGTCACTCCATCATATGTTGGTAGTTCCCTTGCCTCTATTGTCACGCAACGCAGTGATCTAATCATCATGTTGCAATTCAGTGTTGTCACTTCGTGCAACCTGTTCTGCCAAAGTTCTACTTCTTCGTCTGAATCTAAAGTACAGGAGCTATCATGCTCCCATGAGATTCTACCATCTACAGTCGGGTTCACCCACTCCTGGTCTCATGTAATTATCTGGTAAATACAATCCTGCTCATCGTTGCTTTCATCATCACACACTGGTTCGGTGTAGCATGCTCCTTTGGCTGCGTCTAGTGGGATTACTATGCGTAGGGACTTTTTCTTGAATATCATCTTTTGCTTCTTCTGGTTCATGACTCCATTTATATCACTGGCCCAGTCTATTCCTAGCAAAGTGGGATAGGGATTGTTATCATCGACAATCTCTATTACTTCAAAGTCCATCCGTGTGCTTGCGCCTTCGATATCAATTGTTACCTCTTGCAACCTCCCCATGGGAAAAATCTTTTGTTGGTTCACCATTCATAATTGAATAGGGGATCACTACAACGCAGACATTCCCATGTGTTCCCATGTTTTCTTCGGTAAAACATTCGCATCCGATCCCAGATCTAGGATGACTTGATCCATTTTATACTCACCAATCTGTGCCATCAATCTCATTTCCCTCCTGGTGCACAATGCATGCTTTCCCAGTTTCTGGACAACGCGCGGTTCCCTTGACCCTGCGCACCTGGTGATCAGCTCCTGAAGTCCCTTAACTGCCTTGTTGTTGTGCAGCAGTTTCATGCATGTATCCAGAAAGGTAGTAAGCATAGAAGGATCCATCCCTGGCTCTGGTTGATCCTTACTACTTGAAGTGGAGACCTCCACGAAGCTCTTCTTAGCTTCCATGAACATCTCCTTTGCGTGTTCTAAGTCAAACTTAGGTTCCTTTGTAGGAGCCTTGCGAACCCATGTATCTTCGTCAAGTTGCTACCCCTTATCCTCCCCTGTGGTCACACCGCTTCTGAGCACCATGTTCAAATTTGGGTCTTCTTCGCGTGGTTTAGACCTCATCATTTGGATATTTTGAGTTAGAGGAGGCTGGAGTACCCCTTTTTTGCGCATCTGTGTGATCAACGTAGGACAATCTATCATTTCATGATCAAACTGAGCACTATATGAATAGGATATCCTCTTCGGGTTGGCACAATCGCGGGCATAATGCCCTGGTCCTCCATAATTGTAACAAATTAACTGTCCACAACCCCTTCTTGTTCCCATTCCTCCTCGTCCCTGACCTCGTCCCCAAAATCTAGTGCACGCCATCCCCGCAGCTGGGTCGAGGGCTCGCGTTTGTGTCTGCATTCTATAGGTTGGGGTCCAATCCATCATTAACTTGTAGCTGCGACAAGTGCGCTCATCGTGGCCTACCGACCTGCAGAAATTACAAAACAACTGCTGAGGAGTCGGTGTATACTTCTGCAAAGAATGGAAATTATTTGTCATGTGATTTTCTCCTATTTGACATATTGCGCACCATAATGTGGGTGTTGCACTTGGCCCTGCTTATGCCTCCGGTCTCAATGGCATTGGCCCCCCTCTTGTCAAGTAGTTCGCGAATACTGGACAGTGGTCCTTGTCATGGCCCTGTCCTTTACATTTTATGCACCATACTTCCTCGCATGCCTCTCACCACACTGCCCTATCCTGCTTCAAGATCTGCATTTCTAGGCAGAGATTTTATAGTTATGCGTGGATTTGTTGAACTCCCAACCTAGGATCTTGTATCAGGGTCTCATGCAACCTCATCGCCATTTCCAATGCTTCGGCCTAGGTGGAAATTTTTTGTTGTGACAGTGCCATCCTCAAGTGTAGTGTCAGGGATGCCACAAACCATGCACAATGCTGTGCATCCTTGAGCATCATATTGGCCTCGCGGATCGTACTCTTCGGCCGCTGATATAGATCGCAGGGGTTCTCACCTGGAAGCATCGCGATCTCTTTAAACTTGATGATCGACTTTCTCTCTGACTTTGGTCGGCTAAATTCTCTGTTCAACACGCTCTGGATCTTTGCTATCCCTGCGTTTGGGTGGTCATTAGAGTGCTTGATATACCATGTCAACGAACGATCCTGCAGTGCACTCACCAATGTAGCCTTCTTAATGTTTTCATCCATGACCCCTTGTGCTTCCCACACTACTCTTACGGCGAACCAAAATTGGTCCGGATCCTCATTCCCTACTACTCTGAATACGGGTAGCTTGATCTCACTCGCCATGTTGAACTGTGGGGTTGATGGAGGTGGAGTGGGTGGTGATGGAGGTGAGGGAGGTGAAGCAGGTGGTGGTAACTACGGAATGCGCTGCCTTATCAAGCTAACTGCACTTCTCGGAGAGACCCAAGTGAGTTCTTCCTCGCTTTCTCGCGATGGTGAAATTAATAGGCTGTTTTCTAATTCCCCGCTACCTTTGTATATCTTTCCGCTTTGCATAATCCCAAATATTAATGTATTCACATAACCTGTTTTTCACATAACAACATCTTAATCCATGTATTCAAAGATTTAATATACTTACCTCACGGTCCCTTGAGAAAATGTCGTTCTGCCTTGCTGTAGCTCACGGTCGTGTCCATCACAAACTCAGTGATAAATCCCCCTATTATCCGGTCGAGCCAATGGTCCACAACTCGCGTGATCTTGTCTTCTGATGCCTCTAGTTTGAGCACTAATTCCAGAGTCCACATTTTCGGTTGGTCGAGCTTACACCTTTCCTGGCTGTCGGCTAATCTCGCGATCCACTCATACAATTCAGAGGGAAAGGATGCAAAGAAAATCTCATGGATTTTCGTATGCACGTAATGATCCAGCCACCTTTTCTCAGATACCTGCGGAGTTCTATTTTCCTGTGTCGCGAACTTGTGAATCTTCTTGTCCAACCACCCTTCAATTTCCTTCTTTGCTGGGTTCCAGTGACATGACATCAAACATCCCTTAGGTAGATCCCAGTCCTGGCAACGGAACCATTTGTTGGCTATGTGGGGCCTGCCCCAGGTTCAAGAGTGAGTTTAGCCAAGAAAATCTCGGTACTGCTGGCCCTTTCGGCAATAGTCTGCAGGGCGCGGACTGAGGTCTCACTCGAAGTAGTATGGGAGGGTGCTGGAAGTAGGTTTCTGCACCCTGGGGATGTCTGATATGGGGGATAGGTATGCGATTCAACCTTCACGCTTACTAGATTACGCGCACTAGCAAGCTCCTTGCATCCTATGGGACTGCCTTCCCGCAGGTCCAGCGGCAGTGTGATTAGTATTAATTACCCATGTCTTCCTTAGTTAGGTCCTGTTTGTTAATTACTTAGAGAGTTTTCATACATAAAGATTCATACAAGGGCACGATAGATAAACAGATACCATTAATGCCCAACATTAAAATATAGGTCTACAAAACAGATGCATAGTATGTCGAATCAACTTAGCTTTATTAAGGATCCTTCTCAAGTTCAGTTCAATACAGACCTGACTCCATCCTGCGCACTTAGCTACAGAGGTCCGCGCACTTAGCTACGGACTGTACTAGGCCTCTGCGCACTCAGCTATAGAGCCTTTACCTACTAGTATGACCCAATACCTTTAGATCCACTTCTATCCTCTAACAATGCCTTCAAATCTATCTACTACTTCCTTGCCCAAAAGATATCTTTACACTTAGAGCCTCACTCTATTTATACAATCCCATGGTCCACAGACCATGGGTAAGCTGACACGAATTTACATTAAATTACATTATTTTAGGGTGGACAACCTTATGACTCATCCTAGACTCTCGCGCTCCACGCCCACATTTTGCGGAGTCTTTACATTATATTAACCAACACTCGGGCTTTAAGCCCCGAAAACATGCTATGGGGGGATTTGCTACCCAGCAATCACTGGAAACCTATTTGACTTAATGTTGGGGCGGGTGATTTTCCCAAAGTATCTAGATCCTGGAAGTCCTGTGGTAGATGTACACATTGATGAAATCATTGTCCCCCATACCTTGATCGATATTGGGGCTACAATCAATGTGATGACTAAGGAGACTATGCCTAAATTTAATTTCCAAGGATCATTAAGAAAGACCACAACAATCTTGCATCTTGCAGATAGGTCCAAAATAGCTCATGAGGGAGTTGTTGAGGATGTGATGGTCTCCATTTATTCCTAGGAATACCCTGCTGACTTCTTAGTTCTCCAACCTAAGACCAAGTTCAATGGTTATCCTCTCATCCTTGGAAAGCCATGGTTAGCCAATACTGATGCTTACATAAGTTGAAGGGCTAGGAATATGACCATTAAAAATGGGCATTTATCGAAAAAATTGGTCTTGTACCCTCCTGTTCAACCATATTTGGAGCATGACTTACCTTTATGGTTATAAGAGGAGGAGGAATATGAAGTATAATCTTCTCTAATCTATACCCTAGATGATACTTTAGGAGGGGGGAAACCTGATAAAAATGACCTGATTGAGAAAATCCTCTAGAATCAACCCCCCAACACTATGGCTCTTAAGGAGTTAGTGTAGAAAGCTGAAGATAACCCTTGGAATGATTTGTGCTTATCTGACTCAAGTCCTACTCATGTCAAGATGATAGAATTTGGCCCAGAAAGAACATTGAAAATCAACCCCTCTCTCTCTGAACATCAGGAAGAGGAGTTATGTGACATGCTATGAAAGCATTTGGATTCCTTTGCCTAGAGTTACAAGAAAATAAAGGGAGTTCACCCTTCAGTGTGTACTCACCAATATTACATCAAGGAAGGTTGCAAGCCAGTGTGCCAAGCTCAGAGGAGAATGAACCCAACCCTCAAGGATATAGTCAAAGAAGAATTGCAGAAGTTGTTGGATGCAGGGTTCATTTACCTCATCTCAGATAGTGTTGGGTGTCTCCTCTGGTTTTCATTCCAAATAAAAATGGGAAGTGGAGGATCTATGTGCGCTATAGAGAGCTAAACAAAGCCACAAAAAAGGACCATTTCCCTCTACCTTTCATTGACCAAGTATTAGATTATCTGGCAAGAAAGAAGTTCTTCTCTTTCTTAGATGGATTCGATGGTTATAATTAGATCTAGATCAGCCCATAGGACTAGGATAAAACCACCTTCACATGTGCTTGGGGTACCTTTTCTTATAGAGTCCTTCCCTTTGGGTTATGCAATACCCTTGCCACTTTTCAGAGGGAAGTCTTGAGCATCTTTACAGAGCTAGTCCATGACTTTGTGGAAATTTATATGGATAATTTCACCCCCTATGGGTGTGATTTCCTGGAGGCTCTCTCTAACTTGGGAAAAGTATTAAACAAATGCATTGATATGAACTTATCCCTTAGTCCTGAGAAGTGTGAATTCTTGATGACTGCAAGGTCTGTTCTAGGTCACTAAATATCCTAGGAAGGACTGCAAGTGGACCCAAATAAGATAACTATCATAAAGAGGGTCCCTACTCCTTAGAAGTAGAGGGATGTCAAAAGTTTCTTAGGTTTAGCTGAATACTATAGGAGACTCATAGAAGATTTCAACAAGGTAAACTCACCTTTGTTTGGACTATTGGCCAGGGAATTTGAATTTTTATGGTCAGAAAGATGCCAATAGGCCCTAGAATCCCTAAAGGACAAGTTGACTACTGCACTTGTACTCCGAGGCCCAAATTTGGCTCTTCTTTTCCACATCCATGTTGTTGCCTCTGACAAAGCTATATGAGAAGCTCTGGGCCAGATAGATGAAAATATACCTTATGTCATTTACTTCATCAACAAAAATCTGTCCAAAGCTGAATTGAGCTACACTGTGACTGGAAAAGAACTCCTAGATGTTGTCCATTCCATGAATAAATTTAGACATTACATCACTGGTTACTAGACCTTTGCATAAACTAACTATGCTGCTATTAAATATTAGATGAACACACCTGATGTGAATGCCCGAATTATTAGATGGTTGCTTTTGTTACAATATTTTGATCTAACTATCATTGATAACCCTGGTAGAGAAAATGTAGTTGCAGATTTTTTGTCCAAATTAGTTTTGCTTGCACGTGAGGAAGGAATGGTTGACGACTAACTGCGAGATGAGAATTTATTGACCATTTCAGTTCTCTCTCCATGTTTTTATTACATAGTTAACTACTTAGTAGCTTCACAATTCCCTCCAAATCTGTCCTCCAAGGAAAAGAGTAAAATTATAAGGAAAATCACCCCATTCACTTGGCTTAGGGGAAATCTCTTCAAGTTGGGCCCATATCAAATTATGAGAAGATGTCTCAAGGAGGAGGAATTTTTTGACATCCTTATGGCCTGTCATGATGGGCCTTGTGGAGGTCACTTTATAGTCAAAAGAACAACCTTCAAGGTACTACAAGTTGGCTACTATTGGCCAACTCTCCACCAAGATGCAAGAAGATATACCAACGAATGTGACCGGCACCAAGGAATGGGGAAACCTACTCCCAGGGATGAAATACCTTTGCAACCTCAAGTGACTTTTGAGCCATTTGACAAGTGGGGCTTGGATTTAGTTGGGCCCATTGATCCACCATCATGACAGAAAAAAGTACATCATTGTGTGCACTGACTACTTAACAATGTGGGTTGAAACCAAAGCTGTCAAGGTAGCCATAGAAAAGAAAGTGGTTGATTTCTTGAGGGAGAATGTGTGTTACAAGTTTGGATACCCTAGAGAGCTAGTCATTGATTAGGGCACTCAATTCACCTCACACATGATTGAGAATATGTTAAGCCAACATAAGATCAAGCACAAGAAGTCCACACCTTACCACCCTCAGGCCAATGGACAAGTAGAAGTTACCAACAGAGCATTGGAAAGCATTCTGACAAAGCTGGTGAGCATCAGCAGGAAGGATTGTGTTGATAGACTAGTGGAGGCCACTTGGGCCTAATACTACTTGGAAGACAACCATTTGATACACCCCTTATGATTTGGTCTATGGGAAGAAGGCTCTTCTCTCCATTGAATTTGATTACAACACTTTAAGAATGGAAACAAAATTGGATCTAAATGTTACAAGGGCACAACAAGAGAGGTTGATCCAACTCAATGGGTTAGATGAATTTAGGATGCAGGCCCTCCTGCACACAGATGTGACTCAAGTACAAAGAAAGGTCTGGCATGACAAAATATTAGAGACAAACTGTTTCAAGAAGGTGATTGGGATATCTTGTATGACTCTAGCTTCAATGATTTCAAAGGAAAATTGATGACTAGATGGCTGGGCCCATATGTGATAGAAAATTTCGATGACAATGGGGCTATTCAAATAAGAACCATTGATGAAAAATGTATCCCCTTTCTTGTCAATGGGTATAGATTGAAATCCTACAAAAATAATCTGTCAAAGGAGGAGTTCGTCACTAGTGTGAGTAAGGAAGTGATGGTGATTGAAGGATTCTCGACTTCCACCTCACAAAATTATTGAAGACTCTAGAATCTTTGAAAAAAAAAATGAGAGACCTAGGTGAAAACATCCATGAGGCACATGAGGCCCACTTTTGGGTTGAAAACCTCTTTGAGGCATCCCAAGAGTGAAAAAGAATAAAGAGAAAAATAAAAGAACCCTCTGTGAAAACCTCCTTTGAGGTGCTTAGGGTAGTAAACCAGGATGAAAAACTCCTTTGAGGCAACCTGGTTTTGTCAAGAAAAAAAAAAGGAGAAAAAAACACAAAAATGTAATGGCAAGGACCTCAAACCTGCCCACTCATAACATTTCTGGTTTTTGCACGTTTTCAAGAAAATAATGGACACCAAGTTCAGAGGGAAGAAAACCATGAAAAACCCCATTTTTCCTTCATTCATTTCATCCCCTCCATGACCACCATGTATCATTCATCCATACTGATCTCCAACCATCAAAAATCCACTTTTCAAGCAATTTTGTGACTTCTACAGGATTTCCAATAGTTACTATAGTCGTTTCCTATAGTACTACAGGAAGTCCCTAAAATATATAGGAATGAAATTACGATTGAAAATTCATGATGCGGGCCTATTTTGGGTTAAAAAAGGAGGCCATTGACTTCACCACATCTCAACCAACACCATTTCATGACCATGTCACGCTTTGTGTCAATAAAAAATTCCACTTAGAAGAAGAAAAAATATAAAAAAATATATATAAAAACAAAAAGAAAAAAGATAGGAAACAAAGAAATATCAAACGGCCATGCCACTAGTAGCCTACCTCACCTACGACTACATTACCACCCCTTCCACTCCTACTTCAACATCTATTCACTCTCCAAGCAAAAGAAAGACAAAAAATTGAAAAAGAGGCAGCGACAGGATTTCTTGTAGTACTACAGGAAACCTTGTAGCAGCCTATATTGAAACAACAACAATCTCTAGGCTCATCCTTCAACACCCATGCATAGGAGGACTAGCAGAACACCAGCAGGCACTATGGCACCTATCCAATTCTCACCAGCAACATAAGAGGCCAACACCTACACATCACAACAAGAGGACAACCTATCAGCAGAATCAAATCAACAAAAGAAGAGCAGAAGAGAAGATGTACTTGAACTAGAAGAAGCAGAGCAGAGCCACCCTTCAGCATGAATCCACAAAGCAAAGGAAGTTAGAGGTCAGTCACCTCATCCACACTCTCTCCTAATTATGAATATGATTAAAACTGTAGGACAATTAAAAAGTTGGTTTTATACGCTGAAGGTAGCCAGTTAACTTGGCCACCCTCAGCTCGATAACAAAAAGTTAAGTACTCGTCAACTGAACATGTGGCAAGGTCACATCAAAGGAAAGAAATTAGAAAGGTGGTTGAGTTACGTTATACAGGAGTGGGTGATGATTACGAGAAAGGGATGTATGATAAATAATAGCGGGCCAATGGTCCAAAAGGAGAAATTACGTACCCAACCATCCAGCACACCGCTCAATGAAATCGACCATAAATAGAAATATTCCCTAAATTTCATGCAAGCCATCGCTCATTTTGATATTTTGAGAGCTAGGACCACTTGGAGGAGCCATCAAAGGAGACAGTTAGTCTTGGTCATCCTACAGTAAGAACCTACATGAAACATAGGAAAACTACAAGAAATAGTGAGGAAAGCTAGTCTCGGCCATCCTACAGTGAGCACCTATAGGAAACAGTGAGAATTGGAAAAAATTCTACAAGGGGGTGCCTAGGGCCCATCTATTCAAGAATTATCCTCAAAAAAGGATTTGCAGTGAAAGGTAGGTGCCCATATCCACTCTATTTTCATTTTTAAAGAGGAAAAGAAAATAAATTGTCATTTCTTTCTAGTAATTATAGTGTGCATAGAGATAGACAAAATTGTGTGGAGTAAAGGGAGAATTGTAGTCATAGCCCTCCTAAAATCTAAACCCTCAGTCAACTTTGAAAGATCTTAAGCTATAGGCACCAAACTTCATATAATCAGATTGACAGAGAGAAGATGATAAGGGGCTTCAACAGAACGGAGCCTACAAGAACAACTAAAATACATCTCCATCCTCCCGTGGTAGAGATATTTAGAAGGCATTAATGGTTGGGGTTCTTTGAGCTAATAAGAGGATATGATGATGATGTAGCTAGGGAATTTGAAATTTCACTAACACTCCAAGCTATAGTCAGTGCCACTACTGTAGTGAGAGGATTTTCAGTAATAATTACCCTTAAAAGCATTAGCATAATCACTACACTTCCTCTAGGTTTACAATGGAGAAAAGTGGATAACACTGGAAACACTTATGACAAGAAGAACGTTTTCTTGGAGGATGAGGAACCAATTTAGGAAAAAAATGGGATTAGAAGGGAGAGCATTCCATATCCTTGGGATGAAGTAAGATATCACATTCTTAAGTATATTTCTTGTGAGGGAAGGCTCAATATAGTCTATGGTTACCAGTTTAGACTCCTCCATGAGCTGAGATTTGGAGAAGAGTTACCACCTCATAGAAGACTTAGTGTGTCATAATTTGTGTTGCAATCAATGATATACATGAGGATCAAGGTATAGGAAGGAAAGCATCAGAAGTTGGCACATCATGGACTGAACAAGTGATGAACCTCGGATTTGCAACAAGAATGCTACAACTCCGAAGGCTACTGACTTTAATTATAAACCCGGGGTTTGTACAAACTTAAGAGGTATGAAAACTATATGTGCAGCATATAATGTGTTCTTCCATTGCTTTCATTGTTGGCATTATGATACAGGTGTTGTCCTTGATGGAAACTCTCTCAGATGAAAGATCATAGTGTAGCATGTCAACAACAAAGAATTACAGATCAAACTATAAAGAATGAAGAAAGAGAGGTATACGTAGGTTCACCTTGACCAAGCTGCGTATACACGCAGGTTCACTGAACACAAGTAGCGTATATGTACACACACACACTTTCACAGAAGGAAAAGCGCGTATATGTTGGAAAACTATGTTTTTGGTCTAAGGTATTTGGTCCAAGGTATTTTGATCCATGGTATTGATCCGTGGTATTTGGTTCGAGGTATTGACCCTAGGTATTTGGTCCAAGGTATTTCTCCTAAGTGGTTTTGATCCATGGTATTAAGAAAGGCCTAAAACTATATAAGGAGGAGAAGATCATTAGGCCAAGTGTGCAAGTATCAAATATCTGATGAAGTGTGAGATATAATATGCAAGTTATTGGCTTATGGTGCTTTTCTTGATCTGAACCAAGGATGAACCTTAGCGGTTGGTGAGGGATAAGATCTAATGATGGATCGGGATCTTAAGGCTTGAAATAAATTATCATTATATGGTTTGATCATGTATAATCTAGATTTGAATACTGACGCATGTGTTATTCTATAAATGTTATGATCTGGGTATAACTGAAGTCTGGAATAGCTGCAAAATTATGAATTAATATTTACAGATGTGTACACTGGTTGGCTTTGATAAAAGCACATATGCATGCTAGTTTGACTCATGGAAGTAGTGTATACCTTATGAAGTATGTTTCAGTTGTTTCTGTTTACTGTTGCAGAGTTCTAGGTTCTATTTTGGGTTCTGGTGACTGTATTCTAGTGACAATATTCTAAATGATCAGATTCAGGTTATGATGATTGAGTTTTAGTGATTTGTTGATGCAGATGTACTTGATGATTGCATTGCAGTTATGATGTTGTTGATGGGTCCAGTATGAAAATTGAATGAAACGTGGCCTTCAGATTGTGGTGTTGTGTTTCAGGAGTATCCAGTCTAAAAATTCATGAAATGCGATCCTTGGTAGAAGAGTGGAGTTTTCTGTAGGTTGGCACCTACATACTAGTATACATATTGGCTAGTACAAGAGCTAGGGGGTTGTAGCTCCCTTCCAGTAGTATCTAGAGAACGAGAGAAGGTTGTAGCCTTCTTCAGGTGGGTTCTTTCATATTGGTATGAGTCTGCACTAGTACAAGACTGTAAACAGATTTTCTTATTATTAAAAGAAGATAGAGATGACAACAGCAGGTGGTTTTAACTCACATTGGGTTTCCACCTTATATCTTGGTGTTCATGTGTGTTTCTTATGTGTGATTCTTTATTCTGCTTTTACTGCACTATCTGATAAATCTTTGATATATTGGTTAAATTTCAATACATGATAAACTGTCTAAATAAAAAATTCTCTGCATATACGCTGGTTGCTTTAAGTACAGTCGTGTGTACATGCTAGTCCACTTCGCTGAAGTAGCACATATAAATCTGTTTGGGAAATTAAATTATTGATCTAATAATACTGATTCACCCCCCTCTCAGTATTATTTCCAACAATTGGTATCAGAGCAGGTCCTTCAGAAGAAGCTTGATTACTTGAAGGGAGATCCATCATCATGAGTAATCAAGAAAGTTTGGGATTTATCAGGCTACCAATATTTGATGGGAGCAACTTTGTTTATTGGAAAATAAGAACCACAGCCTATCTAAAATCACTTGGAACGGATGTCTGGGAAATTGTGGAAGGAGGATATACATTTCCAACGTCAATTCCTACAAATACGACAAGTAACAAGCAATATGAAACGAATGCCAGAATTGTTAATACCTTATTGGGAAGTCTATCACAATCAAAGATTGTCAAAGTCATGCAGCTCAAATCAACCAAAGAAATATGGGACAAAATCGTTCTGAGCTACAAAGGAGACTCTCAGGTAAAACGTGCTAAACTTCAAACTCTCAGAATTCAGTATGAAACTCTTAAGATGCACAGTGATGAAAGTATAGCTAGTTACTTCTTACATATAGATGAGTTTGTTAATTGTATAAAGAATATAGGTGAAGATATAAAGGAAGTTATGTTAGTTGAGAAAGATTTTAGATCCTTGTTTGCTAAATTTGAATCAAAAGTGTCTTCCATAGAAGAAAAACAAGACCTGCAAACTATCACTATGACACAGTTTCACAAAATCTTAACTGCCTTTGAGATGAGAAAAGGAGGTCCATTTGATATGAGAGAATCTGCATTTAAAGCTTCAGTAAAAAGAAAGGAAGAACACAATGAATTAGGACATATTTCAGAAGAAGAAGATGTGGTAAACTTTGTTAAGAAGCTTCAACGGGGTTCCAGAAGATTTAGATGTAAGCTACCTTTCAATTGGTTTGCCTGTGGCAGAGTCAGTCATTATGCTGCCAAATGTCCTCATAAAGATAAAAATGAAAAAGGGAAGGAATATGCAAAATGGAATAGAAAACAAGTTGTAAATAAAAGAAGTTACTATACTCATGAAGATAGTGATGGTTTATCAAATAGTGATGAAGATGAAAATAGTAATGACTATAGAATTCTAATGGCTTATGACGATGATAATTTTTGGGATGCTTTAGAAGAAGATGACCTTCATGAAGAAATTTCTAAACTCAAAATCTGTTTATAAGAAAAGAATATGATTATAGATACCTCGACATACCAACTTGCTGAAAAAGAAAAACACAATGAAAAACTAGAATGTGGAATTGTGGGTATAAGAAAGGATCTTGAGAAAATGAAATCTCTCAACCTTAGATTTGCTAAAGGATCAGAAACCTTAGATGAAATTATGAAAGTGCAACATTCTCCTCTGATAAAGATAGGTCTTGGATATACTGAAGAAGCATCTCAATCTCAGAAGCCATCAACCTCCACTAAAAGCTATCTTGATGCAACAAAGACTAGTGAACAGTATGACAATCATTAGCAAAGGCATAAAGCAGATCACCATGTGAATTGGACTCAATTTATTCCATGGATGAATAGAGGCCACAACCAATCTCAGGTAAATCATACTAAATTTTCTCCAAAGATGAATATCAATAGAAACTACAATCACCATGTCAACATATTCGATAGTCGCAGGACCTTCTTTAATGGGCAATGTTTTTCATGTCATAATTTTGGACACAAAGCTGCTCAATGTGTTGCTTAAAAAACCATCATGACTAGAGAAGCATGAAATCAAAGGAATGTAATAGGGGTCAAGAAAAGTTCCTATAATAACTTTTCTCTTCTTGAAAATGAAATAGAATTCTCAATCTGTAACAACTTTGGTCGTGAAGAATTTGAATGCAGGAGCAAAGTTCGACAATCATCTCAGAATGAGCAAACTCCATTAAATCCCAAGATATGGAGAAGGAAATAATATCAAACAGAAAGATGTGGTATAGCCTTGTATGCAGAAGGACAAGAAAATCAGTGGTACATCGACAGTGGATGCTCAAAACACATGACAGGTGACAAAGAAAAACTTCACTCATATAATGCCTTAGAAAAGGAAAAGAATGTCTCATTTGGAAACAACACTCCTGCTGTCATAAAAGGTAAAGGATTTGTTTTCTTGAAAGAAAAGGTTAAAGATGGAAATGTTATGTATGTAGACGGTTTAAAGCATAACCTGTTGAGTGTCAGTCAAATGTGTGATCAAGGAAATGAAGTGGTGTTTTGATCAAATGGATGTGTTGTTTGTGAACTTGATACAGGGGAGACCGTGATCAAAGGTACAAGAACTCCAAACAACTTATACATACTCAAGGGAGGACAAAAACAGTTTTATCTAATAAAAAATGATGAAAAATGGCTATGGCATAGAAGATTGGGACATCTAAGCTTTTCTAAAATAAGAAAAGCATGCAGATTCAAGGTTGTTCGTGATCTTCCAGATATCAGCATCCCAGAAAACACAATTTTCAAACCATGTCAATTATGTAAGCAAACCAGAGATCACTTCATTGAAAAAGAAGGGTCAGCTAGTAAGCCTCTTAAACTTGTTCATACTGATTTATGTGGATCATCAAGGAAAAATTCACCTCGTGGAGAAGAATACTTTAGTTTGTCTATTGATGATTTTTCCAAAATGTGTTGGATAGGTCTGCTAAAGCATAAAGATGAAGCATTTGAAAAGTTCCAAGCCTTCAAAGCTTTGGTTAAAAATGAATCAGATCAAAAAATCAAATGCCTCAGATTTGATCGAGGAGGGGAATTTACCTCGGATGAATTATTTGAATTTTGTGAACAACATGGAATAAAAAGGAAATTCTCCAGCACAAGGACTCCAAAATGGAGTGGTAGAAAGAATGAACACAACTGCTCAACAAAGGGCTCAAGCTATGCTAGATGAATCTGGAACTCATGCAACCTTCTGGGGTGAAGCTGCATTCGCTGCTGTAACTATTCTCAACCAAGCAAATGTTCAGGTAAATATCACTCAAACTCCACATGAACTTTGCTATGGTAAGACCCCTACTGTAAAATACTTTAAAGTTTTTGGAAGCAAATGTTATATCAAAAGGATTGATGAAAAAACTTGGTAAGTTTGAGCCCAGAGCAGATGAAGGTATTCTTCTTGGTTAATCTTCCCGAAGTAAAGGATATAAATGTTATAATAAAAGACTTGGAAAAATTGTTGAAAGTATTGATGTTGTAGTTGATGAAGCATGAAAAAATCCAAAACAAACAAAAACAAAATATTATGACAATGAAGAAGATGGGGAGTATTTTCCCACATCAAATCATGATGACATTGAAGAAGAAACCAATGAAGCACCAGAAGAAGAGATAACGGTAGAAGAAAAGACTCCATCCAGGCATGTTCAGAAAAATCATCAAAAAACTCAAATTTTAGGGGAAAAAGAGGCAGGTGTATAGACAAGAAGAACCATTACAGAAAGCTCAAGCTATCTAGCATTACTATCCTCCACCGAACCTCAAAATGTAAATGAAGCATGCAAAGATGAATGTTGGGTCAAGGCCATGAATGAAGAACTTGAGCAAATTGAAAAGAATAATACTTGGGAATTAGTTCCTAGACCTCATGATAAAAATACTATAGGAACTAAATGGATATTCAAAAACAAGTTGAATGAAAATAGAGAAGTCATTAGAAACAAGGGTAGACTTGTTTGTAAAGGGAATGCTCAACAAGAAGGTATAGATTTTGAAGAAACTTTTGCACTTGTTGCTAGACTTGAAGCCATAAGGATGTTTCTTGCTCTTTCTAGCTTTCAGAAATTCAAAGTATACCAAATGGATGTAAAATCTACTTTCCTAAATGGAGATTTAGAAGAAGAGGTTTATATTGAACAACCAGAAGGATTCATTCTTGGAAATGATGCAAAACTTGTATGCAGACTCAAAAAGGCCCTGTATGGTCTGAAAAAGGCTCCAACGGTCTGGTATTACCATCTTGACAAATATCTATGCCAACAAGGTTTTTTAAAAGGTTCAGCAGATAATAATCTATATACAAAGATTGACACTGATAAATTGCTAATTATTGTTTTTTATGTTGATGATATCATTTTTGGTAGCAATGAAGAATCCATGAGTCAGAATTTTGCTTCAATAATCCAGCAAGAATTTGAAATTTCCTTGATTGGTGAACTTACCTATTTTCTTGGTCTACAAGTTCAACAAAATAAATATGGTATTTTTTGTTTCAGAAACCAAATATCTCAAATAGATCTTGAAAAGGTACAACATGGAAGATTCTAAACATGTATGTACTCCAATGGTAACAGGATGCAGTATCAGCTCAAATGATGAATCAACAACAGTACATCAACCAACTTATAGATCCATGATTGGCAGTCTGATTTATCTAACATCTACCCGACTTGACATCATGCATGCAGTAGGAATAGTTGGAAGATTCCAAGCAAATCCAAAGGAATCACCCCTTCAGGTGGTCAAAAGAATTTTCAAATATCTTCAAGGAACACAAAACTTTGGTTTATGGTATCCTAAAGATACAGATCTCACTCTCCATGCATATATACATGCAGATTGGGTAGGAAGTGTTGATGACAGAAAAAGCACTAGTGGTAGTTCATTCTATATGGGTTCCAGGTTAGTGTCTTGGTTCAACAAGAAACAAAGTTCAATTGCAGTATCTACAACTGAAGTAGAATATGTGGCTGCTGCATCTTGCTGCACACAACTACTTTGGATGATGCAAACCTTGCAAGACATTCAGATCACATGTACTCCACCCATCTCCATTCTATGTGATAATACAAGTGCCATCAGTATTTCAAAGGATCTAGTCATGCACTCCAAGACCAAGCACATACCCATCAAATACCATTTTGTACGTGAACAAGTGCTTGAACAAAAGGTCAAATTGGAGTATGTTCTCTCCAAAGAACAGGTTGCTGATATTCACTAAACCACTGTCCAGAGAGACATTTGAATATCTCAGACAAACGCTGGGAATAGTTGCTGCATCATCCTACTGTTAAATCCAACTTTTTTCAGAGAAAGGCTATTATACGCATGTTTCATGAAGTATCATCGCATACATATGTAGGTTTCTATGGGTAAAGTAATGTCTATGTGTTTTAGACAAGAAAAATAGTGGGGTAGGATCTGATATGGGTGATCTAGCTGATATTGATGATTAATGTCTATATGCTATGTTCATTAATTTTATCTGACTGACAAAGATGTCTTGATCATTAACTTGTTAACAATGCACAGGTAGCACAGGTTCAGGGGGAGCATTAACCTTCACGTTCATTTAGCATTGTTGGCATTATGGTTACTAAGTTCATTTATGATTTCAGATATTTATACCATTTGTTACTCGAGTCATGTAAAAGTCTAGGAAGTGATATGAGTCCTCTTGGACAAATGATGTAATTTGTATCCCCACTTTACGTGGGATGGATGATGTAATATTTCTTGTTTCTGTCATGTATAAACAATTGGTATATCCCCAATTGGTTGGGTGGATGAGTCAAATTTGGTATATCCCCACTTAGTTGGGAGATGGATGTATGTATGAGTCATTGGTGATAGGAAAGTCATCCTCACATAGTTGAGTTATAGAGTCATGTTATTCTATTAGAAAATATTTTTTTGCGGTATCTGCTTGTACTCAAGAAAAGCATGGACGGTTTCAGTGCATCTCAGCATGTACAAAAGGGAAGCTGAATCAAATATTTTAGTATGTACTGAGGGGTAGCATGACCAACATAATGTATGTCAAAGGGAGAAATTATCTTGGTCCACCCTTTTCCCTTGATGTCAAAGGGGGAGAGTGACTTGGTGTTGTTGTTGCCATCAAGTCCAAAGGGGGAGATTGTTGGCATTATGATACATGTGTTGTCCTTGATGGAAACTCTCTCAGATGAAAGATCACAGTGCAACATGTCAACAACAAAGAATTACATATCAGAATACAAAGAATTAAGAAAGAGAGGTATACACAGGTTCACCTTGACCAAGTTGCGTATACACACAGGTTCACTAAACACAAGTAGCGTATATGTACACACGCACTTTCACAGAGGGAAAAGTGTGTATATGTTGGAAAACTAAGTTTTTGGTTCGAGGTATTTGGTCCAAGGTATTGTGATCCATGGTATTGATCCAAGTTATTTGGTCCAAGGTATTGACCCTAGGTATTTGGTCCAAGGTATTGGTCCTAAGTGGTTTTGATCCATCGTATTAAGAAAGGCCTAAAACTATATAAGGAAGAGAAGATCATTAGGCCAAGTGTGCAAGTATCAAATATCTGATGAAGTGTGAGATCTAGTATGTAGGTTATTGGCTTATGGTGCTTTGCTTGATCTGAACCAAGGATGAACCTTAGCGGTTGATGAGGGATAAGATCTAATGATGGATCAGGATCTTAAGGCTTGAAATGAATTATCATTATATGGTTTGGTCATGTATAATATAGATCTGAACACTGACGCATGTGTTATTCTGTAAATGTTATGATCTGGGTATAACTGAAGTCTGGAATAGCTGCAAAATTATGAATTAATATTTACAGATGTGTACACTGGTTGGTTTTCATAAAAGCGTATATACACGCTGGTGACCCATGGAAGTAGCGTACACCTTATGAAGTATGTTTCAGTCTCCTGTTGTAGAGTTCTGGGTTCTGTTTTGGGTTCTGGTGATTGTATTCTGGTGACAGTGTTCTGAATGATCAGATCAGGTTATGATGATTGAGTTTCGGTGATTGGTTGATGCAGATGTACATGATGATAGTATTGCAGTTATGATGTTTTTGATGGGTCCAATATGAAAATTGAATGAAACATGGCATTCATATTGTGGTGTTGTGTTCCAGGAGTACCTAGTCTAAAAATTCATGAAACGTGGTCCCTGGTAGAAGAGTGGAGTTTTATGTAGGCTAGTACCTACGTACTAGTATACATATTGGCTAGTACAAGAGCTAGGGGGTTGTAGGTCCCTTCCAGTAGTAGCTGGAGAACGAGAGAAAGTTGTAGCCTTTTGCAGGTGGGTGCCTGCGTACTATTATGAGTCTGCACCAGTACAAGATTGTAAACATATTTTCTTATTATTAAAAGAAGACAGAGACGACAACATCAGGTGGTTTTTACCCACATTGGGTTTCCACCTTATATCTTGGTGTTAATGTGTGTTGCTTATGTGTGATGCTTTATTCTACTTTTACTGCACTATTTGATAAATCTATGATATACTGGTTAAAGTTCAATACATGATAAACTGTCTAAATCAAAAGTTCTCTGCATATACGCTAGTTTCTTTAAGTACAATCGTGTGTACACGCTAGTTTACTTAGCTGAAGTAGCGTATATAAATCTGTTTGGGAAATTAAATTATTGATCTAATAATACTGATTCACCCCCCTCTCAGTATTATTTCCAACAGTCATGATGTAATGGAGTGCATGTACTAAAATCAAACCCTAAACTAATTGCAGAAAATGAACTGAAATGGAAACCCTAACCTATTGCAAGAAATAAAGTACAAGGAAAGAAACATATTCTAATTGAATAAAGATCATGAAATAAATGTAAAAGAAACCTAACTTAAACCTATTTATCACATGTGATGATTTAAACTAACTAAGAATGGAATCTAATCTAGAGAGTGTTAACTGCTGTGTGTGTGAATAAATATAAAATAACCTTTTCCTTTTTATCTTTTTGCTTGAAAAATGTAAATGCTAATCTTGCTTGGTTCTTTGGCTTGTAGGGGAAGTAGGGGCATAATCCTGGCTTCTAGTGATGATTTTTCCCAATTCGGTCTCAAAACATGCCACTACAGGTTTTCCTACAGGATGTCTACAGGAAGTACTAGTTCCTACAGGATGTCTACAAGATCACTTGTTTTATTACAAAAAGT
This sequence comes from Pinus tabuliformis, assembly GCA_031772625.1. NCBI lineage: Eukaryota > Viridiplantae > Streptophyta > Pinopsida > Pinales > Pinaceae > Pinus > Pinus tabuliformis. The sequence continues at coordinate 1,218,382,971 of CM062817.1, read as the reverse complement.
AGGCCGAAAGATTAGGAAGTGGTGTAGAAGGTGGAATGGAGCTTGGGAAAGGTGGATAATGGAAGAATAAGGCATGGAGGTGATGGATATTACCCATAACCCAAGCAAGGGCTTCAAGGTGGGTAGATTTGTTCAATGGAAATGGCAACTTTTTCTTATAAAACAAGAATTCGGATTGGGATTTTAGTGGATTTTTGCGACATGGGTGGATGAGGCTTGGATGAGGGGAACGAGGTGAGTTATGGCCACAAAAAAACACATTATTGTCTACATATATCCATAAATTTCTCTATACATGGGAAACATTTATTAAATAACGGAAAATTACTAGTCTAAAAATCAGAAATTCGAGAACTAGTGGGCTAGTAAATCTATCAAATGCTTAACGTAATTAAGTGAAAATGCAATGGGGTGATTTTTTTTATTAAACAGAATGTTTTTATGATCTAATGCAAGTGGAACCAACTTGATTGAATCTCATTAGCATGCTCTAAAAAATAGAAGAAATTTATTGTTCTTAGCTACAAAGGAGTTCCAAAAATCTAGATTTGGGAATAAGAAGACTAATCCAAGTAGCTCAATGATTATTGTGAACTTCCAAATATTTTCTAAGGATGAAATGATGCTTTTTATCCATAAAAATAACTTACATCAACCAATTTACCCAATCCTACAACAAGAAATCATTAATACTAAATGTAGAAAAGGAAAGAAACAAAAGCAAGAGATACATGTGAATAAGAAGTGAAAAAAAGTAAAGAAAATGATGCAAAAGGGCTCTCAGGCTCTTGGGATGGGAAAGCGAAAGGAAAATCATATTCCTATGGAGGAGAACAAGATTTAGAAACTAAACATGACACCAATATTCATTATTTTCATCAATACAATTACATCCCTGCTAGAAAATACAATGGAGCTGCAAAAATACGAGTTCTTTCCACAAGAAGACTAATAAAAATCTATCCCTAGAGGAAAATTCGACTTGGTACTTATAAAAAATGATTAGGAATCATTCCTCATGAAAGGAGGAATTTTTCCCCACCAAAACCCCTTCATTAGTCGATCTAGTTCCCAATACTAGGAATTTGCATTAAATGGCAGGGAACACATTCCTAGATTTTCTCAATCATTGGAGTTCCACAATCTGTGCCATAATTCCATAATATCTTATTGATTTATTGTTTAATATTGATCCTCCTGTAGTAGGGAGCAATTCCCTCAATTATCCTCTCCTCCAAATCTTCATAATCTGCCCAATATTCTCATAATATTCCACAAAAAAATAGTATTAGGCACAAATATGCAATTATTCATAAACCTTCCTAATGAATATATTAAAGTTAAAAATACATTATCTTATACAAAAGAGAGGTTTAATGTGTTGAAGGATGGTCATAGGCCTTAATTTATGTTTAATTATAGGCATGGGCCTTAATTTAGGTTTAATTTAGAGGCCCATCATCAAGCTCATACTAGAAGATGCCCTAAGCCAATTAAGAATCCCTATTATGTGGTTGAGATTTGTAGACATGAATAGAGGAGATGTAATTCAAGAAATTGAGTATGAAAGAGACCCAAATTCTAGTGGTTAGGAAGAGGAAGAAGAACCAAATGAACAAGTGGAAGAAGAACCAGAAGAAGAGGAGGATGAAGAGCCTGATGAAGAGGAAGAAGAACCAGAAGAAGAGGAGGAAGAAGAGCCTGATGAAGAGGAAGAAGAACCAGAAGAAGAGGAGAAAGAAGAGCCTAGAGAAGAGGAACATGGATAAGAAGAAGAAGAACCAGAGGAAGAAGAGGAGGCAAAGATAAATGAACTAGAGGAAGAAAAAGACAGTAGGTAAGAAGCATAAAAGGATGAATCAAGTCTTGAAATACAAAGCAAGGAAGGAGAGGAATCCCCAAGAGTGTCTCCTAAACCCATAGAGAAGTAGGCATAAGCTACCTTTACTGCTCTAAGTACACCCATTAAATCAACATGAAAGAGGTAGAGGAAAACTCTCCTATACTTAAAAACAAGGAGGAGCACCAGGATAAAACAAGGGAGACCTCAAACACCTAATAAGACTCCTATAATCATTGAAGACTCACCAAGAGAACAAGAAAATCTAGTCTCCCAAGGAATGAGAGGTGAAGAGGGAACATCAAAACAGGCTTCCCCAAGGTCACCAATCACCTTTGTTAGGAGCTCTGTCACTAGGTAAACCTTAGCAAAGAAAATTAAAGAAACTTTCACACCCATTCAAAAATGGAAAGGCCTCCTACAGGAAACATAAATAGTGCTACAGGAAATTATGCCAAAACTATGGGAACACATAAAAAGGAGAAGGAAGGACATCAGGGACAATTGGAAGGAAAGGAAGGAACAACACAAGTACAGGGGGAGACATATACTCCAAAGACAGTAAAGGGATAATCCAAAGAGCTGCAGGAACCTAGCCCACAACCAAATCTCAGCTCCTATTATAGATTCGTTGAGGGAAGTAGAGTAATACCACAAAATTTTTCCATCCCTCTATTCTTAGAGCTTGAGAAGGAGAGAGAAAGGACACATCACTCGATGCTAATTTCTAAATCAAAAAATGTAGAGGATGTGGGTCACGTGGAAGAGAAGCTGCTAGAGATGGGAAATGATTTAAGTGAGATAATAGACAAGGAAAGAGTGATGAAATCTAAACTAGAGGATGAGAACATATGCTTGAGAAGGAAAGTACAGGAAAAAGAGAGCCAATTGGCCATTATGGCAAGTATCTCTATGGAGGAACTCCAGTGAAGGATGCCATCAAAATCATATGCCTTGTATGTAAAAGAACAATGGTTACAGTTCCAGATAAAAACCCTAGCACAACGAGGGACTATGCCTTTCCAAGACTATAGGCAGTTCATTGAGCTCTGTGACCAAAGAAACTTGGAGGATAGGGCCAAGATATCTGAATTCTACTGACATAACTTGGCCTTAACAGACTCTAATGTGTGGGACCCCAATTTAAAGCTGGGGGACTTACAACTAATGGCCTTGGCATCATGGATGAGTCATGAGGAGTCCAGGGATAAGGAAGTAAAAAGAGTGTTGGAAAGAGAAGAAACAAATCCCCTTTACATTAGATTAGAACAGATCAATTCCATGGCTGCCATTTGCACCCACATCCTCATGGCAAATGATCCCTAACTTTCACCAAGATACCTAGCTACACAAGAGCAAGCAGTCACTCATTTTTAGGACACTTTGAGATTGCTAGGGGAGGAAAGCTAGCGAGAATGCCAAGGAGATGGGGCACCTTACCAGAAAGCCTAAAGATCAGGGAGTATCATTCCCTTGAAATAATGAGGGATGCACTAGAGAGGACCCCACTATATAAGAAGGTAATGCAAAGACTCAAAATCAATTGGATTGGCTTGAAACTTAGTCCACAATTTCTCTTGGGTATGTTAGAAGGAAGAAACGAAGAAGAAGAAAGAAAGCAGTGGGAGGAAATAGAGAAGAATGTAAGATTTTATCCACAATAGGAGGATACAACAACAAAATCATGGAATGTCATAGAAGCCACTAGAGAAATGAAAGACATGGACATAGATTGAGTTGCTCAGAGGATGAGAAACACTTTCAGTAGGGGGATGATGATGAGGCTCATAATTGGGTAGATTATATGGACCTTAATTGTAATGCCCTACTTAATATTATCATGCAAATTTTATTAGTGTTTAAATTACCTGAAAATATAGACTTATAATTATCAAGAAATATCGGTATATACCTACATTTGTGAAACTGTAATTTTATTTACTGATATAAATTTTATTATTGTTATTATTCAATTCCCAACTTGTCTTCTCAAATTTAATTTTGGATGGGATATGGTCTCATTCCATTTATTCCAAATTAAATATCCATATCCCAAGGTGTCTTTTCAAATCTAGTTTTGAGAAGATATGGTCTTCTCCAATTAATTTCCAAATTAAATATCCATATGTTATCCCCAAAATGCCTTCTCAAATCTACTTTGAACAAGATATGGTAGGAAAAGTCAAGGATACTAAATGAAAGGATGAGGGGGTAGTCATGACATTAATGATAGGTGGTTGAGGTGGATGGGAGAAAGATACATAAAAGGGGAAGGAGGATGAGAGGAGAGGGGGGAGGATCCTTGGTCTTGGCTTTTGTTTTGGGGAGGGGAGGCGAGGGGGAGGGGAATGTGGAGAAGGAGAAGGGAGAGAATGGAGAGATAAATGAGGGAATACAAACTTGGATTTGGAGAGTGTTTGTTAAACTTGGACACACTACATCTCGTTGGACTTGGGCTCGAAGGGCTAGGGAATTTGTGGAGGTTCCCTGGACTAGGAAATACTTCCTAGTTGGCTGGGAGTAAAATCTAGTCACGTAGTCAAGAGGAGCATCCAAACAGAATCAGGATCTCAGGAGCATCTCAACTTACCTATTGGAACATGTATTTCTCCATTTATTGATTAATTATGTAAATGGTTGTAATGAAATTCTTATTTAATTTGTGGTAAATAAATTTTAATGGTATATTGTTATCAAATAAATGTTTACATATAAATAAGTTATTTCCTTTCTTATTGTGTTTAAAATTAGATAAATTTAGTTCTTAGTTAGAGGACCCAAGGAGGGATCCTCACACATGGTATCAGAGCCAAGTTTCAAAATCTGAGGCATAACAACGACTCTCCTTCATCTAAGCAGCCGTGAGTAGGGGGTATATATTTTTCCAAAGTTTCTTAGGACCTTCACCTTACCCCACCAATTCAAAAGAAAAAATTGCCTTCGGAATCTTCAATAGTATAACATAGTTTTACCAAATAGATTACAAACTGGGGCTAGGTAAATTATGGTTGCAAGAAAACCCTGGCACTTGGCAGTCAATTACTACAATTCCTGCAACATCAACAAACATAGTGTATAAGTGATCCATTTCAGTGTTAACTTTTAAGTAGCATATTGAACCAGGATTAAAGAAAATAGGAAATCAAAAATACTACGCAAGTTTGGAATTAATAAAAAAAAGAAAAAAAACTGTGATATAGATGGAAAATATTACAGCTACTGTAAATCCTATGTATTCATCTCCTCTTACCATCATAATATTTTGAGACCATTCTTGATTAATGTTATTATACTGATTGCAAGGGATTCCTGCCTAAAATTCAGCTTTTTAGTTGTGGAAATCCAATATCCATATTGCCATCTATCTGATAAATCTATTGTTTTTGAAAATATAGACTTTGAATATTCATTCCACATTTTTATTGTTTTTATTTTCGGGGTCTCTGGCATCATTTAAATTTATTTTCATTCTATCCATCTGAAGCTAAAAAGATTACTCTGGGAATAGAGTGAAATTTTAGGAGACCTAACATAAAAGCTCTTTGAAAATAAGTTAAAAGAAGATGATTTTTCTTGAGATCCACAGGGAAGTAGTTGAATCAATTAAAATTATGCAACCCATAATAGAGAAGCCCAACCATTTAATATCTCAAAGCATCAGAAACATACCTTGAATTATTCATCTACATGGAGATTGTCAACATGGCAGATATGTTCTCTGATTGTGGATGCGATCAGTCTCCTCCAAAGAACACATGGTTCCTAGTATTGACTTCGATCTAGCTGCATCCTGGCCTTTTCATCAAGCCCCTGCCTTTCATCAATGTTCTGACCTTCGCTACATCATCCCATTTGTCTGCTTCAACATACCTAATTGATGAGAGAGCCCTTATTTCTCATCATTGCTCCACTGTGTTGAAGAGGACTTAGAAATAGAATTTTTATTTGGTTCCAACCAGCTTAACGCAAACCTCTTTTCTTTACATTCAAATTGGTTGTACATAGAATGAAGAACTCTTTAAAGATTTCCATCTAGAAAGAATGAAAAAGGAATTAAAGATTACCACCTGCTGAGCAAGCATGAAAGGTATTTTCCCCCAACTTATTGAACTAAAATGAAATTCATACCAGCATGAGACTTCAAAAGAAATTCAAAGAAATCTGTAAATAATGCTTCATAAAAGTGAGCGTTAACGTGAGGAAGATTTCAATTTTAACCACCTCAGTTGACCTAGCTCCTTGAATAATTGAAACCAAGATGAATGCATTCTAGAAATACAAGCCTCCAGACATCCTTGTGCCTGTACATTGTATAATGATTTCCCTATATTGAATATTTTACATATTGACAGTGCTATTACTCTATGCTTATCAAGCTTTTGTAAAAACAAGGCAACATTGTAATGGCTTATTTGGTTGTGTGTCATGTATGACTCTTGGTCAAGATGCATGAATCCTAGCCAAAAATCATTTGTTTTAATTCTATGTTTTACACCTTTTTGGAATCTTGCAATTTTGGCTTTCCAAATATCACTTGATTTTAATTCTCTTATTTTGCCTGTCCAAATTAATATCCAAAGGTGAAATGCTACAAGTTGTAATGTTAGAGGCCTTGTAGTGACCAATCCAGGGGTCTAGATTAGACTAAATTTAATGTCAACCAAGGTAAGTAAACTTAGAGGCACGTGTCTAAAATTTATAGACCTAAAAGGATCTCATCTACCTAGATAAGTGTCTACTGTTACAGGCTACATCACTCTTTTACAAGAGATTGGAATATGTTTCCTTTCACAATTTAAACACCTATATCCTCTAATTTAATTAGCTGTTCTAAAACAGAGTGTTACTAGTCTGAGTCTTCAATCCTCTTACAAGGATATGGTTCACAAAAACTCTTTCTAGCTAACACACTAAGCATTCATGAAAACCAAAAACTCTTTTAAGCATACTAAAACTCAAATTCATGAAAACAGAGTCCATAGAGATACTTTGAAATTCAATGTTCAATTAAACCTTTTACAAGATCTTGTTCAATAATTTAGTAATTGAATTTTCAAGCTATCGCCATGACTCATACAATAACACTCGCCAGAACTTCTAATTGAATTAATAAACTCACAAGCAAGGAAATAATATCAAATGCTATTCAGATCTGAAGGCTAAATCCTATGAAAATGAAACGACAGTGTACCAATCTTCACATAGGGCCCTTCCATGCTTTGATGGCACACTTAGAAAACTTCAGGTGTTGAAAACGTTAACACATAAACACTACAATTTATGAAACACTTCCTATGATTAAGTTCTGGAAAATTAATTACATACTAGAACAGAGTTCTGGAATACGCAGTCTTAAGCCTTCTCTTCTCTCCTCCTAGTTATTACCATTTACATCCCAACGTACATGCATTATCGTTTCAGATGTTTCTGCTTTTACAATAAAAAATTCTAGGTTCATTTTTTTCTAATGCTAACTGATTTCTAAAACAAAACGAAATGAGTTTAGGTAACTTCATATTTTTGCTGCTTTTACAACCAAAAAGGATGGGTTTGACCAGCATTGACCATGTATTCAGGAGCTCCAGATTCGATGCTGAATAGATATTTCACCATGTATGTACATCCTAGATCACGTCCTTATCCTCTGTTTTGATTTTCCTGCCATGCCACGTGTCACAGCATAAACCAATTACAGGAAGTCATGACATCCCGTAATTTTGTTGAAAATTTCCAATTTTTAACATAAAAATCCACAAATTAAATTTAATGTAAAATAACAATTATAATTCTTCACTAATCAATTTCAATGGACTATAAGGGGTTTATGGGAGAAAATGATAGATAAATGATGGATTTTTAGAAGAAAAGAATGGCAATAAAATAGTACCAACATCTCCCCCAAGCTCAATGATTTAGCATGTCCTCATGCTAATCCTAATGTGCTCCCTTTATATTCTGTTCCTGCTTGTGCCTCTACTGCTTGTAGCAAGACATCTATACTCTTCTAAACTTGGGCATTCTTCTGAACTTGGAACTCATGTTTCAGATTCTTATATGTTTCTTTGAGAGCTTTTTTTTGAGTGTACCATTTTGTCGCCATTTGCACGTTTCAGTTTGATCAGTCTTAAGTTCTTTGATTTGCTTCTTTAGTTTCTCAGTTTTTTGCTGAATGTTCTTGCTCTGAGCTCTCAAGATTTAATTTTCCTTCTTTATGACCTTCTCCAACATGTTTGCTTCCATCAATTCCTCTTTTAGCTCTTCAATTTGTTTCTCTAACCTTCTTTGTTTCTTGTTTGTAGGTACTGGAACTTTCCTTTCTTCCTTGTTACTCTCAATTTCCATTTCTGCTTCATGTTCTGGCTGTGAATTAGTATTGCTTTCAATGTCCATTGGTGCATCTACATTCGGGTCTGGTTGATCATCTTGTGTTTGATTCCTTTTTATTCTCCTTGATCTTCGCTTATAAGTAGTGAAGATTTTATCTTTTTCAATTTTCTTGGCAGTTTCCTGCCTCATCCTTCTTGTCCTTACACTACTGCTGGGTTGGGGAACATTGCTTGACTTACGCTCAAGGATTTCTTCATCAATATCAAGCATAAACTCTGTGTGTTCTTGCTGTTCCTGTTCATCTTCTTTAATTTGATTGCTAATTAAAAATTCTTTCCATGTTTTTCCTCTCCTTTTCAACTCAAATTCAATTAGAATTTTGATCAACCCAAAATGATACAAACTCTTATCTTCATTACCCTTTTGTTTCTGAATGGTATTTGACATTTTAGTCAAAATCTGTAAGAGAAAATAGGGCAGACTGATGGTGCATTGACCTTTTAAGTGCAACAGAATTTTGATGTGATATAGGTATACTATACTGTAACGTCCTTCACATGTAACAAATTTTTGAATAATGTACACCATTTCATCCCATGGGTGAATTAGCTAGCTTCTAGGAACACCCTTTTTCCAATTGACAGAGGAAACCCTTGACCTAGACATAAACTGAGTCCATGATTTTTGCTTAAATTGTTTGGTTTTGAAATATTTTTCCCCTTCTGGACTGATTCCCAATGTTTGTGCTATGGTATCCTCTGAAATTCTAAAAGAGAAATTTCCTATTAAAGCTTTCTCTCCATTGAAGGAAAATGCAAATTGCTTTGTAACCTCTTCATTATTTCCATTGAATTTCTCTAGAAAAGACAACCATTGTTTTTCCCTTAAAATCGTGACACAGTCTTCATGATATTGTGAACTATCAAATTTTTCGGGCTTTGCCCTATTGGTCATTTTATTAAAAATCTCTGTTCTAACCCTTTTGTTAATGCTCAAAAATTTGATCAGGGTTTTTCAATTTGTTACCTCTTTTCCTGTGTTCCACCGAGCTGACTTGGTAACATCTTCGATTCTCTGAGTTTACTTCTTCAATTGCTTGAGCGAGCGACCTGGTTAACGTTCTCGATTTATGGGCGGAAGTAAAAACTCGGGGTAAGCCTGTCTGCTATTCTCTCCCTTTGTAGCACCTACTATCTCAGCCCTCTTTGAGAAACTCAGAGTCTGAACACTAACACGGTAACGCACTTTATGAACTCAAAGTTTTATAAAATGAAAACTCAACAGCCGACCTTCATCCAATTGCTATGATGACAATGCAGAGTTGGAAGGCGCATTCAAATCATGAAGACAGAGGAGCAGTACTAATTTGCAGAGGTATAATCATGAGAACACCATATACAAATTGTATGATGGTAACGGATATATATATTTCATGAGCAGACTTGGGTCAAAAGATTGTTTTATAACTCCAGTAGTCTAAATGAATGAACTCATTTGAGGATAGACGGTTTAACACTTGTCTTTCCATTGCACGGACTTGTACATTGAGTATCCCAATTGTTGGTACTTGATTTCCAGAAGGCCGATTTAAAAATGATGAGTTGATGACAAGGTTTGAAGAGCGGTGTAGGAAAAGGTTTGAAAATCGTAGTAGGAATATGGCAATAGGCTAAGGTGTGATAGGAAATGATAGCAGAGTGATAATGAGATGAGTAGTTAGGAATATTGCTAGGGTGATGGGTATAGGGGTTTTTGAAATTGATAACAAGCAATAGTAATTATCATTTTTAACACTAAAATAATTTAAGAATTTTAAATTTTAAAAATAAAATTTCAAAAATACATTATACTTGTTGGTTGACAGAATGTTTATTTGGCGTGCACAGGTAGGACTGATCTGTTTGTACAGGTATGACTGATCTTCACTATCCAGAACAGGTCCCTTTGAAATGAAATTGAATATAACAGGTCCCTTTAAAATCTGAAGAACTTTGAAGAACTCTGAAGAACCATGTTTGTGAAGCTTCTTTTATCCTTGGTGTTGATGTAGCCTTGATTATAATTCTGATGATAAGCAACCTTTGAAAACTTTGTTGAAGTAGCCTGATGTATCTTGAATGCAATCTTTAATAGGTCCCTCTGATATTGGTGATGTTATCATAGCCTTCTGAACAGGTCCCTCTGACATTGGTAATGTTGATATAGTCTTTTGAACAGGTCCCATTGCATATGGCCTGAACAGGTCCCTCTGATTAGAACAAAAACAACTCTTTTATTGAAATACTAAATTACTGAAACAAATTCCTTGAAGATATAAAAATGAGGAGATGAGATAGGGAAAACAAAATGCTAATTCTTGTTGATTCTTCTCCCCCACTAAAGCTTTGACTTTTCCTCAAGTCATTATTTAATGGATGAAAAACAGGAAACAAGTAGAACAAGGAATTCTTACCAGCCAAATGATTGGTTTTCTAGTAAGAATTCGGGGTTAGAGTGTGCCAAAGTCTGGTTTTCACATCTAAACCATTATTATTGTTTTTGTTTTTGTGGTTTTTATTTTTTATTTTTATATTTATTTATTTATTTTTTTAAATGAAATTGAATGAACTAAGGTAGAGATATCATAGCTGAAGGCTGCAATATCTCAACCTCCCTCTGCTGATATAGAGTGTAAATAAAATCCTCCTTGATGATGGGCTTATGATAGAGTTTCAACCGATGGCCATTGACAAGAAAGGTGTTGCCTTATCCATCAATGGTAGTAAGCTTGATTGATCCATTTTCATATACTTGAACTATTTGATATGGGCCCATCCAATGTGTGGTAAATTTGGCTTTATGATCTTTGAATTTAGAGTCAAAGCGTAAAGCCCAGTCTCCTTCTTTGAACTGTTTCCTTTTAATGTGTGCATCATGCCACTGCTTCCTTTGATTCTGCATTAGGATTGTTGTCTCCTCTGCTTGCTGCCTCATTTAATCTATCTGGTTCAATTGCATAATTCTCTCTTTTGGTGCTTCATTGAGATCAATTCCTAAATCAGCAACCATCTTATAAGTATGTATTTGAAATTCAATAGAAAGAATTACCTCTTTTCCATACACCAACTGATATGGTGTAAATCCTGTAGTATTTTTCCACGTGATTCTGTAAGCCCAGAGTGCATCTTTGAGCTTCTCTTCCCAATTCTTTCTGTTCATTGCTACTGTCTTAGTGAGAATTCCTTCCAATGTTTTATTTGTAGATTCCACCTGGCCATTGGCCTGTGGATGGTAAGGTGTACTTTTCCTGTGCTTGATTTTATATTTTTCTGTGATGTCTTTGACCATCTTTGAAGTAAATTGAGTACCTTGATCTGTCACTATCTCCCTTGGTACTCCATACCTTACAAAAATTTCTTCAAAAAGGAAGTTTACCACTGTTTGTTCAGTTGCCTGGACTAGTGCTTTTGCTTCAGCCCATTTTGTCACGTAATCAATACATACTAGGATGTACTTTTTGCCTTTGGAAGTTGGATTGATGGGTCCTATAAAATCTAGAGCCCATTTTTCAAATGGCTCTAAATGTACTTGAGGCTGAAGTGGAATTTCATTTGTAGCTGTTGGTTTGCCCATTCTTTGACAGCTATCACAACCTTTCACATACTTCTTGGGAATCCTTAAAAATAGATGGCCAATAGTATCCAAGACTGAGAATCTTGAATGATGTTCTTTTGGCTGCAAAATTCCCACCACACAGTTCATCATGGCAAGATTTTAAAATATCAATTATTTCATCATTTCTTACACATCGTCTAATAATCATATCATAACCGGTGTAAAATAAATCTCCATTAACCCATGAATATCTAGCACTTTGTTTGATCAGCCTCTTCTTTTCCTTTGGAGTAAAATATGGAGGTTTTTTTCCTGTGAAAAAATAGTTGTCTAAGTCAGCATACCAAGAATTGACTATTGAAATTGCAAATAAATTTTCATCTGGAAAAGAATCTTCAACTGGAACAACCTCACCTGAATTTTGCAGTCTAGAAAGAAAATCTGCCACCTGATTCTCCTTACCTGGTCTATCTAACACTGTAATATTAAATTCCTGTAATAATAACAGCCATCTGGTAACTCTGCCATTAGTGATTGGTTTATTCATTAAATACGTAATGGCATAATGGTCAGTATGTACGAAAACCTCATAACCAGTTATATAATGTCGGAATTTATTCACAACATGTATGATTGCAAGCATTTCTTTTTCAGTGACTGTGTAGTTTAATTCTGCAGGTGTTAGATTTTTGCTAATGAAATAGATGGCATAATTGAAAGACTCTTCTTTTAGGCCTAATGAGGCACCTACTGCAGTATCAGATGCATCCGTAAAGATGTGAAATGATAGGGTCCAGTTAGTTCCTTTTAAGACTCGTGTGGTTGATAATTTTTCTTTGAGTGTTTCAAAAGCTTTCTGACAATTCTCATTCCAGTTAAAAGGTGTATCTTTTGCTAGAAGCTTAAACAAAGGTGAAGCTATTTTACTAAAATGTTCAATAAACCTTCTGTAATAGCTTGCATACCCAAGAAAACTTCTTACCTCTTTTTGAGTCTTCGGAATTGGCAAATTGATAATGATTTGGATTTTTGATGGATCAACTTTAATGCCTTGAGAAGAATTATAGTGACCTAATACTATCCCTTCATTTAACATCATAAAACACTTTTCATTGCTCAGGGATAGATTAGCTTCAATACATCTCTTCAAAACTTTTTCAATATTTTCTAATGAATGCTCAAATGAATTACCATACAATGAAAAATCGTCCATATAAACTTCAACACATTCATGAACTAAATCACCAAAAATAGCTAATACGGCTCTCTAAAATGTAGCTGGAGCATTGCAAAGTCCAAATGGTAAAACATTATAGGCATAAGTGCCCCAGGGACAAGTAAAAGTGGTTTTGTCCTGGTCCTCTAAGGCTATCCTGATTTGGTTATAGCCACTGAAACCATCAAGAAAAGAGAACGATGATTTCCCAGCTAACGTGTCTAGCACTTGGTCAGTAAATGGTAGTGGGAAATAATCTTTGAGTGTTGCCTTGTTCAATTGTCTGTAATCAACACAAATTCTCCACTTGCCATTTTTCTTCGGCACTACTACCAATGGCGATACCCACTAACTGTCAGAGATAGGATAAATAAATTTGAATTTCAATAGTTTTTGTAATTCATCTCTAACAATATCCTGAAGCATGGGATTCATTCTTCTCTATGGTTGCCTCACTGGTTTGATATTACTATCCGTATAAATATGGTGAGTGCATGTTTCAAGGTGAATTCCATGCATATCGGTGTAATCCCAAGCAAATTCTTTCTGATATTTTCTCAATAATTGAATCAATTTTTCCTCCTGAGATGAGTCTAGGTGAGTGCTAATATTCAAAGTTTTTCCTGGACTAATCTCTATGGTCTTGCTCTATGTGTTTGTGATAGATTGAATGGGGAAAATGTTCTGAAATGTTGTTTGCAAAGAATGAATGGTACATGTTTCCTGAAAATTCTGTGCCAAAAGTTCATCTGCAGCATGGTATTGGTCATTTCTTAATTCTTCAGAAATATCAGGTTGAGAAAGGAACAATTCTACCAAATCATCATTATTATGTTCTTGAAAATCATAGATTTGATTGATGCTGAAAATAGATTGAACTTCTTCCTTGTCATTGTATTTATCGTCAAGCCATAAATTGTGTGCTACTACTGGTGATTGTGCTGATGGGTAAAGAGTGAGTTGTTTTCTTTCAGTTCCTCGTGAAATAATCATATTACCTGATTTAAATCCTATGAATGCATCAACAGTTGCTTACCATGGTCTACCAAGGATGATAGGGTGTCCTCCTAAATTAGATTTTGGCTGAAGAACTAAAAAGTCTACTGGATACTCCCAAGGGTCCAGTGAAACAATTATGTCCTCCAAAATCCCTTCAAGAATCACTTTAGACCTATCAGCTAGTTCTAAAACAATTGTTGTGTGTTGCAAGTTTGTGAGCTGCAATGTTTTCATTGTTTCAAGAGTCATCACATTTATTGCGGCCCCAAGGTCAATTAAGGTGTTTGGAATATGTATGTTGTTAATGATTGTAGTGACTCTGGGAATACCAGGATCAACATACTTTTCCATTGAAATGGTGTTTGTCATAAGGCCAGCTAAATGTCCAATAACATGAATAGTTTGTGGATCAACTCGTTTCCTATTAGGCTTCTTGAGGCATAGTTCTTTGATTGCTTTAGTATATATTGGAATGTCTTTTATGGCTTGTAATAGTGGAATTTTTATATTGACATTTTTTATCTCATCTAAAACATCAAACTGTGGTATAGACATGGGAATTTTGCTTGGACCAATCGTTCTAGAAAAGGTGGTGGATGCAACGATTGCATTTGTTTATTTTTTATGTCATCATTTTGTTTCCTTTGAGTTGGAGTTTCATTTTCATTTTCCTCATTTTCTTCTTGTTTTTCAGCTATTGGAGGTTCTTTTTGAAGTACCTTACCAGACCTCAGCGTGATATTTTGTAAAGGTAATGTGGGATATGATGGTCCCTCATCTACATTGTAAGCTGGTCTCTCTGCTCTATTATTTGGATTTGGTACAGGTTGAGCAGGAACCTGAGTGGGTCTAGGAGGTTGTTGGTTAGATGGGAGTTGTAAGTGAGGTGGATTTATTGGTGGAGGAGCAGGCAATGCTTTTTGAGTGTGTTGGGGTTGATAAACAACTTGTTGCTGAGGATATTGTTGATATGTTTGAGGATATGGCGAATGTGGCTGATGATATTGTTGATATGGCTGAGAATACTGTTGGTATGGTTGAGGATATGGTTGATATTGTTGAGAGTATTGCTGAAATGGTCTCCATTGTTGCTGTGGGTAATTTTGGTGTTGCCATGGCATGGGTACATTCCAAGAATTCTGAGCATACATCTGATCTTGTGCAGGAAATTGCAAATTTTGGTTTGGAAACATACCTGGAGGTGGAGGTCTTGGTTGCCACGGTCTCTTAGCACCCATGAAATACACATTCTCCATATCTGTGTTAGCTTCCACATTACAATTCTGCAAAATCTTGACTTTAGAGCAATGAAATATATCATGATTTTCAGTACAAAAGGCACAAACTTGAATTTTTTCTAATGGGCAGTCTTTCAGAGCATGTCTCTTCTGGCATTTTGGACAAAAGACATCCATTAATTGATCTTCCTCTTCTTGTCTTTCCTTGTCTTTCAGAGTGTCAATTTGAGTTCCTAAGGTACTTAATAGATTTGTTTTGAATTCTTCTAACAGGTTTCCTATTTCAGCCCTTGTGACACTTGCTGAAGCAGATTTTGTGACTTCAGATGATATAGCTCTTTTTCCATTTCTGGCTTTGCTCCTAGAATACTTTTCACATAAATCAACAATTTCTTCGAAAGGTAAAGTGGAAATATCACCTTTGCCCATCAAATTAAGATCATCTAAGTATTCCTCTCAAATGCCCTTCAAAAATATTGTTCGAATCAGATCAAGAGACATGGTTCTATGTTTTGATTTTTGTAAAATGTAAACAAATCATTCCAAATACTCCTCTAAACCTTCATCCTCTTGTTGGTTCATTCTAAAGATATCATCTTTAGAATCTTTCGATCTAAAATAAGGTTGGTATTTCTTTAGGAATATTCTTCTCATGCCATCCCAATTAGTTATTGCATGCTCACCAAGTCCCATGAACCATCTTAATTCTAATGCTTTTAATGTTGCTGGGAAGAGTCTATGCCTATGGGTATCACCTGTGTAACCATATGTTTGGCATACTATGTCAAATTCAAACAAGAATGAATCTGGATCTTCTGAAGCCATGCCATAAAAGTTTGGTGACACAGATGGAGGTATGTTTTTCATTTTTATTTCCTCATCATAATTTTCTCCTGGTTCTTGAATAGGAAATTTAAAGGTTGACTCTTCCTCCTCTCTTATATCTTGATTTGGTGGTCCTCTTACTGATCCTCCTCCTTCCTCAACCATTTTGATAGGTTCCTCTGTTGATTTAATTTCTTGTTCAGTGTCACTTGTTTCAAAGAGAAGTTGTTCTAGTGATTTTTCTCCTTCTTGAGATTTTTCAAAATCAGTAGGTTCAAGGAGAGATTGTTGAGTTATTTTACTACTTTCTCTTTTTATAGAGGATTTAGGGAGATGTTTCTTTTGTGATTCGTGTGCCAATAGAATTTGTCTCTCAATGAGTGTGAGTTTTTGCCCTGATTTCTGTTTATCCTCTAATTTTTGTATGGTGACTTTCCCAGCTAGTGTTGTGTGTTCAACTTTTCCTAAAGGGTCTGCTCCTAGTGGTGAATTAGTTTTTGGATGGGGGGTTTTTATGAATCTACCTTTATCATCTCTAGATCTAGACATAAGTAAACATGACTTCTAAAATGATGAATCAAAATTCAATCTATGTTTTTGTTTATTTTTTTTAGAAATCCTCTAGGTGCGCCTCCCCAGCAATGGCGCCAAAATGTAGTGACCAATCCAGGGGTCTAGATTAGACTAAATTTAATGTCAACCAAGGTAAGTAAACTTAGAGGCACGTGTCTAAAATTTATAGACCTAAAAGGATCTCATCTACCTAGATAAGTGTCTACTGTGACAGGCTACAAGACTCTTTTACAAGAGATTGGAATATGTTTCCTTTCACAATTTAAACACCTATATCCTCTAATTTAATTAGCTATTCTAAAATAGAGTGTTACTAGTCTGAGTCTTCAATCATCTTACAAGGATATAGTTCACAAAAACTTTTTCCAGCTAACACACTAAGCATTCATGAAAACCAAAAACTCTTTTAAGCATACTAAAACTCAAATTCATGAAAACAGAGTCCATAGAGATAGTTTGAAATTTAATGTTCAATTAAACCTTTTACAAGATCTTGTTCAATAATTTAGCAATTGATTTTTCAAGCTATTGCCAGAACTTCTAATTAAATTAATAAACTCACAAGCAAGGAAATAACATCAAACGCTATTCAGATCTGAAGGCTAAATCCTATGAAAATGAAACGACAGTGTACCAATCTTCTCGTAGGCCCTTCCACGCTTCAATGGCACACTTAGAAAACTTCAGGTGATGAAAATGTTAACACATAAACACTACAATTGATGAAATGCTGCCTGTGATTAAGTTCTGGAAAATCAATTACATACTAGAACAAAGTTCTAGAATACGTAGTCTTAAGCCTGCTCTTCTCTCCTCCTAGTTATTACCATTTACATCCCAACGTACATGCATTATCGTTTCAGATGTTTCTGCTTTTACAATCAAAAAGGCTAGGTTCGTTTTTTTCTAATCCTAACTAATTTCTAAAACAAAACAAAATCAGTTTAGGTCACTTCAGATTTTTTCTGCTTTTACAACCAAAAAGGCTAGGTTTGACCAGCATTGACCATGTATTCAAGAGCTCCAGATTCGATGCTGAATAGATCTTTCACCATGTATGTACATCCTAGATCACGTCCTTATCCTCTATTTCGATTTTCCTACAATGCCATGTGTCACAACATAAACCAATTACAGGAAGTCATGACATCCCGTAATTTTGTTGAAAATTTCCAATTTTTTACATAAAATTCCACAAATTAAATTTAATGTAAAATAACAATTATAATTCTTCATTAATCAATTTCAATGGACTATGAGGGGTTTATGGGAGAAAATGATAGATAAATGATGGATTTTTAGAAGAAAAGAATGGCAATAAAATAGTACCAATAGGCCTTGAATGAAATAAGCAAAGTTATTAGGAGCAACCTCTCAACCTCTTGGAAACATAAGGAATGCCAATAAATCTCGAACCTTGCTCATCTAATACATAGGGTTTCTCACAAGTTGGGAGACTAAAATATGTTAGTGCGCCTCACTAGATACCTACTTACCTGTATCATGTCCCCGATATTCACAACGAGGCCACCAGGGATAGGTTCAGCTGGAATCCATTCACCATCTTTACGAACATGCAGCCCGATAATGTCATCATCCTGCAGCAATATGGCAATACCTCCTCCGTCTGAGTGAGCGCTCAACCCTAAAACGAGATCGGGTTGTGGACAGGGCGGGTAGTAATGCATTGCCTCTGAGATTTCTGCAAACTTATTGACAAAGCAGTCTGGAGATTGTAAACCAAGATTTTTCGCCAACATATGCAAAATTTTATTGCCAAGCTTTTGAAGCTCCACGGCATACTCCTCTACCATTTTCATAAAATTTGCAAGTGTTGTAGGCCAGAATTTCATGTTTCGCTTTTCTGGAGGCATGAGAGTTAGATACAGAAGATCTGTCCAGTCCAGCTACTGATCGTCAGAGACTACAAAGGCCTGCCCATAGCCTTCGCGTTCTTGCACCGCGTACTTCAGCTTTTCCTCCAATGGAAGTTGAAAGAATTCTCTCGCAATTTCCCTGGTTCGCTCTATCAGCGAATCGAGAATCCCATGATTCACCACCTATATACCAAACTTATATCAAAACATCGCCACGGTGAAATTTTTTCAACTATAAGAGCACTTGCAAAAAAAAATATCCAAGCTATACTGGCCTCGATACAAGGGAATCATTTTACTGCGTCAGTGCCCACTGTGGAGTAGTATTGAAACCGCGTCGAGAACATTACTCAGAAGCGGACATATCATTTGCTTTGTCAATGCATTGCGAATATCCATGAAGTTCAGAGGATTTTCCTTTAGCATCTCTGTATTCAAATTCAAACCGATGTGATTGGAACTTGATTTGATTTGATGGTAGCGTGTAGTAACTGATTAAAATGAGATAGACTCCACTCGAAGTGCCTCTCAAGTTGCATGGGTCTGACTCTTTGT
The DNA here is from genome assembly GCA_031772625.1 of Pinus tabuliformis. Taxonomy (NCBI): domain Eukaryota; kingdom Viridiplantae; phylum Streptophyta; class Pinopsida; order Pinales; family Pinaceae; genus Pinus; species Pinus tabuliformis. The sequence continues at coordinate 1,218,363,927 of CM062817.1, read as the reverse complement.
GAATGTGCAGTTATGCCCAACTAGCTATTTCCATGGCCCACTTCTCGCACTTCCCAACATTCTCCCTTTTCAAGAACACATTTCACGATGGACCAAATATGTAAACCCACCCACAGACTGACATTGGTACACATTCTATTTATTTTGTGTGTACTACTAATTGTGATATAGGTAATAGGGACCACCTCAGCCAATTTATCCACAAGTTTCTCTTGAGATGTTGGACATTGATTGTCTTTCCCCTTCAATAATGTCGGCCTTCTATTCATCTTCCTATTATTAAATATGAATGGATTCCTATTGAGACAAATCTCTCTCAAATGTTCCTCCCACACCAGGTTTCCTATTTGAAGTATTTTCATTTCACTATTCTTTCTTCATCCTGGACAGCCTCTGCTTCTGTTTTTCTTATCCAAACTAAACTCATTCTTCATCAAGTGCATTATTAGCACATTTGGCAAAGATTATCTTACGTGGATCTATCTTATGCTTTGAGATTACTGGACATCATTTAGGATAACCAAAGGTGCCACGAATACAAAGGATTTATGTATGCTCACATCCGAGGTAAACCCATACCACATGGACCAATAGAGGCAATATCAGGCATTGTGGGAATCAAGTATCTTGGAGAAATGGGAAGGAATAAGTGCAGGACTTGCATAAAAGTGGGCCTGAAGATCACAGGTTCCATATTTTACCTTGGTTGGGATTGCAATGATCACATATCAATTGTGGATGCTCAAGAGGTGGTATTGTTCCCAACAAAATCTGATGTTACTGCATGGAGCTCCACCTCATCCTTGGTAAGTGCCACGTTTTTCTAAGAATGAGACTAGCTGTAGGATTTAATTATGTTGCATGGATCTATAGGAATCGATCTCATGACCTTTGCATTTAAATTTTTGAATTTTTTTAGATAGAGTAAGCGTCAATTTGTAGATTCAGGTAGCTTGGTATATGCATCCTTGCTAATCGGTTTGTTGAATTTCATGATTATGTCTTTTGGTACAATGAATTTGATTATGTTCATTTTTAAATTAGTTCCCCAGCTAGAGACATATGGAAACTTATGCAAGAAGAATTTCTTTAATTTGTGGTGCAAAATGACCCTAAATTAAGTAAATTCATACTGTGAACTTGGTTGAATTTATTAAAATTCTGGCTTATTTTAAGTGAACCAGTTTGACAGAATCCCATTGGAAGCAACAAGAGTGTAGAAAATTATCTCCATTAGCAATGTCTGGGACATAATAAGTTAAATTAAGATTCTTCAATCCTCTGGGAATATACTTAAACTATACAGTTTAGTCAGAGTAAGTTTATTTTATACAGGTTAGAGACCTTAGGAAAACATATGCCACATTTGTATGTGACTTCCAATCACATGTCCATTAATCTGAATGAAATGATCTACAGTAGGATATTTTAGACTTTGTCTATATAATTTGCTTTAATTCTGGAAGTTGATTAAAAGTAGTCTAAACAATTCTCATCAAAATGCAGTGAAAAAATAAAAATAAAAATTAATGGCCATAGATACATAAAAGCATGTACCCTTGAAGTCTATTACTATGATAATGGTTCAAGTTGAAATTTATAATCATTCAACTTTAAACTCCATCATTATGATAACAAAACCAAGTTAAGTCTGAAATTTGTTCATGTCAATTTTAAAGGCCAGAGACCAAAAGGAATGAGTATATTATTGTAGTAGGATGGGCCAGTGGTGAGAACCTACCCCTAGAAGATGTGAAGAGTTAGTGGAGAATTGAGATTTGGTTACAAAATGGTCAATCAGTAAACGGATAAAATGTTAACCAATCATGTGACACTTCTTACTTTTGTTTTTAGAAGTCATAGTATTAATATCCATATGTTTACAAAACGGAAATCCAACATATTCAGATTAAAGTGTCAAAGGTGAAAACCAATTGATTAGCACATTAGAACCTCCTTTAAGACAATATATAATATTGAAATATTAAAACATGTAGCACTAGCCATTATATATATATATATATCATTTGGGATAGTAAATACCTAACAATAATGGTAGGATTGAGTTCATTGAAGCCATTAGACACCTACTTTCAAAACACAAGGATATATATATATATATATATATATATATATATATGAAATAAAAATGACAATCTAGCATTATTGATGGAATTTCAAGAGGACACTTAGTTATAATAATGTGATTTAAAATGGTAAGTTAATGTTTATGTGAATACTCAAAATATATAAGAGGGATTTAGGATGATTGTTTAGGGATATCTAAATATATTTGACAGTGTGTAACAGTGCATCGTAGCACTTTCTTAGATAATAATGGGAGAGAATTTAGTAGATCCATGGTTAACTTCTCAATATTAGAAAACTCGTCTACAAGCATAACAAAAGGAAAACTTACACCTATCAATATGCAAGGCATGTGTGAGCCGAGTAAGAATTGACAAGGCCCTAAGTTGTGCTAATAAGTCTTGTGTATGGAACAGATATTGAGAAATTCAAAATGGTGAGGACGCGAAGAAATCAAGGTCAAGGAGGGTCATCACAAGGGCCTCCTACAAATAACCCATTACCTTTACTAGGTTTGGCTCTCATTTTGCATTCCCTAGAAGAAATTAATGAGACTTTAAGAGGGCACCAAACAATTGAAGTGGAAGTAGATCACCCTCCATCAAGGTTGGAAAATCTCAAGGGATTAAGAGACTCTGATAGAGGACCTCCAATCGAGGACATTACTAGGGAGCTCCAAAAGATTAAGCTCCCAGAGTTTGCTGGAGGTCGTGCGAGTGAACGTGTAGAAGCCTGGTTAGAAAGAATGAGAAGGTGCTTCACACTAAGATATTGTAATTCCAATTGAAAAGCTAAAATAGTGATATTCCAACTCAGAGATAGTGCTTTGAATTGGTGGGGAAGCTTAGAGTGTCAACTACACCTCACTCCAGACACAGTTACTTGGGAGTTATTTGAGGAGAGATTCAGGAAAAAGTACCTACCAACAAACTATGAAGAACACAGGTAGGATCCTTCCATGCTTTGGTACTGGGAAATTGTACGGTAGAAGAATATGAGATTAGATTCATGGAATTGGTCAAGTATGTCTCCTACATGGATACTGATCAGCGTGAACTAGATCATTTCGTTTATGGATTGAACCCTAAAATTAGGGAAACGGTGTGGATGTGGAAGCCATCCTCAGTTGCAGAGGCTGTGGAACATGCTCATTATGTTGAAGAGCACCTAGACTTGAAGGGTGGAAATAAAACCATTTTTCCACAACAACCAAGGTTTATGGGGAAGGCCCCTCGTACCTTCCCCAGGGGGGAAGTTTGAGGCCACCTCCATATGGAAACAGGGTTGTACCTAGAGCACCGACAGTGGGGATTTCAATGGTTAATAGCGCAACTTCACTGGCAACTTCAAATATTCGTGCAAATCAAGGTCATACAAGAGGAGCAGTGTTGTGGAGGTAAATCCTCTCTGCGGACAGAGATGATCCCTACTAGCCCAGACCAGGTCTAGCAACAATCAAACAATGCTACCACGCAAGTTCCTAATTGCAAATTAAAAGTGGATGGTGAGAACCTACTTGGATTCCAATGCTAATGTTCGTAGAAGAGACGTCACTCTTGTTCCTTTGCTTTGGCCGGTCACGATCCCCACGATCTCCGTGATTGGACACCTGCACATGCAAAGAACAACACGAATACACGCATAAAATCTAGTAGATGCAATTATATATCAGTCAGAAAAGATATAACTCAACACCAAACATAGGACAATGAGAGTGGAACCATAATGATAGTCATCTATTATTGATAAATAACAAAGAAGAATACAACCATTGTTCTGACGTCAAATCCTCCTTTGGCTAGGTAGTCAGCTACACACGTCTTGCAAAGCTTGTTGGGATGGGAAACAAGCCTCTCTCTCTTTGGGTGACAAGAATCTCCTCACTTAGATTTGGCCTTATGGGTGCAAAGAAGGCTCTTGCAGCTTCAAACTCTTGAACTCCTAGTATTCTCTATCACTATGCTGGAACTACTGACTAGCTTGCTCAAGGCATAGAGGCAAGCTTTTATAGATAGAGAGGGAAGAGATAGGATCAACCAAATTATTCATGGGATTGGCTTTATCATTTGGAAACTTCCATGAAAGGTGGCAAACCACTTCCCTTCTAGGGAGATTCGAAGCCAAACCATCCTAGCTCAACATAGATTCAGTTGGTGAATGGGTTAAGGAGAACCTTCAGAAGCTTGTTCGTTGAAAACTTTACTCAATTCGGTTGGCGCGAGTGCGACTCTAAGACAGAGCGCCAATAGCGCGCTCTCTTTAGAGGATTTCCCTCATTGGCGCGGGCAGTGAATCATGGACCCGCGCTAATGCAAAAAGAGCTGTTTTCATGGGTATTTTGCAGGAGATGTCTTCAGGGCATATGAAGCTCATACTTAGAGGAATATGATGCAAGTGGTTTCAGGTCATGTCACTTCTCACAGGTCCTGGAATGAGTCCTCCAGTGTGTGGGGAGAGGGGTAACAAGGACGGTGACAAATTGTTGTGTAACAGATGCCCCCTAAAGCATGAGGCCCGAGGGAGAGAGAGGGGTGAATTGCTTTACAAGAACATGCGTAACTAAAAACACAGCCGCCAGAGAACCTGCGTAAAGAAGTACAACTGATAGCTCAAATACATGATATATGTGGTATGGGCGCAGCCATCCATAACAGAGTACATAATAATCTAGATCCAAGGTATGGGCGCAGCCATCTAGAGAGGATCGATAAATAGACTCAGGCATGGTCGCAGCCATCCAGTGAATGAGTCATGTAGTGATCATAATAAACCACAGATCGCAGCCTGGATTCCAATAGACAAAATCCAGGGTCTTGCGCTCCATCTCGACCCGAACGGAGTACAAGTCCAAGCATGTGAATACATGGGTTGAAGTCGAACATGCTTGAACATCGTCTGATTACCAGTCAATGATGAAAACTATTAACAGACGCGAGAGGTACCACCAATAATGACAATGGTCCTCAAGGTACTATAGGTACAATCTACGGCGTGCGAATCAATGAGCTGGCGTCGAACACCCGTAGAATCATTCGATCGGAGGCCAATGATGAAAACCTCTCGTCGAACACGAAGAACCTGCCATTGAGGCATGCAGGCTCCAAGGCACCGGAAGGGAGTCTCTAGATCAGCTTCTTGGATAATGAGCTGAATTCGACAGGAAGTGACCTTGATCGAAGGTGGGCCATAGTGTTTCCCACATCATCGACACGAGACAGAGGAAGAATGTTGTGGTGAATTAGAAGTATGTGAGGTATCAGAGGGAGGTTGTAATCCTGCAGAGGTCAACTTCTCTGGAACATATCGGCGGCACAACAGTGGACTTGGTAGTATTTTACATCAACTGAGCAGAGGTCATGGTGACAAGGCAGCGAGCAGATGAGAGGTCAAATAGGATAACCCAAACCCACGGAGGCTAGTGTAAAACAAGATGAGATGTCCCCACCCAGACACGAATGCAGACTAGTGCCATGTTCAAGAGTGACATACTGCCGACACGACAATAATTATGGGTCTATTTCCCCACCATTTATGGCGAGTACCCCAGTAATTTTTGATGACAAGCTTGATGGGGATAGCATATGCTTGCAAGGTGTCGTTACGACAGAATCCGATGTCATTAAGTTTTAACGAGCCTGACAAAGGAAAAACTCGACGTCTTTTCCTATTTAGAGAGTCTGAAAAGACAACAGAAAAGAAAACTCCAGGGGGCTCCTTTTTCGTAAAGTTGTGTCTCCCGAGCCCGAAAAAGTATAAAACAATGCTCGAAAGAACCGCCCGACCATTACGATCGAGTAGTACTTTTCATTTATAGTGACATCGACCTGAAAAAGTAAAAAAGCGATCAACATCACGTCGTTTCGTAACCATTAACGAACTTGAAATGATAAGGGTCCGACGATCTTTTCATTTTTACACGGTTGGAAAAGGGTTTAAAGAAGACTGCCTCTTATTTATGTTTAACGAGTCAAGAGGGATAACTCGGCGATCTTTTCATTTTTAGCGAGTCAGAAAAGAGCTGAAAGATGACTCCACAGTGACTTTTTCGTGTATTTACCGAGTCCGAAAAAGTATAAAATACAACTCGTTTCACCATCAAAGTTGCAAAAAATACCTGTCATGGCACCAGAAGCAAGCGTAAAATCCATTTTCGACCAAAAATATATTAAAATATTCAAAAAACAACTTTTTAAACCTAAATACAAGTCGAAAAGTCTATAAATATGGTGAAAATGTAAAAAATAGAATTACTTTTACTTTTTACCTCTTGCATAGTAGTAGTGGTCCATTTGGGGAGCGAACTTCGAGCAGTGATTACCGCCAATCCGTGCAACCATTTGAGATTCTGCCAGTTCCAGGTAAGAGGCGCTTCCCTTAGCTCCATTTTCATACTCTTTTTATGCATTTTGTTCCCTGATTGAGCCTCTGCAAGGAGGATTTTAAAATTTAGGGTTGCGCCCCATTGGCGCGGGTATCCGGCACGGGTCCGTGCCAATGGGGTGATTTGCCCAAAGGTGCCGCGCCATTGGCGCGACTGTTTTAGAAACAGTCGCGCCAACCGCGCGACCTAACTTTTACCTTGAATTTTCTCATTATTTTTGAAATTCGTCCGGTTTGTAAGCTTACCAGTGTTCCAATAATGATTTATTCATCCTTGTGGGTGCAGGAAACAAGCAAAAATGGTGGTGGAATGGAAAGAACGAGAGCATGATGCCGTAGATGCCTTGGCCATAGAGGATGAGGGATGTATGAATGCTTTGAGAGACTGTGGTCTCAAGAAGTTCTTCCTCACATCTTATCTGCGAGCTCAACCTGAGTTATTACAGTTCATAGTGGATGCTTGGGATGTTGATGACCAAGTATTTTGCTTACAGGATCAAACCTTAGAGCTGGATGTATCTGATGTGTACTTCATTACTGGGCTATCACGGAGAGGGGCAAGCCCTATTTTGACCAGAAGCAGACCTTCTGGAGAGAAAATAGGTGAAGTGAAGGCTCGATTGTGTCCAGAGGCACAATTTGGGAAAAACAGTGCCAAGGTGGATATCGCCACCATCCATGACTTGGTTCTTAAGGTGATATTATTCACCATCACGCGTGCAACTGGGGTACAGGCACCCCATGAGGCGAGCAAGAATCATCTGTTACTAGTGACAGAATGCCTCAGCCCCACCATTTTTGACTGGGCTACAGCGGTGACTACAAATATCAAAAGGCAGCTTACAAAATGTAAGTGCGGGGGAGTGAAACAGTTCGGGTATGGCTCGATTGTGGTGTCGTTCTTCTTGGAACGATTACCCCTCTTCCAGATCCAGGGAGCTGTAGTGGCGGATCCATTGCCACGAGAGCCTAGGATGGCTCGCTGGGCAGCATTGATGCCCAGAGGAGGAGGGGGCCAGCAGATGTCTTGGCGGCCTGAGTTCTTCATATGGCTTCACCATCAGCTGATCGTGGTAGAGGATTGGCCGTACGCGGGGACCAATTTCATGGGGGATCCAGACCTCCCACTGCCAGAGGGAGAGGAATGGGAAGAGGAGCTAGGTATGATCTCTTCGTTTTTTGATGTTTTATGTATTTTCAATTTTTTTATTAATACATGCATGTTCTGATGACAGTCGTATGTATATGCAGATGTAGGCCCAGAGCGACCAGCCGGCTTGTCTCCTATAGCGCGGAGGGGCCAACCCGCAGCTGACCCTCAGGCAAGGGGTGCCGTGGGGGAAGAGCTGGTGCAGAATCTCGAGGGACTCACCCAAGGGATTCCGGGTTATGCTAGATTGGCGGACGTGCCTTTTGCATACCAGAGGCACACAGTGGGGGTGCCGACTCGCATCCATCGTCTGTTGAGACGCTTGGTGCGCGCGGTGACGTGCTATCATGAGCACCACCGCGAATAGACTTCTAGGCTTCTTTCATGCATATTTTTTGAGGGATATGTCGTCCTAGGATGTATCAGGATGAACATGTATTATTTTTTGGACTATGTAATGCACGCGGTGCAAAACTTTGCGACACACATATATATACATATGCCTATGGTTTATTATTGTGATTTTATGTGCTTGCTTGTATGATGTTTTGATTATAAATTACGCGAATGTCTATCTAATACATGATTAGCTAATGCATCAGATAATGTGTTTAATCGTCGTGGAATATGCTGATATGTGGTAAAGTCAAAATTCCTTTCTAACAATTTAACATGTAAGTACAACCTTAAAATGTGACAATCTCTGACGGAATATTTCCCATTGAGCTGATGGACGACAAGTTGAGAGTCTAGGTTAACAAGCAATGTACGAATACCGAGATTAATTGCCTCGGCTAATAATTCAATAACATCGCTATATTCAGCAACATTGTTTGTAGTACAGCCTAAACACACACCTTGAAGATCTATCAACTCACCGTGAGGATCGTAGATCACCCACGCCGTAGAGGACAAATTACGAGTGCTGCGGCAGGCACCATCAGCGAAACCAATGTAAGGTGCACCCGACATCTGCACAAGAAGCAAAAAGACACAATAAGGGGCAATCACGCTTTCAAACCAAGCCAAAAACATGAAAACACACACACACACACACACACGCATGTATAAATCGAAGCGCATGAATCATGCATAGTACTTTTTCAAGTACAGCCCATTACGGGGCTTATCAAGAGGATTACCTTCGTAGTCAACTAGCTCATACGCCCCTTTTTGCAACACTCTCTTTACAATGTAAGGGCCTAGCCACATGGGCTCGAGTTTGCCTGCCCCCAGCTTGTCATTTGCTTGGTCATATAGCAGGACTAGATCTCCCTCTACAAAGGAAAGAGGATGAATGGTATTGTCAAAATGGGTTTTGACTCTCTTCTTTTGAGCTTCGATGGCTAGAGAGGCTAAGCGATGGGTCTCGTCTAACCGTTCTAGATAAAGAAGCCGTTCCTCTACCGGAGTAGTGTTGGGAAGCAACTCGACGGCTATTTTAAACGAAGGAATTTCACATTCTATAGGAAGGGTAGCCTCCAGTCCGTAAACTAGTTGAAATGGAGTGAAACCGGTGGCATCCTTCACTGAGGTTTGGTAGGCCCACAAGGCAGGAAACAACATCAGATGCCAGTTAGACTTATGCATGTCCACAGTACGTTGAAGCATCATAACCAAAATCTTGTTAACGGCTTCAACCTGGCCATTAGATTGAGGATAGTACGGGGTTGAACTATCATGCCGTAAGCCTAGTTGGGTTGTCAGTTCGGTCATCATGTGATTATGAAAATGCTTTCCGTGATCCGTGACGATGGCCTGCGGAACTCCGAACCGCGTAATAACATGATTGAACAAAAACTGCGCCGCTGTATGACCGTCTTTAGTTAATGTGGGCATCACCTCGGCCCATTTTGTAAAGTAATCGACGGCAACGATGATAAACCCATGCCCCCCGGCCGAGCGAGGCTTACAGGTGGTATAATCAATGCCCCATTTTGCAAAAGGGCCTATGGTCACTACAGGGTGCAGCGGGGCCGGTGGCGCACGCATCTTCCGCTGGTATATCTGGCATGCATGACACGAGCGGACAACAAGAATGCAATCCTTAAAAATGGAGGGCCAGAAATAACCAGCGCGAAGGATTTTTTGAGCTGTGGCATATCCGGACATGTGACCACCACAGGCGCCAGAGTGGCAGTCATTCAGGACTCTCTCAGCTTCCTTGAGGGTAAGACATCGGCGGAGAACGGAGTCAACGCCGATACGGTACAGGGTGTCCCCTATGATGCGATAGGGTTGAGACTGATGGCGGATCCGCCGCCGAGCATCTTTGGATACAGTGGGGTGGAAAGAGGACGTTTGCAAATAAACAATAATATCCCCGTACCAGGGATCGAGGGTGCTGATCAGAAAAAGAGTTTCGTCTAGGATATGATCCTCTGAAAGAGAGGGTGCAGAAGGAGATGGTAAGGAACAAAGTAACTCAGCAAAGACCAATGACTTCTTAGACTTGGCAGCAGTAAATTCCAAGTCAAACTCTTGGAGGATTACGATCCATTTTGAGTATTTGCCCCCCAGCAACTGACGTGACAAAATGTACGTCATCGGGTTGCAGTCAGAAATCACGATCATGGTACGCAACAAGATATAATGCCGGAAGCGTTGGACGGCACAAACAGCGGCCAATGCCAACTTCTTGACGTAAGCGTATCGAGTTTCCGTATCCAAGAGGTTGCGGCTGAGATAATATATGACGTGCTCATTGCCATCATCATCATCTTGCACGAGAACCATGCCGATAGTGGTATCGGCGGCGGCTAGATACAGAGTATAATCACGGTGGTAGTTCGGAGGTCGCAATAATGGAGCAGAGACAAGGAGACCCTTGAGACGCTCGAAAGACTCCTGAGCGATAGCATCCCAATGAAAGGGTGTATCTCGCTTCAATAACCGTGTAAAACCCTTAGCCACCTCGGCATAGTTCAGAACGAATCGTCTTAAGAAATTTGCTTTGCCCTGCAAGATCTGCAATTGCTGCAAGGAAGCAGGTGGAGGAAGATTCAGGATAGCCTCGACTTTGAGGGGGTCCAGACGGATGCCCTCTCGGGAGATGATAAACCCGAGTAGTCGGCCTGATTCAACACAGAAGACACATTTGTGAGGATTAAGCCTGATACGGTAGTGTCGACAGCGGAGAAAGATTTCATGAAGATGGGAAGGATGGTCCTCACGTTTGACTAAATGAGCTGGGAGATCATCCAGATACGGCTGTACAATGTGACGGATGTCATGAAAAGCATAGGACATTGCACGTTGGAAGGTAGCACCGACATTCTTTAAACCGAAAGGGAGCTTCTTATAAGAAAAAGTGCCCCAAGGACAGATAAAGGCCGTCTTATGCTGATTAGCGGGCGCGATATTGATCTGGTTATACCCAGAAAAGCCGTCCATAAACGAGTAGATTTCACTTCCTGCACACTCATCAATAAGCTGGTCGATGAAAGGTGTGGGGAAGTTATCCTTGGGACAGGCGCAGTTAATGTCACGATAATCAACACAGACTCGAATAGTACCTTGCTTTTTGTTCACAGGGACTATATTAGAAACCCAATCTGTGAGTGGAATGGGGTAAATGAAACTAGCCGTGAGAAGCTTTTCGACTTCTGCTTTAATAGCTGCGGCCTTTTGGGGGTGCACAGGGCGTAGGCGTTGACGAACAGGCTTAGCACCTGGATACGTAGGTATGTCGTGCACCACTATGCTAGGGTCAATGTCGGGCATCTCTTCGTAGGACCAAGCGAAGACATCACGAAATTCGCGAAATAGATCGGTGTAGAGTTGAACTTCCTCTGGAGTACAAGTGACTCCAATATGAATGTGCTCGACAATCCCTGATACTACAGAGATGTCGATGGGTTGGGTCTGCGTAATGTTTCCCATATTGCCTTCAGAAGACACTTGATAAATTTGAATAGGTGTTTGAAGGGGCTGAAATGGGATACACGAAGCAAACCGTTCGAGACATGCGATCATTTCCTGATGGGCAGGGAGAAACGAGGAACGGTGGTGGTGATCGGACCAAGGAGGTTCCTCAAGAAACATGGTCTCTATGATGGCTTCATTGGAAGGAAATATTTCCTTTAATGGATCCAAAGTAGCATCATCTCCAAGCTAGGGGAAATGATCATACGAGTTGGGAACACCGCTCAGAGGAGCAGGTTTGGGGGGGGAGCCGATGCAGCAACGATTTCGACGTAGTTGAGCTCGGTGGGACTCAACGACATCATATCGCCCTAAGATTCTATCTGATTGGCGGAGGAAGGACCCACGGATCAGAGCGTACGGAAATCATGTTAATAGGGGCGAGATTTGGAGGTGGAAGGGGAAAGACACCCATTAGGGCGGGATCCTTAAAGAGTCCGGCTCCCACACTCTCGAATGATTTGGAGGTATGCTCCACGAAAGGTACATTGCCTTCGGAAGAGGAGGCGAAGAAGGAGAGCTGGTCCACCGTGACAATCTTCCCCTGATGAGGGAAACGAATGAAACAGAAAAGGGAGGAAGCCATGGCTTGCATGGTGTATGTCCAGCTACGTCTGAGGAGGAGGTTGTAGGTAAGATAGCGTCGACAACTTCGACCTCCACTTCTACCATCTTCCCTTCCAAGGAGATGGGCAACTGTTGGAGGATACCATAAGGATGGGACTCTCTTCCATTGAAGGCTTCTAATGTCATAGGAGACTGGCTCAGTGTTGGAGAACCAATAGCTTTCCAGCAGGCGACAAACATGATGCAAGTTGAGGCACCCTCATCAATGACCGTACGATGAATCATTTTACCATTGATGATGACCTGTATAAGGAAAGCGATTTGGTGAGGCAGTCTCGGGGTATGACCCTCGAGATCAAAAGAAATCAGATCCGAGTCAGCCGGGTCTATGCCACCGATGGTTGATAGCAAGGACTTCCTCTGGGAGGGGTAGCTCTGGAGCACTTCTAGAGCGGACATAGCAGACGGAGCCTAAGCTAAGTCCTCAATAATGCTGTAGTGCTAGGAAGCATGAGAATTAGGGTTGTAAGAAGACTTCCGGAGTACACATTTTGGAGGGGGTCGGATAGTCGTCTCAGCGCTAGGTCTTTCGATGTGGAGTGGACCAGAACTGGACGGAGGAGCGCTGGAGGGGACCTCCGGCTCTTTCCCGGCATGAGATGGATATTCTTTTGCTCGAGTAGTGACATGGATGGGAATTGTCCCAGCCATAAATACTTGAGAGCTGAATGAAGAAGAGGGTTGCGATGGATCTGCCACCATTTGAGTTTGCTGTGAAGGGAAAGGTTCTTTAAGCACAACAGGAGTCCCAGGAGCACCTTTCAACAATCGACTAACTTCGAATCGCCTGGGGCAGTCTTTAGTGTAGTGATCCTCATCACAGATAAGACAAGGATACTTAGGTTTACGTTTGGTTCCTTCCTCGGGTGGAGGTTTAGGGGAGTCCTGTTTGGATTTATTTTTGGCTTTCCCTTTCTTTTTCCCTTTTGACGATTTATCCGCCGTGGTGGACTGAACGGAATTAACCTCAGAAGTGTTTCTAGAATTAGATTGAACTTGAGAAGTATTTCCATTAGAAGCATTCCATTTTTGCTTCCCAGGGTTCGCAGATGATTTCTTTGAAGATGCGTTTACAGAGCCAATAACACTGTCAACAGATGGTTTTGGCAGAGCTTTGGATGTTCCGGGTCTCGGGGCATCTGGCAAATAATCATATAAAGTACCTGATTGAGAATAAGTTGAGGTACTGAGCATGCGCGATAGCTTGCTCTTAAGTTACACAAGCTCCCATGGCGATGTCTCGCACAATTGCGGGGACAAAGGAGGTTGTGAACCAGTCAGTAAGGAGTTGATCAGGAATCCAAAACTTGATCAAGCGATGACGCCGTCTCCATTCATGTATATGATCGGATATATGCGTGGCCGTGTCCTATTTGAGAGACGTAAGGAGATGTGTCCCTGTCTCATACCGAATGGGTAACTGAAAATGAGTTAGGAATGCCATAGCCAATGAGTTGAAATCTTGAAATGTTCCGCGATTCAACTCAATATACCACTTAGCGGCCGAGCCAGTGAGAGTCCTTTGGAAGAGGCAGAGCCGGATGGAATCATCAAGCCATGAGTTGGATGAGCACCAAAGGTGATAGGTCATGACATGGGCTTGAGGGTCCTCACCAGCTTTGCCATCGAACTTTGGGCAATCACCGGGTATCTTAGTCGGAACTGGTGGCCAATATGGGTTATGGAGAATGGGATCATTTGTCAACTTGGACACATCTGGAAGTTCCAACGTCACTAAGAGAGGCAACTGAGGATTAAAGGACATTTATGGCTGTGGAAGAGAGGTAGTACCAGGGTTCCAACCAGGTGGTGGTTGCCCCCATGGACTTTGTCCAGATGGGCCTGGCCCATAAGGGTTCTGCCCATAGGGATTTTGCCCATAGGGGTTCTGTCCATAAGGATTTTGTCCATATGGATTCTGTCCATAAGGATTCTGTCCATAAGGATTCTGTCCATAAGCAGATAGTTGACCCTGGGTCTGCCCCCCAGCACCCCATGGATTAGCAACTTGACCTGCAGGTGCAACATACTGTTGCTGATAATTTTGATAGGGGGTGACCTGCACTTGTTGATAATTTTGATAAGGGGTAAATTGAGTTTGCCCCTGGGGTTGCTGGTAACCATACGATTGCTGGGCTCCATACTGAGCCTGATAAGAAGGCCGCGCTTGGTAAGAAGGTTGGGATTGTGACCCACCTTGCATTGGATAACCAATTTGAGTTTGGAGCCCAGAAGGATGTCCTTAAGCAGGTTGAGCTTGGACCATCTGGCCGGAAGGTTGTCCTGGTTGGGTTTGGGATGGACCCATTTGTCCAGAAGGATGAGCTTGTTGGGTAACAGGTTGTCCTTGTGCAACCGAGGGTTGTCCTTACGGGATAGATGGTTGAGCGAGCTGGACAGCCGGTTGACCTTGAGGTTGGCCAACCTGTCCAGAGGGATGACTAGGCTGGGCAGTGGGTTGGCCCTGCTGTGCAGAAGGCTGACCCCCTTGCCTAGAAGGATGACTAGGCTGGGCAGTGGGTTGGCCCTGCTGTACGTAAGGCTGCCCCCCTTGCCCAGAAGGATACCCCTGTTGGACTGCCGGTTGACCTTGTGGAATATAAGTTTGTCCTGCTTGTCCAGAGGGATAACCCTGCTAGATACCAGGTTGACATTGTTGGATGTAAGGTTGTCCTGGTTGTCCAGACGGGTAACCTTGCTGGGTACCAGGTTGCCTTGGATAACCAGAAGGTTGAGTCAGATAAGTAAAAGATGGACCACCAACGGCCGAAGGTTGTCCCTGATAGGGTTGTCCTTGTAGGCCCCCAGGTTGCCCCAGGTAAGACTGGCCATAATATTGCTGCCCTTGGGGGGTTTGCACATAAGATGGTTGGCCTTGGTTAGGCGGTCCTTGAAGCTGTGCAAGCCTTACTTGGCCCCCATGGAAAGTGGTGGCGTTCCAAGCAACAGATAATGGTACCGAAACCTCAACAATAGGTTGAGTAGGCAAGGGTTGAGAAAGCTAAAGGTATTGACCAGTAGAATCGTAATAATAAAATGGACCTTGCGCATTCGGATCCTGAACAGCTTGTCCATAGGCATCATATGGCCCCCCTCCTGGGACGGGACCAGAAGAGGGTGGTGCACTTTGTGCAGGATGGATAACTTTAGGTGTGTGTGCCGACTGGCCACTACTCACTTGACCGTGAGGAGGACGAGCACTAGTGTTCAAGCTGAAGACGTTGTAACGGCACTAACAACCGGAGTTGAATGTGCTATGCAAATAGTTGGATTCATTGGAACTGAAGTGACAGGTGTAGTGTGGACTTGTGAAACAAAAGATCCCGAGGTGGGAGTGATGTGGGGATCCCACATACTCGAAGCAGGGATCCTGGCACTTACTTTATCCCTCAACGACTTGTAGCGTGGGGGGAGTGGAGAAGTAGCTGGGATAGGAGTGTCGATATTTGACAAAATAGGTGTCTCACTCACTCTAGGAGATGTCTCATCCATGTGAGAGGTAGACATTGGAGACGAAACACCAGGGGGGTAAAAGGAATATCGTCCTCTTCAGGATCCCAGATGGGGTTCCAATGAATTTCGTAACCTTTGTCGTCCGGGGCGCGAGAGTTGATCGGTTGGATGCTTGGGATGATAGGAAGAGTATCACTTACAACCGGTACCTTAGGAGCAACGGAAGACGGAGACCCTTGATCACTTGGAACGGGAGTCGACGGTTCAGCCAGGATGACAAACTTCAAACAAGACCTAAGGGAATCTAACGATGAAGGACCCTACTCAAACTAACACACACAATATCTAACCAGGTAATGTTAATCGCGGCCAAATAAATTTTATGATGCAAGGACACAACTTGACCTTTTCATGTTTTAAGAGTCGAGAAAAGGACAAAAAGGTGACTCTGGTCGCCTTCGAATGTTTTGTGAGCCCGAAGTGACAAACTGCTCAAGTGAGCCTTTTCTTTTAAGGAGTCTGAAAAGGATCAAAAGTGACTACTCTGGAGAACTAGGCAAAAGGGTTTACCAAACAAATCCATAAAACTACATATACACCTTGGCAATCGTAAGAAAACCAAGGACTTCCCATACGGCAGTCAATCTTCCCGAATGTTGTGTTCGGTGCGTTACGGCTTGTAAGGCGGAAGATACAGCTTCCTGTGGATAAAGGATGATAACCTAGTGGGGTCTCCCCTATATACGCGACGGTACGTGGGAGCTCAAGTCCGTGCTAGACCACTATCGAGTCACAAAAGGAGGAATCACAAAACCGTAATGTGAAACAACAGTGACTAGGTTTAACGATGTCGGAGCACGTCTCTAGCCTAGACCTCTAATCAGTGAGCGTTATGTTCCAATGCATTTTTAATTTCATTCGGTTCATTTTATGGTTGATCTTTGATTAAGTTTCAATTTCCAGGTCCTACCATATGTAATCTCTCACAATTCCCTACATGCAAGCTATATGCCAAAGAATATCATTTCGTTCGATGAATACTAACTACGAGAGACTTAAGAATTTTTCAAACAAACAAAATTACCACAAACAATCAAGAACCACTCTAATGCAGCTAATGGCAATAAATGAAACTTTTTTTTTTGTTTTAAATCACTAATCAATGAAAAGCTTCTAATTTCAATTAGCTAATTCAACGCAAAAGAGATTGTTCGTTTACTTTCAATGGCAAAGTGCACTAAACAAATTTTGAGAGATAATATCACCGAGTAAAAAGACAAATTTCACTTAATGAGAACACAATCGAATCCCCAAAACACCAAGATAGTCCTTCAAACCAAGACGAAAACACAAAGACCTCTATGAGCTATGTAATCTAAGCCCAAAAGAAGCCAAGCGAAATCCAAGCGGAAAAGAAGCAAATCACTTGAATACCAACAAAAGGCTTTGACAACTACTGAGCAAGTGCGAAAAGTAATCACAAATTCGACTGGACGATCAAAGAACCCAAGACTCCTACGGAAGGCTTGATGCACAAAGCCACTAGATGCCCTAGGGCTAAAATGTGAAATCAATAGAAAGAGGCAAACACCCGAAGGATGGAGGGCTAAAATCAGTCAAACAAGGATCAAACACACTCTAGTAATCGAAAAAGACGTGGCAAGATACAAATCCAAGCTCAGAGGGCTTGAAGACAAGCAAACTATTAAAGTTGACAGGCCTGGCGCGACTGTCAGGCTGCAACTCGCACTTTTATGGGATTGGCGCGGGTTGTCTTTGAGCAACTCGCGCCAATTGGCGCGATTGTTAGGCTAAAAAGTGCGCTAATCAAGTTTGCTGAGTCAAAAACAAAAACAAGCAATCCAGGGCTTGAAAACAGTATCTAGGCAAACTAGGAAGCAAGAGACAGCAAGAAATCCAACCCAGAAAGCTATCTAAGCAATCAAAACAAGAGAAACCAAAGAGACAAGACAAACTCCAATTTGTTTAGTCCGTAAACCAAACCGGAGATTGACTGAAGTGGCGTTGATCTACTTCGCTAAATTATGCAAAGCAATAGCATTTCGAAGGCTACCTGGCCATACTTCAGGCTCCGTCTAAAGTTTACAAATCAAACAACAAGTTAACTCCACATTGGAGTCGCCAAATTATTGTGGAGGTAAATCCTCTCTGCGGACAGAGACGATCCCTACTAGCCCAGACCGCGTCTAGCAACAATCAAACAATGCTACCACGCAAGTTCCTAATTGCAAATTAAAAGTGGATGGTGAGAACCTACTTGGATTCCAATGCTAATGTTCATAGAAGAGACGTCGCTCTTGTTCCTTTGCTTCAGCCGGTCACGATCCCCACGATCTCCGTGATTGGACACTTGCACATGCAAAGAACAACACGAATACACGCATAAAATCTAGTAGATGCAATTATATATCAGCCAGAAAAGATATAACTCAACATCAAACATAGGACAATGAGAGTGGAACCATAATGATAGTCATCTATTATTGATAAATAACAAAGAAGAATACAACCATTGTTCTGACGTCAAATCCTCCTTTGGCTGGGTAGTCAGCTACACACGTCTTGCAAAGCTTGTTGGGATGGGAAACAAGCCTCTCTCTCTTTGGGTGACAAGAATCTCCTCACTTAGATTTGGCCTTATGGGTGCAAAGAAGGCTCTTGCAGCTTCAAACTCTTGAACTCCTGGTATTCTCTATCACTATGCTGGAACTACTGACTAGCTTGCTCAAGGCATAGAGGCAAGCTTTTATAGATAGAGAGGGAAGAGATAGGATCAACCACATTATTCATGGGATTGGCTTTATAATTTGGAAACTTCCATGAAAGGTGGAAAACCACTTCCCTTCTAGGAAGATTCGAAGCCAAACCATCCTAGCTCAACATAGATTCAATTGGTGAATGGGTTAAGGAGAACCTTCGGAAGCTTGTTCATTGAAAACTTTACTCAATTCGGTTGGCACGAGTGCGACTCTGAGACAGAGCGCCAATAGCGCGCTCTCTTTAGAGGATTTCCCTCATTGGCGCGGGCAGTGAATCATGGACCCGCACTAATGCAAAAAGAGTTGTTTTCATGGGTATTTTGCAGGAGATATCTTTAGGGCATATGAAGCTCATACTTAGAGGAATATGATGCAAGTGGTTTCAGGTCATGTCACTTCTCACAGGTCCCGGAATGAGTCCTCCAGTGTGCGGGGAGAGGGGTAACAAGGACGGTGACAAATTGCTGTGTAACAAGCAGCAAATAGGGGCAAGGGTCCTAAGGGAATGAACTCTTTCTAAATAACTCCACAACATTCTGTTCAAAGTCTACCACACATTACTTGTTGGGGATGTGGGGGACCTCATTACAAGCGTGACTCTCCTGGAGCTTCACTCGCACTAGTTGACGGTGAACAATCGACATGGCTATCAGAGGTCGACGCTACCGAATTGTGCAGACGGGGGGACCAGTCTCTTAGTAACCGAGGGATACATGGACAATCTCTATGGAAGTGGTCTCCCCTGCATATGACGCATGGCGACTTAGGCCTTATGAGTGCGGTGTGTGGATTTTTGTTAGATGACGATTGTTTGCCCCCAGTTGCCTTAGGCTCCTTCTGCTTCTTTTCTTTCTTCTTCTTCTCCTTTTTCTCCTTAGGAACTCGGTTCTTTGATCGACTAGTTCCGTCAAGCGAAGAGGAAGGAGGAGAGGAAGATGAAGTAGAAGGCTGGGAGGCAACTCTTGTCTGATCTAACTGTTGACTCGACTGCTCAGGAATGGTGGCATTCTGAACGACATTGGTTGAAAAGAGCCAAACAGGTAGGCCAATTGTCAATCCTGGAAGCGACAATGTGGCCATGTGGGGCGCACCAACATCTCCCCAAGAGGAGAAGGGACTAGGATTCCCACCAAGGGGAACTCCTTGGTTGGTGTGCTCCATCTTTTCAACCTAAAGATCAACACGGGAATAAGGGTGATTGTTCCATTTAAAATAAATTGTTAACGACGCTTTTAGACACAACTTGCTTTTTCAGTTTTAAAGAGTCGAGAAAAAGCTAAAGATGACTCTAGTCTCCTTCGATATTTTAACGAGCCCGAAGTGACAAATGCTCGGTTGGACTTTTTCTGTTATAGAGTCTGAAAAAGGAAAAAAGAAACTGCTCTGGAGATCTAGGCAAAGGGTGTGCCAAACTTTTCGCAAAACCACAGAATACTTTTTACGGTACGGGTGGTCGATCTTTGTGAATGCTGTGTTCACTGCATTGCGATCAGTAGGGCGGCTGACACGGCTTCCTAAGGATAAAGGATATACGCCTATAGGGGTCTCCCAATATATACGCGATGGTACGTGGGAGCACAAGTTCGTATTAGTGCAATCGTCCCTCAGGAGGAATCACCCACCTTCGTAGAGATCGACAGTCACTACGTTTAACGACGCCGGAACACGTCTCTACCTAGACCTCTACTGTGAGTGTTATGTTGCAAAGCGTTGTTAGGTTCATTCAATATATTTTAAGTTGATCTTTTTTTAAAGTTTGTCTTTCAGGATCACCACGAGATGTATTGGTACAAATTCCTAAATGCAGTCTAAGATGATAAGCAAGCTTTATAATCTTTCAACTTTGAAAATCCTAGCTACTAAGGGAAAAGAGAGCGACTATCTTTTCTCAAAGAGCAATCAGCACACTCTAATGCACTCTTCCTAAATCCAACATGCAAACTTATCAAAATGCAAAATGCACAATGCAGGTGTTTGTTTTCACTTTCTTAGTATAAATGCCTACAAAGAAAGCTTTTTGCACAATTTCGAATTTGCTTTTAAATGACTGAAAATAAACAAGTTTACTTTTTCCCAAATCAACAAGGGTAGAAGAGATTACAATCACTTTGTGATTTTTCGAAAGAAATACTTGTTTCGACACTTAAAAAGGACAAATTCAAACCAATAAGCAAAAGCAAACGATAGATCAAACTGCAAACAGCCAATGAACTCTCTTCTAAGATCACAATCAATCACTCAATCATATCTGAATCAAGGCTACAGGATGACTATTTTGCTCATGCAAAGGAAAACTATAAATGACGCCACAAACACATAAAAACACTTACAGTCTTTTTGTACAAAAATGAGGCTGAATACAAGCAAAGAAAAGGGATTACAGATGTGGTACCTATGCTGGTTAAAGGCTACAAAAACAGAGATCAAAACAGGGCAAAAGACAGCAAGGAACCCCAGTTGCACAAGGCCACACTGGTTCAGCGCAGGTACAACACTGTCAGTTTGACATTCAGCGCAGGTAGCCTTCACGGGACCTGCGTTGAAATGCAGACTGCCTTCACAGTGCCTGCGCTGAAAGGAGAAACTCTCGTCTCTCTTGGTTTCCGGGTCATAAAATGCTCAAAAATCAACTGTTTCAGGCCAAATCAAAAACACAAGCAAGGTATAAACAGAGGGATACTTTAAAAGGGTACTAAAGACTATCACAAAGGATCATCAAATCATTTATGAGTCCATTGTTAAGATCATAGACAAAAACCCAGTAAAGGATCAAAGCAGCAACATTCTACTTTGCAAAGCAGTTCGATTGTTGCCGTTGAGTCTATGAAGTAAACAATGATGCAAGCTCAAACAAAATGACTTAAAACAAAGTTCTTCCCCAGTGGAGTCGCCAATTTGTTGTGGGGAAAAATGCCTATGTAGGACAACCCTATCCACCTAAGGCGTGATAGTGCCTTAGCAACAAATGAATGTAGCTACTTTGGTTTCTTTCCTTTATGAAAATCAAAAAGAGGAGATTGGTAGACTTACCGTTATCTTTCGGTTGTCCCTCGATCTAGATCCTCTCCGCTTTGTGTGTCCACAGCTACTTGCCTCCTCGCTTTTGCACCCACAAGATCACAAGAGAATAGCTACCTGTGACAAGAGAGCAGCTACATGCAACAAGAGAAGGACACAATACAAGGACAAATATCCATATTCATAAATGATTCAGGATTAGAAGTAAAGCAAATACACTAATGCAAATCATACAATAAACACCAGCATATAGGAAAGAACCAAGAAGCTTTATTGATTGATAAACAGGGTTCAGGAAGAGATACAACCCATAGGGTTCCAACCCAGCATCTCCTTCCCAGCAGCAAGGAATTCCTTCTTCAGCCCCTTTCAAAAGCATAAACACCCAATGATCCAACCACAATCCAACAGCAATTCTTTACAATACAATCCAACCTCTCTAGACCTCATGAGAGAGCTCTATATATAGGAGTTTTGGAGAAAGGATGAGTCAGCTTGAGGCTTGCATGAAGCTGACTAGTGTCCTCTCCCACTTCAGTTCTTGAGTCCACTTGGAGATTCTTACTTCCACTTGGAGATTTGGAACCTCTTACTCATCACCAGTCGAATTCCCTGATCCAAGTGTCATTTTGGAAGCTTCCTGGGCATTGACACCTTGAGGAATGAGTCTGCCACTTGTCCAAGTACGCTCAGCGCAGGTGGCCTTCTTTGCAGTTGACATTCAGCGTAGGTACAGAGTGGAGCACTTGACATTCAGCGCAGATGCTCAGTGGAGCAGTTGACATGATCCAGAAATTGCTTGTTTTTGAGTGTTTTCAGGTGGAGAAGTTTTATAAACTGTTGTGGTTTGCTGGCCTTGTTCCTCTAGGGGTAGGAACAACATGTTTAGGGACTTTGGATCCCTTAATTATTGACATTTCATGCTCAGCGATACAAGGCACAAAAATGTCTATAACAGTTGCCCCCTAAAGTATGAGGCCATTTATCGGGTGAAATGCTTTATCCAGGGGAGTCCGAAGTTCATCCATTTGCTGGGAGGAGACCTGTAATAAGATACAATACAATACATTATGATTCATTCTGCTTTCATGATCTAGCTAAGGTGGGCATTCCCATGCTCAGCTTTATAAATACATTTTGGTACATAGAACAAACGATTGTCTGATGGTAGACTGATAGTTCTGGCGAAACTATCATCCTTTGAGGAGGATGATCATCTGCTGCAATGATGTACATAACAAATGTCTTTATTTTCCTGAATATATTATCGCAGCCCAGATGGATGAAACTAGATCTGGGGTCTTCAAACTCATTCGATCTTCACTCTAAGTACAAGTCGATCCATGTGAGAATTGCGCTGAAGTCGAACATGGAAAGACATCGCTTGATTACCGGTCAATGATGTAAACCGTTAACAAGCGCGAGAGGAATCACCGATAATGATAATGACCCTCAAGGTACTGCAGCACAATTCACGTGGTGTGAATAAAGGACTTGGTGTCGAACACCACGCGAAATCTTCTGGTCGAAGGTCATTGATGTATACCTGTCGTCGGAAGTGAGAAACTTGCCATTGAGGCATGCAAGCTTCAAAGTACTGAAGGGGTTGTTCCTAGATCAACTTCTTGGATAATGAGCTGACGTCGACAAGAAGCGATCCGTCAAAGGAGGGCCTTAATGAATCCCACATCAGTGACACGGAACGGAGCTAATGATTTTAACGGAGGTGAAAACAATCTGTGACATATGATTCAGGGTGGCGGTCATGAAATGGATGAAGGATAATGTATGGCAGTGGATGGGACCTGGTTGACTCTTTCTGAACGACTTCTCTTGAACATATGGCGACACTGATGCGATGGATCGGTAGCATTACCCCAAATACGGATGGTGTGGCAAAGACCATGGTGATGTGACCGGTGAATGAAACAACCCAACCCGATGTGATACGGAGGAAAAGTGTCATGTTCAAGAGCGACCTGCTACCATCAAAGACTTCTCGATTTTTCCCAATTTTTCCCCAGTCATTTCTGACCAGTACCTCTTTATTTTTGTCAAGCTTGAGGAGGATAACATATGCTTGTTCTATAACCTGCCCTTCGGGCAAGCCCATCGCTATGTTTTAACGAGCCTAGCGACAGGGAAACTCGTTCTCGCCTAAAGACAAGTTTGTCGCTATTTAATAATTTTAACGAGTCTAACGACAAGGAAAACTCGGCCCTTTTCATTTTTAGAGAGTCTGAAAAGGTACATAAAGTCAACTCCAAAATTCCTTTTTCGTCATCTAATCCCTTAAGTCCGAAAAAGTATAAAACAATACAGAAGGGATGAGTTTTCGGTACTTTTAACGAGCCGAACAAAACAAGTGCTCGATCTTTTTGTGCAATAATCCCTCAGGTCCAAAAAGATTAAAATCTAGAGGAGGGATAGCTCTTCCTGTCCTTTAACGAGCTGGAAGGCCAAAACTCGGCAATCTTTTATTATTTTACGAGTCAATTGAAAAGAGCTTAAAGAAGACTCGTCTTTTGAGGAACGAGTGATGAACAGGGATAGCAGCAGATTCCAGGTACAGGTTGGAATTTTCCAATCACGGCAGTGTCACAAGGATGGCTAGGTGAAATCACTCTTCGCAGCTGTTCCTCAAAATGGGTAAACAATCATATGGAGGTAAACGATCGGCCAAATGAACGGTGGAGGTGAGGCTGCAGAAACACGACCAAGGATTTTATATGGTTGATCAGGTTACATACTCAATAGTTATTTACCGGGAAGTTCATTTTTTAACGAGCTTAAACTCGCTCAAAGCTTATGTTTATTTTTTAACGAGCAGGAACTATGCTACTAAAACTGCTCGAAAGCTTATGTTTATTTTTTAACGAGCATGAACTATGCTGCTAAAACTGCTCGAAAGCTTATGTTTATTTTTTAACGAGCATGAACTATGCTGCTAAAACTGCTCGAAATACCAGTCATATGATAAGATTGTCTCATTGTGAGATCTCTATTTTTTATGGAGCTTCATCTCACTACGCTTTGCTCCGCACCGTTCCTTTATGCAAGTTCGGAAACGGCTAACCCCAAAAACAGATAAATAACCGGTTCCGACACAGCTAACCTAAAAAGCGGGTAAATAGCCGCTCTTTTCTTGCACTCCAAAAGGGTTTGCATGCCCCTAGGTATAAAATATGATTTCAAGGTTGCCCCTCCTCCTTCTCACTTGTGTTTTTCTTTGGGTGTTCACAGCTACTTGTCGTCTTGCTAGTTCAGTTTAACGATACTTGTCTTCTCGTTAATTTTAACGGGTCTATACGATACTTGTCTTCTCGTTAGCCCGACTTTTAATAGATTTTTCGCAAGATCGCAAGAGAAGAAAACTACTCAAAGACAAAACATTGGTGTTATTGAGGGAGGCTTACCTCTTTCTGGTTACCCGAAGATTGTTTCGTTAGACAAAACACTTCCTTGGCCTACCTTTTTCAGGTTAGCTAAAGATTGTTTCGTTAAACAAAACTCTTCTTCGGCAATGCCTACCGAAATAGACAAAGATGGGAGATGGGCCCCGTCTCTTCCAAGTACCTTGACAAAAGAATCCTATTCTAGAACAACCCTCTTTCCTTCATGGACGGGGTACGGACTAGTCATATTCTTTCGCGGAAATCCTACCTTATACCCAAAGTTCTTCGCCAAAGCAGACCAGGACGCATGCCCCCTGGGTTCCAATCATGTCCTCCCGAATTACTCGCGTTCATCAGGAGGACGGATCGTGGGTTGAGACACTTCTTGCATGAATAGACCATTTAGGGATGGTAAGCGACTATTTGCGATGTGTGATCCGGGAAACGAAAGTTGGTCCACGAGCTTGACCATTCTTCCTCCATGTGGAAAACACATTACTCTAAAGAGTGAGGAGACTACTGCTCCTATGCAATATATATAGTCTCGTCCAAGGATTAGGTTATAATCCAAGGGTCCTTGAACGACCATCATGTTCATTTGAACGGTCTTCCCCTTCAGTGTTATTGGCACATTGGGGAGGATTCCTAAAGGGCGACTGGTTCCTTTATCAAAGCCTGATAGATTTCTCATCTCAGGCAAAAGCGCAGGCGAACCAAGCGCTTTCCAAGCAATAGAGGAAAGGATACTCACAGATGCCCCCTCATCAATGATAGTGCCAGCCATTACCATTCTGTATATTTGACAAATAATTCTGAATGGTACACTGGCTGGCAACCGGGGTCTGCCTAGTTGGTTCCAATCAAAGGACACAACCAGGTTGCTTGGTGGTGGGATCGAGTAAACGGCCGGATAGCGCTCTGATGAACTTCCTTCCTGCGATAAAGGAATGGTGGCATTGCCCCCTTGATCATCAGAGTCAGTGCTGATGAAGAGAATCTGGACGGTGTCGTCTTGATTCTCCTCTGTGATGGTGTCATTCGAAGATGGAGCCTCTGAAGGCAAAACCGGGTCAACTGCCGTATCAACCTTTTGACTTTCGTCAGGCATGGATCCAGATGGTTCATCTTCAATGACAGTTGCTTCGGCTGACCACCTGGGCAGGTCAACCGGATTCTCAACTAGCGAGGGACATGGCAAGAGTTTTTGATATCCAGGAGGAAGATTTGCTCGTAAAATCGGGCGATCTTCCAGAACTCTTTTTGCCTCATCTAAGAAGGGACAACGGTGGATGGCGTGATCGCCTTCACACAGTCTGCAGGGAAATTTAGCTTTCCCGCTCTGTCCTGGAGCTTCACTCCCACTAGTTGACGGTGAACAATCGACATGGCTATTAGAGGTCGACGCTACCGAATTGTGCAGACGGGGGGACCAGTCTCTTAGTATCCGAGGGATACATGGACAATCTCTATGGAAGTGGTCTCCCCTGCATATGACGCATGGCGACTTAGGCCTTACGAGTGCGGTGTGTGGATTTTTGTTAGATGACGATTGTTTGCCCCCCAGTCGCCTTAGGCTCCTTCTGCTTCTTTTCTTTCTTCTTCTTCTCCTTTTTCTCCTTAGGAACTCGGTTCTGTGACCGACCAGTTCCGTCAAGCGAAGAGGAAGGAGGAGAGGAAGATGAAGTAGAAGGCTGGGAGGCAACTCTTGTCTGATCTAACTGTTGACTCGACTGCTCAGGAATGGTGGCATTCTGAACGAAATTGGTTGAAAAGAGCCAAACAGGTAGGCCAATTGTCAATCCTGGAAGCGACAATGTGGCCATGTGGGGCGCACCAACATCTCCCCAAGAGGAGAAGGGACTAGGATTCCCACCAAGGGGAACTCCTTGGTTGTGTGCTCCATCTTTTCAACCTAAAGATTAACGCGGGAATAAGGGTGATTGTTCCGTTTAAAATAAATTGTTAACGACGCTTTTAGACACAACTTGCTTTTTCAGTTTTAAAGAGTCGAGAAAAAGCTAAAGATGACTCTAGTCTCCTTCGATATTTTAACGAGCCCGAAGTGACAAATGCTCGGTTGGAATTTTTCTGTTATAGAGTCTGAAAAAGGCCAAAAGAAACTACTCTGGAGATCTAGGTAGAGGTTGTGCCAAACTTTTCGCAAAACCACAGAATACTTTTTACGGTACGGGTGGTCGATCTTCGTGAATGCTGTGTTCACTACATTGCGATCAGTAGGGCGGCCGACATGGCTTCCTAAGGATAAAGGATATACGCCTATAGGGGTCTCCCAATATATACGCGATGGTACGTGGGAGCACAAGTCCGTATTAGTGCAATCGTCCCTCAGGAGGAATCACCCACCTTCGTAGAGATCGACAGTCACTACGTTTAACGACGCCGGAACACGTCTCTACCTAGACCTCTACTGTGAGCGTTATGTTGCAAAGCGTTGTTAGGTTCATTCAATATATTTTAAGTTGATCTTTTTTTAAAGTTTGTCTTTCAGGATCACCACGAGATGTATTGGTACAAATTCCTAAATGCAGTCTAAGATGATAAGCAAGCTTTATAATCGTTCAACTTTGAAAATCCTAGCTACTAAGGGAAAAGAGAGCGACTATCTTTTCTCAAAGAGCAATCAGCACACTCTAATGCACTCTTCCTAAATCCAACATGCAAACTTATCAAAATGCAAAATGCACAATGCAGGTGTTTGTTTTCACTTTCTTAGTATAAATGCCTACAAAGAAAGCTTTTTGCACAATTTCGAATTTGCTTTTAAATGACTGAAAATAAACAAGTTTAATTTTTCCCAAATCAGCAAGGGTAGAAGAGATTACAATCACTTTGTGATTTTTCGAAAGAAATACTTGTTTCAACACTTAAAAAGGACAAATTCAAACCAATAAGCAAAAGCAAACGATAGATCAAACTGCAAACAGCCAATGAACTCTCTTCTAAGATCACAATCAATCACTCAATCATATCTGAATCAAGGCTACAGGATGACTATTTTGCTCATGCAAAGGAAAACTGTAAATGACGCCACAAACACATAAAAACACTTACAGTCTTTTTGTACAAAAATGAGGCTGAATACAAGCAAAGAAAAGGGATTACAGATGTGGTACCTATGCTGGTTAAAGGCTACAAAAACAGAGATCAAAACAGGCAAAAGACAGCAAGGAACCCCAGTTGCACAAGGCCACACTGGTTCAGCGCAGGTACAACACTGTCAGTTTGACATTCAGCGCAGGTAGCCTTCACGGGACCTGCGTTGAAATGCAGACTGCCTTCACAGTGCCTGCGCTGAAAGGAGAAACTCTCGTCTCTCTTGGTTTCCGGGTCATAAAATTCTCAAAAATCAACTGTTTCAGGCCAAATCAAAAACACAAGCAAGGTATAAACAGAGGGATACTTTAAAAGGGTACTAAAGACTATCACAAAGGATCATCAAGTCATTTATGAGTCCATTGTTAAGATCATAGACAAAAACCCAGTAAAGGATCAAAGCAACAACATTCTACTTTGCAAAGCAGTTCGATTGTTGCCGTTGAGTCTATGAAGTAAACAATGATGCAAGCTCAAACAAAATGACTTAAAACAAAGTTCTTCCTCAGTGGAGTCGCCAATTTGTTGTGGGGAAAAATGCCTATGCAGGACGATCCTATCCACCTAAGGCGTGATAGTGCCTTAGCAACAAACGAATGCAGCTAGTTTGGTTTCTTTCCTTTATGAAAATGAAAAAGAGGAGATTGGTAGACTTACCGTTATCTTTCGGTTGTCCCTCGATCTAGATCCTCTCTGCTTTGTGTGTCCACAGCTACTTGCCTCCTCGCTTTTGCACCGACAAGATCACAAGAGAACAGCTACCTGTGACAAGAGAGCAGCTACATGCAACAAGAAAAGGACACAATACAAAGACAAATATCCATATTCATAAATGATTCAGGATTAGAAGTAAATCAAATACACTAATGCAAATCATATAATAAACACCAGCATATAGGAAATAACCAAGAAGCTTTATTGATTGATAAACAGGGTTCAGGAAGAGATACAACCCATAGGGTTCCAACCCAGCATCTCCTTCCCAGCAGCAAGGAATTCCTTCTTCAGCCCCTTTCAAAAGCATAAACACCCAATGATCCAACCACAATCCAACAGCAATTCTTTACAATACAATCCAACCTCTCTAGACCTCATGAGAGAGCTCTATATATAGGAGTTTTGGAGAAAGGATGAGTCAGCTTGAGGCTTGCATGAAGCTGACTAGTGTCCTCTCCCACTTCAGTTCTTGAGTCCACTTGGAGATTCTTACTTCCACTTGGAGATTTGGAACCTCTTACTCATCACCAGTCGAATTCCCTGATCCAAGTGTCATTTTGGAAGCTTCCTGGGCATTGACACCTTGAGGAATGAGTCTGCCACTTGTCCAAGTACGCTCAGCGCAGGTGGCCTTCTTTGCAGTTGACATTCAGCGCAGGTACAGAGTGGAGCACTTGACATTCAGCGCAGATGCTCAGTGGAGTAGTTGACATGATCCAGAAATTGCTTGTTTTTGAGTGTTTTCAGGTGGAGAAGTTTTATAAACTGTTGTGGTTTGCTGGCCTTATTCCTCTAGGGGTAGGAACAACATGTTTAGGGACTTTGGATCCCTTAATTATTGACATTTTATGCTCAGCGATGCAAGGCACAAAAATGTCTATAACACTTTCCCTATATCAACACCCAATTTTGTCAGAATTCAAGGATGTTTTTCCTATGGAATTGCTTGGATTACCTCCTGTAAGGGAGATTGATTTCACAATAGACCTAAAACCTGGTGCAGAACCAATATCTAAGACACCCTATAGGATAAAGACTCAAGAAATTTGTGAGTTGCAGATGTAGTTAAAAGATCTTTTAGACTTGGGATTTATTAGACCTGGTATTTCACCTTGGGGTGCACCAGTGATTTTCGTCATGAAGAAGGATGGTTCCTTAAGGCTATGCATAGATTATAGGGACTTGAATAGAGCAACAATAAAGAATAGGTATCCAATACCTAGAATAGATGACCTATTTGATCAAATGAAGGGAGAAATAGTTTTCTCAAAGATCGTTCTATGATTTGGATACCACCAATTGAGGATTAAGGAAGGTGACATCTCAAAAACTGCATTTCGAACTCGGTTTGGGCACTACGAGTTCATAGTTGTTCCATTTGGTTTGACCAATGCACCAACAATATTCATGAGCCTCAATGGTGTGTTAGATGTGTTTGGACCAATTTGTGCAAGTATTTCTGGACGACATTCTTGTGTATTCAAAGAATGAGAAGGAGCATGAAAAGCACCTAAAGGTTGTATTGACTTGCTTAAGGGAAAATCAATTGTATGAAAAATTGTCAAAATGTTCGTTTTTTCAGAAGGAAGTTCATTACCTTGGGCACATCATTTCAAGAGAAGGGATTTCAGTTGACCCGAAAAAGGTAAAGGCCATAGTGGATTGGCTATTACCAAAAAATGCTCATGAGGTGCATTGTTTTATTGGGCTAGCAGGTTATTATTGCAAGTTTATGGAAGGGTTTTCAAGGATTGCAAAACCCATCACCACATTACAGCGAAAGGGGTTAGGTATGAATGGACATATGAATGTGACACTGCATTCACTGAACTAAAGAGGTTACTAACTAGTTTACCGATCCTTCTAGTACCGGACATGGAAAAAGACTTCACTTTCTACATCGATGCTTCGAAGCAAGGATTGGGAGTAGTATTGATGCAAGAAGGTGGAGTAATAGCTTACGCATCTACAAAATTGAAGAAACATGAAGAGTTGTATGCTACCCATGACTTAGAGTTAGCAACAATGATGTTAGCTTTGAAACTGTGGAGACACTACCTCGTTGGGAGAAGATTTGAGTTAAGAACAGATCATGAAAGCTTGAAGCACCTCTTCACTCAAAGGGAGTTGAATGTTAGACAAAGGTAGTGGAGCAAATTTATGAGTGAGTATGATTTTGAGATCTCATACATTAAGGGAAAGGAGAATGTGCTGGCCGATGCACTAAGCAGAGGCCATGAACCTTCTCCCTAGTACCCTTGAGGGTCAATTTGAGGGAACGCGTGTTGGAGAAACTCTTTGAAGATAGTTGGTATCTAAAGGTTATATCAACACTCCAGAGTGGGAAGCAGATAGAACCAAAGTTTGAGGGATATGTCCTTAAACCAGATGGACTATTGAGATTTCAAGGGAGAATGTACATACCTATGGAAGGGGGTATAAGAAAAACCATCCTTGAAGAGTCACATAGAGCACTCTATTGTGCACATCCTGGAGTGAAGAATATGTATGTGGACATGAAGAAAATCTTCTTTTGGACATGAAAGAAGCATGACATAGTTCAGTTTCACCAAATGTCTTGAATGTCAATGAGTGAAGGATGATCATTGCCATCCAATAGGACTCCTACAACCACATGACATCCCTATGTCTAAACGGGAGGTAATTTCTATGGATTTTGTTGTGGGTTTTCCACTCATGCCACAGAGGCACAATGCTATATTGGTTGTAGTTGATAAATTGACTGAAAGTGCCCATTTCATCCCAGTGAGAGACACTTACACTGTTACTCATGTGGCACGAGTTTTTATAAGTGAAGTTATTCGACTACATGGGTTACCCACAAAGATCATTTCTGATAGCGACTCTCAATCTACATCTAGGCTTTAGACAAGTTTGCAGTCAACACTAGGGACTCAATTGAACTTGAGCACTGCATATCATCCAGAAACAGATGGCCAGACTGAAAGAGTAAATTAGATTATGGAAGACATGCTTAGAATGTACGTCATGGATAATCAGACTAAGTGGGAAAGGTACTTACCATTGGTAGACTTTTCCTATAATAACAGTTACCATAGTTCAATCGGGATGCCTCCTTATCAAGCTCTATATGGGAGGCCATGTAGGATGCCATTAAGTTGGGAAAAGTTGGAGGAATGAGTAATAGTTGGGCGAGAATTAGTTCAAGAAATGGAGGAATAGGTAACACAAATTTGACAAAGGTTAAAGGAAGCACAAGATAGACATAAGAGTTATGGTGATTTACATAGGATTTGTAGTGGTTCCACCTAGGGTACTAGACTAGACTCTATATTTAATATCGACCGAGGTGCGTAAGCTTAGAGGCATGGTCTAAAATATATAGACATAAAGAATCTCTGGCCAAGTGATTATGATGTAGGTTACAAGGCTTCTTTACGGAAGATCGGAATATGTAGCCTATCATTCACACACCTAGATTACCCTACTGATATGCTTGATTACAGTGCTTGTTATGAGATGCATCTATCAAATCAAACCGTGAACCTAAGTACTGTGTATGACTGTAACAATGATTTTAACCTCCTTACAGAGATATCACCCAGAAAACCCTTGTTTGGTAAACACACACAGCATGCAAAGATATTTACACTATCAAACTATATAAAGAGAACATAAATGAACTGTTAAACAAAACAGAGTTTATGATAATGTCTCTATAAGTCACACAGGGATCGAATCCCTTACAAGACTCCCTTCCAGATCCTAGTGCTGACCATTCAACATAACCATAAACCATTCATAAGCGCACACCATATACATGCAATGAAAATCAAAGGCTATGGAAATCGAAAGCTATGTAACTACTATGCAAACCATAGGCTGTGTAAATCGAAAGCTATGTAATCGTAACTGTGATGCAAACCATATGCTATATAAATCGAATCCAATATAAATACTGTGCGAACATGTGATAACCGAAATGTAACAAAACAAATGAACAGTATACCAATCGAAGAACGCAGGGCCCGTCCGCGTCCTAAGGGTACACTGGCTATAACCGATCAGCTATCAAATCAATGCAAGAGGTATACACACGTCGTGACTGTGAATAGGTCTTTGTATTAACTTAAAACTCTGTTCTGAGAAAACGATTCAACGATTAACCCTTCAAACATTAACCTGACTGTATTTACATATGCGTACGCACAGCCATGTCATCGATACAATGAATGTACATTCGGCTGTTGTCGCTTTTATTACATAAGCCTTTTCAAAATGTTTCCATGCTAAGTGTTTCAAAAAGAACAAAAACTAAAATGAAAATGGAACGATGCTGTTGCTGCTTTTATCTGCCAGAGTGCCCTGCTTTGACTTGAGTTGACCGCATACATAGGAGGTTCGATTTGGCTGGGAGATAGGTGTTTGTCCATGCTTGGACATTTTGCTTTTCGCCCATGCCTTTCATTCTAGCTCATCTGCTGCGCCACATGTCAAACGATAAGCTCATTACAGGATGTGGGTACTTCCTGTAACCATGTCATCAAAAACTTCCAATTCTTGAACATAAAACCCCTAAATTAATTTCTATGCAATTTAATAACTATAAAACGATTAATAATCAATATTCAAGGATTTTGAGGGATATATGATGAAAATGTATGGATAAATGATATGTTTTTGGGAAGGAAAAAGGGTCTTGGGATGATACCAACATCTCTCCCCGACTTAAGGACTTAGCATGTCCTCATGCTACCCCAGAAGTACTCCCCATGAACTCTGTCCCTGCATGGATCTCTGCTGCCTTGAGCAAGGTATCTACATTCTTCTTCACCTGGTGATCTTTCTGTCCCTTGAGCTCCTGCTTTAACTTTTTATATTTTTCTTTAAGAGCCTTCTTCTGATTGTACCACTTAGTGGCCTAGTTGGAAATCTCAGTTTGCTCAGTCTCCAACTCACTGATTCTTTCCTTTAGCTTTTCATTTGTTTTCTGTGTTTCTTTGCTTTGCACCCTGAGCATTTCATTTTCCCTTTTAATAAATTTTTCCAACATGTTAGCTTCCATGAGCTCTTCCTTCAATTCTTCAATTTGTTTTTCTAATTTCTTCTGTCTTTTGGTGGGAGGTGGTGAACATTTTTCCTGTTTGTTACGGCTCTCTACCTCCATGTCAACTTCTGGTGCTGGTAGTGAATGGTCACCACTCTCAACATCCATTTGTGCAGGTGCATGAGATTCAAACTGGTCTTCTTGCAACTGAGTTTTTGGTGTCCTCCTTGTTCTTCGTGAGTAGGTGGTAAAAATTTTGTCTTTCTCAGCCCTCTTGGCATCCTCTTTTTGCATGTTCCTGGTCCTTATGCTGCCCACAGGTAGAGGTGCTCTGCTGGCTTTGGACACTGGAATTTCCTCATCAATGTCCTTCATAAACCCTGAATCTTCTTGCACTTCCTCTTTTTCCTCCTCATCTTTGATTTGATTGACAGCTAAGAATTCTTTCCATGGCTTCCCTCGCTTCTGCAACTCATGTTCAATGAGGATTTTAATTAGGCAAAAATGGTACAGCTTTTGTCTTCATTCCCCTTTTGCTTCTGGATAGTTTTGGCCATCTTTGTTAAACTTTGTAGCAGAAAATATGGCACACTGATTACACATTGTTTCTTTAAATGGAGGAGTAGCTTGATGTGGTATAGATAAACAATACTATACCTACCTTCACAGGTTATGAACTTTTGAAGAATGTAAACCATTTCATCCCAAGGATGAACTAACCAGCTTCTTGGAACACCCTTCTTCCAGTTTACTGAGGAAACTCTAGATCTGGACATGAACTGTGTCCATGATTTCTCCTTAAATTGTTTGGTTTTAAAGTACTTCTCTCCTTCAGGACTAATTCCAATTGCCTGAGCTATAGTATCCTCTGAGATTCTGAAGGATAAGTTGCCTATTAGGGCCTTTTCTCCATTAAAGGTGAAGGCAAATTGCTTGGTGATTTCCTCATTACTCCCATGGAATTTTTCCAGAAAAGGTAACCACTGTGTTTCTCTAAGAATCTCAATGCAATCCTCATGGTATTGTGAGCTGTCGAATATACTGGGTTCGACCCTATTAGTCATGGTGATGGCAGAGGGTTGTGCCTCTAACCCTTCTCTGTCTATACTCTTTAAAATTTAAACACAGAAATGTCGAGTTGGTTACCTGGTATATATCGCTTCCTTCAGTCTTCAATATGGTGCTTGGCCGGTCGATATGACTGTGATGGGAGTTAGAAATAGAATGGTGATGCTTTCCTTTTTCGGCGCTCACTGGTTTCACTGTGTAAACCGACCCCAAACGGTGATACTCTCCTCGGCGCTCCTTGCTTCAGATTTTCACTTTGTAACTCCACCCAAATGATAATAATCTCCTCGCGCTCCTTGCTTCTGATTCTCACCTTGGAAGTTATGGGAATCGAGGGTGGAAAGGATGGTGAAATAACCCTGTACTCACTTCACAATGTAATCATTCATTTAAAAAAACAGAGTGTTGTACGCTTGCATGCATGTTACCACAAGAACGCTGAGAGCGTACCCATAGTGCTGGGCTATAATGCTGGGTGGCGAAGTTATGATTCGGCTGTGTGTGGAGTAAAATATATATAGGCCGCTTATTATGATTTGACTGTATGGAGTGAAATATATATATAGGCCGCTTCCACATCTATCTCATCCTTTGTATTTAAAAATACACAGCTCACCACATGCCCTTTTCAATTAGTATTCGGTCATATAGAGAATGTTGGTATGCCTGTAGGGTATATGACAAGGTGGATGTGTTGGTAATGGGTTTTAGGGATATGAATAGGTTAATGTAGGGGAATAATGAGAATTGGTGGGATAAGGGTGATATATTGATGTATATAGGTGTCCTTGAAATCAATTACAACAGCTTATAGTCACCAAAGTTACATTAAAAACCAATCTAGGAAATTAAATGTTTAAGAACAGAAATACATTACTCCTTTGTTGATCATTTGACATGCTGAGTTGCTAATCCTTTTTTACTGTTCTTTTTGATAGGTCCTCTGAGGGAGATTGAATGCACAGGTCTTTTGAGAAATTTTTTTGAAGATGTAACAGGTCCCTTTGAAAAATTTGAATGTACAGGTCCCTTAGAGAACTGAAGATGTAATAGGTCCCTTAAGAAAAATTGAATGTAACAGGTCCTTTGAGAAAACTGAAGATGTTCATGCAGCTCTTTGTATTGTTACAGGTTCACTGAGCTTGCCATTTGCTGAAGTGTTGGTGCCCAAATCCTTGTAAAAGCTTGGTGGAAGTCTGTTGAAGTAGCCTTTGGTGTCAAAAACTTTTTTTTTTTTAACAGGTCCCAACTGAATGTTTTAAACAGGTCCCATTACTGCTGGTTGGAATGTCTTAACAGGTGTCAATTGCTTTAACAGGTCCCCTCTGAAAATCTTAAACAGGTCCCATGACTGCTGGTGTTGGACTACTGGTGTTGGTAGCATAGATGTCTAAACAGAACAGGCCCCCCTGCAAAATATTTATAACCAGGTCCCTCTGAAATAAAATCATGACAGAACAACTTATTTGTTAAAGTCTGGAATTACTACTGGTAACAAGCTGCTGTTGGAAATTTACAGTGAAATATAGAATAAGAAATCTGAAGAATTTACAAGGGAGAGATAAAAGTAACAGAACAGATGCCTCTCTCCCCGACTTAAAGTTTGACTTGTCCTCAAGTCATGATTCAACTGAGAAATGAAACAATGAACAAAAGAAAGAGAATTCATACCCGCCAGTAAATTGGTTTTCAGGTAGGAATTCGGGGTTAGATTGTGCCAGATACTGGTTTTCACATCTAACCCATTATTATTTTGTAGTTTTTGTTTTATTTATTTTATTTATTTTTGTTTTTTTTCTTTTTATTTTTCTTTTTGATTTTGAAATTGAAAGGAAATGAAACTAAGTCAGTGATACTGCAGCTGAGGGCTGCAGTATCTCAACCTCTTCTTGCTGAGATAGTGTATGGAGAAAATCTTGCTTGCTGATGGGCTTGTTGTACAGCTTCAGGCGATGACTGTTGACTGTGAAGGAATGACCTTCGCCATCAATAGTTTGGAGCTTTACTGAACCATTGTCATAAGCCTGAACAATTTCATAGGGGCCCATCCAATGGGTGGTGAACTTAGCTTTATGATCCTTGAATTTTGAATCAAAAAGCAGAGCCCAGTCACCTTCCTTTAAGTGCTTCTTCTTAATGTGTGAATCATGCCATTGCTTCCTGTGCTTTTGCATGAGGATGGTGGTTTGTTCTGCTTGCTGCCTCATCTCATCCAGCTGGTTCAACTGCTGGATTCTCTCTTTTTGTGCTTGATCCAAATCAATTAGTAAATCTGCAGCTAATTTAAAAGTGTGAATTTGGATTTCAATAGGAAGCATGACATCCTTACCGTACACCAATTGGTATGGTGTAAATTCGGTGGTATCTTTCCAAGTAATCCGGTAAGCCCAGAGTGCCTCTTTGAGCTTTTCTTCCCAGTTTTTCCGGTTCATTGCAACAGTTTTGGTAATGATCCCCTCCAAAGTCTTGTTGGTTGATTCCACCTGCCCATTGGCCTGTGGATGGTAGGGGGTACTTTTCCTATGCTTTATTTGGTACTTGTCTGTGATGTCCTTCATGAGCTTTGAGGTGAATTGAGTACCTTGATCAGTGACAATTTCTCTTGGCACTCCATACCTCACAAAGATCTCCTCAAAAAGGAAATTGACTACCGTGTGTTCGGTTGCTCTTACCAGTGCTTTTGCTTCTGCCCACTTTGTGACGTAATCAGTACATACTAGGATGTACTTCTTACCATTAGAGGCTGGGTTGATAGGTCCTATGAAGTCCAGAGCCCACTTATCAAATGGTTCTAAGTGAACTTGGGGCTGAAGGGGCATCTGATCGGTAGTTGTTGGTCTGCCCATTCTTTGGCAGCTGTCACAACTCTTTACATACTTCTTGGCATCCTTGAAAATGGATGGCCAGTAGTATCCAAGAGTAAGAACTTTGAAGGCTGTCCGCTTCGCTGCAAAATGCCCACCACATGGTTCATCATGGCAAGATTTTAAAATGTCAATTACCTCATCATTTCGTACACATCTCCTAATGATCATATCAAAACCAGTGTAAAAGAGATCGCCATTAAGCCATGAATATCTAGCACTTTGTTTGATCAGTCTTTTCCTTTCCTTTGCAGTGAAATGTGGAGGTGTTCTACCTGTAGACAAGTAATTAGCTAAATCAGCAAACCAAGGAGTTACTATGGAAATTGCAAATAAGTGCTCATCCGGAAAAGAATCCTCAACAGGAACAATCTCACCTGGATTTTGCAGTCTAGACAGAAAATCTGCCACCTGGTTTTCTTTGCCTGGTCTATCTAACACTGTGATGCTAAATTCCTGTAACAATAGTAACCATCTGGTAACTCTGCCACTAGTTATTGGTTTATTCATGAGATGTCGAATGGCAGAATGATCAGTATGTACAAAGACTCCATAACCAGTTATGTAATGGCGGAATTTATTCACAGCATAAATGATGGCAAGTGTTTCCTTTTCTGTAACTGTATAGTTTAGCTCGGCAGGTGTGAGATTTTTACTAATGAAATAAATTGCATATGTACAAGATTCTTCTTTTTGGCCTAAGGATGCACCTATTGCAGTGTCAGATGCATCGGTAAAAATATGAAATGGTAAACTCCAATTAGGCCCTCTCAGGACTGGTGCGGTAGATAGTTTGTTTTTGAGTTGTTCAAATGCATGTTGGCAGTTCTCAGTCCAATTGAAAAGTACATCTTTGGCTAGAATTTTAAACAAAGGTAAGGCTATCTTGCTAAAATGTTCAATGAATCTGCGGTAATAACTAGCATACCCAAGAAAACTTCTTACCTCTCTCTGATTCTGTGGAATAGGCAAATCGGCAATAATCTGGATCTTGGCTGGGTCAACCTGGATGCCTTGAAAAGAGATATAATGGCCCAACACTATCCCTTCATTTAACATCATGAAGCACTTTTCGTTGCTGAGGGACAGGTTAACTTCAATACACCTTTTCAAAACTCTCTCTAGATTTTCTAATGCATGTTCAAAAGAATTGCCATATACTGAAAAATCATCCATATACACTTCAACACAATCATGAATCAAATCAGCAAAAATAGCTAACATAGCTCGCTGAAATGTAGCTGGAGCGTTACAAAGTCCAAATGGCGAAACATTGTAGGCATAGGTGCCCCAAGGACAGGTGAAGGTGGTTTTGTCCTGGTCTTCAGAGGCAATCCGGATCTGGTTGTAGCCACTGAAACCGTCAAGAAAGGAAAATGATGATTTGCCGGCTAGGGTGTCTAACACTTGATCAATGAATGGCAGTGGGAAGTAGTCTTTGAGCGTTGCTTTGTTCAGCTGTCTGTAATCAACACAGATGCGCCACTTGCCATTTTTCTTGGGCACAATAACCAATGGGGATACCCACTGACTGTCAGAAATAGGATATATAAAGTTGACTCTCAAAAGTTTTTGCAACTCCTCTCTGACAATGTCTTGGAGCATGGGGTTCATTCTTCTTTGTGGTTGCCTCACCGGTTTAATGGTGCTATCTATGTAGATGTGGTGAGTGCATGTGTCGGGGTGAATCCCATGCATGTCAGTGTAATCCCAAGCGAAGGCTTTTTGGTACTTCGTCAAGAGTCTAATCAATTTCTCTTGTTGAGATGAGTCTAGGTGGTTGCCTATGTTCAAAGTTTTCCCTGGACTGATCTCTATGACTTGACTCTGTGTATTGGTGATGGATTGAACTGGAAAGATGTCATGAAATGTAGATTGCAAGGAGTGGATAGTGCATGTTTCTTGAAAGTTTTGAGCCAGAAGTACATCTGCAGCATTATATTGTTCATTTCTCAAATTTTCAGACACATCAGGTTGAGAAAGAAATAGTTCTACCAAATCATTATTGTCTTCGTGGAAATCATAGATCTGGTCAATGCTAAAAACAGATTGTACTTCCTCTTTGTCATTAAATTTATCATCAAGCCACAAGTTATGTGTTACTGCAGGTGATTGTGCCGATGGATAGAGGGTGAGTTGTTTCCTTTCGGTCCCTCTAGAGATAATCATGTTACCTGATCAGCATCCAATAAATGCATCAGCAGTCGCTAACCATGGTCTACCTAGAATGATAGGATGTCCTCCTAGATTGGATTTGGGTTGAAGGACTAGGAAATCCACTGGATACTCCCAAGAGTCCAGTGAGACAATGATATCTTCCAAAATCCCCTCAGGAATGACTTTGGACCTATCAGCTAGTTCAAGAACAATCGTGGTATGTTGCAAATTCATAAGCTGGAGTGTTCTCATGGTTTCAAGGGTCATGACATTGATTGCGGCTCCTAGATCTATCAAGGTGTTTGGAATCCGTATGTTGTTAATGATGGTGGTCACTTTTGGAATGCCCAGATCAACATACTTCTCCATGGAGATGGTATTGGTCATAAGGCCTGCTAAATTTTCTAAAACATGAATGGTCTGAGGATCAATCCTCTTTCTAGTAGGTTTCTTGAGACACATGTCTTTGATGGCTTTGGTGTAGATAGGAATGTCCTTTATAGCTTGCAGCAAAGGGATTTTTATGTAGACATTTTTAAGTTCATCCAAGACATCAATTTGTGGTGGAGGCAGTGGTGGTTTTACTTGGACCAAACAGTCTGGAAAAGGTGGGTGCAGTGATTGCATCTGTTTGTCCTTGGTTTCACTGCTTGGTTTTGTTTGAGTTGTCATTTCATTTTCTTTTTCTAAGTTTTCTTCTTGCTGATCTGTTATTGGAGAATCCTTTTGAAGCACCCTACCAGACCTCAGATTAATGTTTTGCAAAGGCAGTGTGGAGTAGGAGGTTCCTTCCTCTACATTATAGGCTGGCCTCTCTGCTCTATTGTTTGGATTTGGGACAGTTTGAGCAGGTATTTGTGTGGGTCTGGGAGGTTGTGGGTTAGTTGGAAATTGAAGTTGTGGTACATTTATTTGTGGAGGAGCAGGCAGTGTTTGTTGAGCAGGTTGGGGCTGATAAACAACTTGCTGAGGGTGCTGCTGATATGGTTGTGAATGTGATGGATATGGCTGTTGGTACTGCTGATATGACTGTGAGTAAGGTGGGTATGATTGAGGATATGGATGGTAGGATTGGGAATACTGTTGAGACGGTCTCCATTGATTTTGTTGTTGGTTTCCATGCTGCCATGGCATAGGTATATTCCATGAGTTTTGTGCATACATCTGATCATTCATAGGAAATTTCATATTTTGATTAGGAAACATACCTTGGGGTGCTTGCCTTGGCTGCCATGGTCGCTTTGCACCCATGTAGTACACGTTCTCCATCTCTATGCTGGCTGCCATGTTACAGTTCTGCAAAATTTTAACTTTAGGACAGTTAAACATATCATGATGCTCAGTACAGAAAGCACATACTTGGATATTCTATAGAGGGCAGTCTTTTAATGCATGTTTCTTGCGACACTTGGGGCAGAAAATAGCCATGATATTGTCTTCTTCCTCCTGTTTCTTTTTGGCTTTTAAGGTATCAATTTGGTTTCCTAGAGTGCTCAACAAATCTCTTTTGAACTCTTCTAAAAGATTACCAATTTCAGCCCGGGTAACACTAGCAGAGGCAGTTTTTGTGACCCTAGATGACAAGGTTCTCTTTCCCATTTTGGCTTTACTTCTTGAATATTTTTCACACAGTTCAGCTATTTCTTCAAAGGGTAAGGCAGAGATGTCACCTTTGCCCATTAAGTTGAGATCATCCATGTATTCTTCCCGGATACCTTTCAAGAATATTATGTGGACTAGATCAGGAGGCATTGTTCGGTGTTTAGATTTTTGCAAGTTATAGACAAACCGTTCTAGATATTCTTCTAAGGTTTCATCCTCCTGCTGACTCATTCTAAAGATGTCATCTTTAGAGTCTTTGGATCTGCAATAAGGCTGATATTTCCTCAGAAATATTCTCCTCATGCCATCCCAATCTACTATGGCATGCTCACCTAGCCCCATAAACCATTTCAAGGCTGCTGCCTTTAATGTGGCTGGAAACAATATGAGTCTATGAGCATCATCCGTATAGCCATAAGTTCGACATACAATGTCAAACTCGAATAAGAATGAGTCCGGATCCTCTGAAGCCATACCATAGAAATTGGGTAGCACGGATGGGGGTATATTTTTCATTTTGATCTCCTCATCCTCCTGTGGTTCTTGTATAGGGAATTTAAAAGTTGATTCCTCCTCCTCTTGATGGGGAACTGATCCAGATCCCTCCTCAGCCATTCTAATTGGTCTCTTGGTGTCTCTTGGTGGAAAAGAGAGAAAGGAAGATTGCTTGGTAATGGTACTACTTTTCCCTTGTGTAGAAGATTTAGGAAAGGGTTGCTGCTGTGATTTATGTGCAAATAGAGTTTCCCTCTCAGCAAGAGTAATGTGCTGTCCTGAATAAAATCTTTCTGCCAATGTTTGAATATCCTCCTCAGATGGTGTTGTATTCCCTGGAGAGTCTGCTCCTGATGATGATGGGTTAGTTTTGAGATGGTGGGGGGTTCTTACAAATCTCCCTTGATTCTCCCTAAGTCTAGGCATAAATGAACATGATTTCTAACTGTGTTTTTGTTTGTTTTTGTGTATTGAAATTTTTTTCTTTTTGTTTGAATCCTTTACGTACGCCTCCCCGACAACGGCGCCAAAATGTAGTGGTTCCAGCTAGGGTACTAGACTAGACTCTATATTTAATATCGACCGAGGTGCGTAAGCTTAGAGGCGTGGTCTAAAATATATAGACATAAAGAATCTCTGGCCAAGTGATTATGATGTAGGTTACAAGGCTTCTTTACGGAAGACCGGAATATGTAGCCTATCATTCACACACCTAGATTACCCTACTGATATGCTTGATTACAGTGCTTGTTATGAGATGCATCTATCAAATCAAACCATGAACCTAAGTACTGTGTATGACTGTAACAATGATTTTAACCTCCTTACAGAGATATCACCCAGAAAACCCTTGTTTGGTAAACACACACAACATGCAAAGATATTTACACTA
Organism: Pinus tabuliformis; assembly: GCA_031772625.1. Taxonomy (NCBI): domain Eukaryota; kingdom Viridiplantae; phylum Streptophyta; class Pinopsida; order Pinales; family Pinaceae; genus Pinus; species Pinus tabuliformis. The sequence goes on along the minus strand of CM062817.1, from coordinate 1,218,321,174 downwards.
TCAAACTATATAAAGAGAACATAAATGAACTGTGAAACAAAACAGAGTTTATGATAATGTCTCTATAAGTCACACAGGGATCGAATCCCTTACAAGACTCCCTTCCAGATCCTAGTGCTGACCATTCAACATAACCATAAACCATTCATAAGCGCACACCATATACATGCAATGAAAATCAAAGGCTATGGAAATCGAAAGCTATGTAACTGCTATGCAAACCATAGGCTGTGTAAATCGAAAGTTATGTAATCGTAACTGTGATGCAAACCATATGCTATATAAATCGAATCCAATATAAATACTGTGCGAACATGTGATAACCGAAATGTAACAAAACAAATGAACAGTATACCAATCGAAGAACGCAGGGCCCGTCCGCGTCCTAAGGGTACACTGGCTATAACCGATCAGCTATCAAATCAATGCAAGAGGTATACACACGTCGTGACTGTGAATAGGTCTTTGTATTAACTTAAAACTCTGTTCTGAGAAAACGATTCAACGATTAACCCTTCAAACATTAACCTGACTGTATTTACATATGCGTACGCACAGCCATGTCATCGATACAATGAATGTACATTCGGCTGTTGCCGCTTTTATTACATAAGCCTTTTCAAAATGTTTCCATGCTAAGTGTTTCAAAAAGAACAAAAACTAAAATGAAAATGGAACGATGATGTTGCTGCTTTTATCTGCCAGAGTGCCCTGCTTTGACTTGAGTTGACCACATACATAGGAGGTTCGATTTGGCTGGGAGATAGGTGTTTGTCCATGCTTGGACATTCTGCTTTTCGCCCATGCCTTTCATTCTAGCTCATCTGCTGCGCCACATGTCAAACGATAAGCTCATTACAGGATGTGGGTACTTCCTGTAACCATGTCATCAAAAACTTCCAATTCTTGAACATAAAACCCCTAAATTAATTTCTATGCAATTTAATAACTATAAAACGATTAATAATCAATATTCAAGGATTTTGAGGGATATATGATGAAAATGTATGGATAAATGATATGCTTTTGGGAAGGAAAAAGGGTCTTGGGATGATACCAACATCACAGTTATGAAGTATGGGACCAATTTTTTATTCGTAACTGACCCAACAAAAGCACCATTCGGTCTGGGAAAGGGATGAAGTTGTCACCTCGGTTTATAGGACCTTTTAGGATTAAGGAGAAGATTGGACCAGTTGCCTATCGTCTTGTACTGCCACCCCATTTGCATAAAACTCATGATGTTTTTCATGTATCTATTTTATGACATTATGTTTCTGGTGAATCTCACAAAATGGATTGAAGGGAATTACAGGTCTCGGACATGGGAACGATAGTGGCCGAACCATTACATATATTGGACCGTAGGGTTCAACAGCTCAGACGTCGCATGGTGGACCAGGTTAAGGTCTAGTGGGACAAGTATAACCCAGGATCTTCTACCTGGGAGGATGCCAAGACTATATGTCATGACTACCCCTCACTTTTTGAGCATTTGTGATGCCCATTTTGACTTAAATAACTAGCTATGCTAAGGCTCTATTTTTGCAGTTCCATGTTATTTACTTATGAACGGTATGTAATATTGATGCATTTAGTTGGACAGGTGAAACTACTTATATAAATCATTAGATGGATTAGGTATTGACGATGGAAATGTTTGATGTATGACCTAATGTATGAATTGCTTAGTTATGATTTATCTAGTGCATGACTTATCAGAGTTATTGTTGTTTCATGAATGACTTAGTGTAATTATGATATATCTAATGTAAGATTTATTTTCAATGTGAACTAAAAAATTGACACGTGGATACTAGAATTAATAACATGATGTTTAAGATCACTTATCTATATATATTTTTCTATTATATATATGCATGAATGAGAACTAACCTGCAGATTGGAAAGAACTATATGATAACCAAGATCTACTCTTCCATTGGGGAAGGTCGAGACATCTAATGAGGAAACGTATGATGTACATTGTTCTATTACATTTTCTATCTACTTGATATGCACTCTTATGACATAGGTAAAATGTAAATGGTAGGTGAAAAGACTACCTGACTAGATTATTCGATGACAAGTATCCAACCAGCACTGTAGTGTGGTCCATATTAGGGTGTTCACCCTAGTTGTTAGGAGGCGTGGAGGTATTTCCCACCGCGCAACCTCCAAACATGGAATTGTGGGAGGCAGTGATGGACACGCTCCCCTAGACGTGTGATGATGATTACTAGTTTCCTGCTAGGGAATTTAGGTTGATATAGTTGACGCTTTCGCCATATTGGTTTTATCAGTGGTTATATTGGTATAGCCGATGCCATAGTATATAGCAGCAAAGGATGGATAGGGTGGGAACATAAGTAGTTTAGGAAGGATAGGAGGATATAGATTAGTTGGAGACTCTTGATGGGAAGTGGTATCATTGTCTGACTTACAAAATTTTACTACTATAACTCTATCTCTATTTTGTTATGTCTTATTATCAAACTACTTTCGGACTCCTTGTATATTTTTCACTCTAACTTCGGGACAAATTTTTCTGAAGGAGGGGTGTATGTAATGCCCTACTTAATATTATCATGACAATTTTATTAGTGTTTAAATTACTTGAAAATATTGACTTATAATTATCAAGAAATATTGGTATATACCTACATTTGTGAAACTGTAATTTTATTTACTGATATAAATTTTATTATTGTTATTATTTAATTCCCAACTTGTCTTCTCAAATTTAATTTTGGATAGGATATGGAATCCTTCCATTTATTTCCAAATTAAATATCCATATCCCAAGGTGTCTTTTCAAATCTAGTTTTGAGAAGATATGGTCTTCTCCAATTAATTTCCAAATTAAATATCCATATCTTATCCCCAAAATGTCTTCTCAAATCTACTTTGAACAATATATGGTAATAAAAGTCAAGGACACTAAATGAAAGGATGAGTGGGTTGTCATGAAATTAATGATCGGTGGTTGAGGTGGATGGGAGGAAGAGGCATAAAAGGGGAAGGAGGATGACAGGAGAGGGGGAGAATCCTTGGTCTTGGCTTTGGTTTTGGAGGATTTTGTTTTGGGGGAGGAATCTGGAGAAGGAGAAGGGAGGGAATGGAGAGATAAATGAGGGAATACAAACTTGGATCTGGAGAGTGTTTTTTAAACCTGGACACACTACATCTAGTTGGACTTGGGCTTGGAGGGCTAGGGAACCTGTGGAGGTTCCCTGGACTAGGAAATACTTCCTAGTTGGCTGGGAGGAAAATCCAGTCAGGTATTCAAGAGGAGCATCCCAACAGAGTTAGGAGCTTAGGAGAATTTCAACTAAGTTATTGGAACATGTATTCTTCCATTTATTGATTACTTACATAAATTGTTGCAGTGAAATTATTACTTATTTAATTTGTGGTAAATAAATTTTAATGGTATATTGTCATCAAATAAATGTGTAGATATAAATAAGTTATTTCCCATCTTATTGTGTTTAAAATTAGATAAATTTAGTTTTTAGTTAGAGGACCCAGGGAGGGATCCTCACATTAATGCCACTCTCTAGCTTATTAAAATCAAATTTACTCACATTTCTTTACATGTTTTCTTATATTTCGCTTAGTGAGAAGGGTAAAGATGAGATGTTATATCTTATGGTCTAATGTGCATTAATGGCAGGTTTTGGAGCAATTTTGGCTAATTAAAGTGCAGCAACTTGAAGTAGACAAGTGAGAGGGATTTTAGGAGATTGGATCTCCCTCTTTAACTCCTCACTCACTCAAAGATTCCTCCACCAGATCTCATCAGCTCAAAGTTACAAGAAGCCAAGCCATTGAGGTCATTAGTAGCCAAGCTAGTGATAGGTGAAGACTAGTTGATCTTGAGTTGGGAGCCAAGCCTCCCTAAATTTAAGGAATCTATTGGTAGCTTCAGTTGTATAAATAAGAAGGCCTATTGCCTCATTAGGATTCGATTTTTTTTGTTGTAGCCAAGAGGTATTTTCGAGCTAAGACATTATGACTGATGACTCTTATGAATTTTTGATATTTTAATGAAAATGAGAAGCGTTCCCTTGATCCAGCACTGAGTTGAATCGAAGGGCTGAAGCTCTTGGGTTAGGGCCCAACCTTAGTAGTAGAGTTTCCACTTTTTGTACATGTGTGTTTAGATTACATTCATAGTTAGTTTTCAAAGAGATTTTGGTTTTGTTAATTTGCAAGTATTTGGATGATTAATTAGTTTTCTTCCATTTGTGGATAGTTAGATTAGTGGTATCATAGCGACAATAAACACTTCAAAAAATATTGTGATAGTGGCCTTCACCACATCTCCATTATGTGATCATGACTTGAGGGTTCCATTCGCACAACCCAAAAACATATTTCTTGTTTGATTACTACATAATCTAGGGTTTCTTGTTGAATATATCACTATATTTTAATTTCTTAGAATTATTTGCAATTGTCATTTTGACCTCTTGAGTTTGCTATGGTTTAAAATAACTTCCATTCATGAATTTAGCCATTAGCTAATAATAACTCTGTTTTCCTCCATTCAAATCAACTTTTCCATGTATAGATGAATTTGTGCATAAATGAAGAAAATAGTGTATGTTGTTGCAGGAGCTTCTAATTTTCAGGGAGACCTCATCTCATTCACCTCATCCAAGTCTTAGCCACCTATGCTACCAAGGTCCACTAAACCCTAAATTAGAATTCTTGTTTTGTAAGCAAAGAAGTCACTTCCACTAAGCAAATCCAACCATCTTGAAGAATTTGACTAAGGCTTGGATAGTGTGCACCTCCTCCATGCCTTATTTCCCCATTAGACACCTTTCCCACACTTCATTATACCTTTCCTACCATCTCCTAAGATTTCGGCCTGTTTTCCATTGTAAAACAGGACATCCTGTAGTAGAACTAGGACATCCTGTAGTACTACAGGAAACCATGTAGCAGCCTATTTTAAGAGGGAATTGAGAAACAAATGTCATATGATCTTAGATTAGTCCTCCACTTGGCTTCCATATGATTGAAACTAGTCCATACCTTTTCCTCCATACCTGTCTCCCCTACCAAATAACAAGTGAAAATTAGCATTTGCATTCATGAAACTAAACATCAAAAAAATATTTTTCTGCAATTTCTAAATTAGCACATGCATGCAACAGTCATAATAATTCTTAGATCAGATTCCATTATCAGTTAGTCTAGATCATTAAATGTTATAAACAATGTTAATCTAGGTTTCTTTTCCAAGAAAAATGGGCAGATGTTTAGCTAGATGATTTCATGTCACTTTATAGCACCTTCCAATTCAGTCTTTAATTTCCTAGAGTAGGCATCATTCCCTTTTTGCATTAAGGATAATTTTCTCTTTTCCATTTGGTAGTCAGAATCATTCTAGTCAATAGAAGACTAGTTTGAAAAACCCTAGTGGTCTATTGCTCCAGTTGAAAAGTGATCCGGATCTTGGAGGGAGGCCCCCAAGATCTAAAAGATTGAAATGGATCCTGGGGGGAGGCCCCCAAGATCTGAAAAATTGAAATGGATCTTGAGGGGGAGACCCACAAGTTCTAAAAAATTGAATTTCCAGAAGAAAAAGAAGAGAATGACCAATAAAAAAAACCACAAAGAAAGCTTTTATTAAAACGGAGAATAACTGTAAAAGCTACATTGTGGCAGACAATCTCTCCTTTTACAAAATGCAATTTGTTACTTATAGTATTTTCAGTTACAATACCATGGGTCAATTCCAAGGGTGGATGTCACAATACCACGGATCAATTTCATGGGTGAATGAATACCATGGGTGAATGTCACAATACCATGGGAAAATACCATGGGTGGATGTCACTTACAATACCATGGGTAGTTGCCACTTACAATACCATGGGTAAATTACATGGGTGGATGAATACGATGGGTTGATGCCATTTTCTAGTTGAATCATTCCTCCCTCCTTAATAAGAAATGGTCCCCATTGCATGAAGTTCCCTCCTATGAAGCCTTTGTTGAATATGAAGAGCCATTGAAGAGAAGGGTTATATGTGGTTAACCCATAACCATGATGAACGAAGATCCAAGGATAGAGATACCTTGTAATGCTTGTGACCAACTGTGATACTGACAATGTGCGGCTTAGAAAATGGACTTCGATGAAGTGTGGATTTGTGGATGACCCATAACCATGATGAACGAAGATTCGAGGATAGAGATACCCTGTAATGCCTGTGACCAACTGTGATACTGACAGTGTGCAACCTAGAAAATGGACTTCGATGAAGTGTGGGTTTGTGGATGACCCATAACCATGATTTTGGTTGTTGATGAAGTAGTAGGTGCCTACATAGCCTGGGTGGGAGGGCATGTCTCCAAGGAACCCAAGCTGAATGCCGCTATGATGAAACAGATGAATGTGAAGTAGGCGCCTACTAAAGCGGGGTGGAAGGGTACGTCTCCGAAGGGAACCCACTCCAAATGCTGCTCCAGAATTAAAATGGACATAACTTGATCAATATAACTTAGAATACTTATTATAGCCCATTTTGGAAACAGAAGGACCATTTTGCATCTTCCCATGTGTTGGAAATCCTTATCTGGACACTTTAGAATCTCATATTCACACTGTAACTTTTCCGCCATCACAAAAGTTCTGAAAAAATAACTGATTTTAAATTAGCGATATCTCCCACATTCGAACTCCGATTTGACCCTTTTTTTTTTAAATGGAGAAGTTTTTTGAGAGGATCTCAGATCTATAATCACTTTTCTGAAATTCTGCACCAAAGTTGCAAGAAAAAGATAGGAGAGCTGTCGTCCACGAATTGTCGTTAGAAACATTTCTGCAACATAGCTAATTTTAAATCAACGATATCTCCCTCATCCAAACTCTGATTCGGCTGATTTTCTTTTTGAATTTGGGTATTTTTTTGCAAGGAATCTAGATCTATTATTTGGTTTTGTAAAATTTTCACCAAAATTTTTAGATCTGATCTGCAAACTCGCCTCCCAAAAATAATCCTACGAAAAAATGAAAAATGAAAAATTCTTCTCGCTTGGCCCAAGAAAATGCTCTATGGAGGACGTAGCTCATGCCTGAAGTTTGTTGAATATTGCTGAAAATTTTGAAACTAAAATATGCTTCAAACCCTCATTCCCATGGAATCATAACCTACTCTGATACCACTGATCCAGATCTTGGAGGGAGGCCCCCAAGATCTAAAAGATTGAAATGGATCTTGGGGGGAGGCCCCCCAAGATTTGAAAAATTGAAATGGATCTTGAGGGGGAGGGCCCCAAGATATGAAAAACTGAATTTCCAGAAGAAAAAGAGGAGAATGCCCAATAAACAAAACCACAAAGAAACTTTTTATTAAAATGGAGAATAACTATAAAAGCTACATTGTGGCAAACAATCTCTCCTTTTACAAAATGCGACTTGTTACATATAGTAATTTTCAGTTGCAATACCATGGGTCAATTCCATGGGTGGATGTTGCAATACCACAGGTCAATTCCATGGGTGAATGAATACCATGGGTAGATGTCATAATACCATGGGAAAATACCATGGGTGGATGTCACTTACAATACCATGGGTGGATAAATACCATGGGTAGATGCCACTTACAATACCATGGGTAAATTACATGGGTGGATGAATACGATGGGTTGAAGCCATTTTCCATTCGGATCAAAAAGTGACAAGTGTATACCATTGCATCTACTATGTATACAACACTGCCACCTCCAAGTTTGGACTAACCCCTGATTGATGAAGTAAATTTGGTAGCCTAAGGAGTTTCAGCATTCTGGATGCAATACTGGTTCTCATCAGTAGGACACCAGAAAGTACCAATGGGCCTTGAGTCATCCAATCCAGTTTCTGCTCCACCGTGTCTATTTTTTCATTTTCCTCCTCTTCCTCTTCTGAGTCGTATGGTTCCTCCTCCTCTTATTCTTCTTCTTTTTCTTCCTCTTTGCCTGCCCTGCCAAAATTTGGACCCAAGAGTAAGGGGTTGCATTATTTTCCTCCTTGAAAGAGTGGAGGTTCTTCTTCCCTTTCCACAACTTCTGATAGTTCTTCAAGAGTGGTGAGACTTGCTTCTTCTTTTTAAAATATTGAAGAGTGATTACTCCCGGAATCAGTCCAAGAACTTTTGCAAACTGACGAGTGATGGGCCGGACAACCTAAAGTTGAGGATACGAGATTTCACGTTTAGGCCTAGGTGGTGAGTAGTTACCAACTTCATAATTACGAGTAGGGGAGATGGAGTGAACATTTATGCCTTGACCAAAATATGGGTTAGTGGTGTCGGTGGGACAATCAGTTATAAAATATTGGCTTCCCTCCTTCTAGGGCCAAAAATGTTGACAGTGATGGAGCCGCCAAGATTTAGGGGATCTCGTTGATATGAAGTCTCAAATAGACCTCACACCTTTTCGTGTAGGAGTCCCAACTAGTATGAAGGTCCAATTTCCAAATACTTAAAGATATGCCTTGGCTCTAGCTGTTAGCACAAGAGAGTGATGCAATGGTATCTTCAAAAAGTAAGGTGAGTATGTAGCGCAATAGTGTCCACGTTTTCTTACTGTGAAAGGGGGGGGGGGAGTGAGCCTCTAGGTGACAGGTAATAGTAACACCTAGAAAGAGACACACATGAACCAAAAAGAACTATCCAACATCCAAAGGAATATTCCACAATGGATGTGAGAGTCGTTACAACCACTGAACAAGGGAAGATCTGTCTAACATATCACAGAATAGTCCACAGCGGATGTGACGGTTGTTATAACCGTAAGAAAAGAAAGGTCTATCTAGTATCCTGTGGAATAGTCCACGAGGATGAGATAATGGTAACAACCATTACAACACATTCTCAACAAGATAATCACTAAAATAGTTCAACTATCTTAGTACATGTGAAAGAAAACATGAAATACAAATGTTCACAAACTAGTCTTACAAACATTCATAAGTCATGCATGAAGAATGTGTTGGCCTTAAGTGGCTTTTGTAATTAAGCAAAAGTTCCAAGACACATATTTACATTGTACATCACTAGCCTTGGTAGTGGGACATTGGAGCCACTCGCTCCTCAAAGAACTAGCTGATCTCTCTAATGCCTTGCGGGAGGAGGCAAGGTGAAAAGTCAATTTCTCATATAATGAGGGGGTATATATAACCAAGGGGTGATGCTTACCCCTTGTGACTCTTTAACTACCCTCATGACTATTCAACTTCCTATGACTTTTCAACTTACATGAATCTTCATATTCATGTGTGTCCATTGGACATCCACTTTATAATACATATGATTTACGATATACATGGCCCACAATAGTGATGAGGCATATGACAACTCATGACAAAACTTGACATGACGCCGATGACATGGACTGGCCTCATTAACAAAAAGAATTTTGAGGATCAGTGGGTAAGATTTTGCCAACCTTTTGTCAGTTCAAGTTTGGAGCTCTCTTATTATTCTCTCTGTCTCTCACTCTTGGTCACTTAGAGTTTTCTTGGAGCAGTCTAGGCTTGGATCAAGGAAGGAAAAGCAAGCAAAGGGAAAGGAAGGAAAGCAAGGATCAAGGAAATGAAATAAGGATTAGGTAGCTTCCATAGGAATACTTGCATGTAACCTTTTTCATGTGTGATTTCCTAGCTAGTTTGAACATGCATGGATTTGCATGTTGGTGTTTGGTTCTCTTACTGTCGGTGGCATGGCTTTGACAGGTTATCACAATGGTTTTTAGCCTAGCCTTTCCTTTTTCCAGATGCCATGGTATGTTGGGATGTTTATCTTAGTTTTTAGCTTTTGTTTGCTGGATGGATTTTAGAATCTAGGGTGGAGGTGGTCTCAAGGTTCATTCCCAAAGGCCTAGGAATCCCTTGACCGATTTTGGCAGGATACATGGTAAAGCCTAAGGGAGAAGTATTAGTTTAGGGCCTAGTGATTGGGGTTTTGTTTGCGGTAAATTCTACGAGACTAATCTTGGTTTAGGGCTTGGTGATCTGAGATTGGATTATGGTAAATCCTGAGAGACATGGAGACATAAAATTCCTCATGGGTAGCAATGGATTCTAGATGGAATTTCAAGTTTAGTTCAGTTGTGATTAGAGCACTGGTTTTGGTGTGATCGTGGTTTGGTGAAGAAGGAGTTGGTTTAACCTCTGGATTCCCTTGGTTTTTCTTGGATTGGTTGTTCTATGAGATCCCACATTCATGCTTGGAATATGGCATGGGGTGACTGGATGAAAGAGATATTTGGTTTAGCCATGTCTATGGTCGAGTGGTACGTGGAAGTCCCGACCCTGGTCAAATTTGCCTATGATTAATAAAAGCCAATTTCTCTTACTTTTTTACTAGTTTATTTTTGTCACACGGAATAAGTCGATCTTGCGGACAAGATAGACCTTCCTAGAATCTAAAGAAGACCTAATGACAAGCAAACCAATCACACACTATCTTTCTCTAAATATGCTTTTATAAACAAGGGCAAACAGGTGTTTTAGGCCTACCTTAGGTCCAACGCAAGTTTGTGGAAGCCTTCACTCCTTCGATCCAAATGAGCTCCCTTGTCGCGAATCTGCAAACACAAACAAGCAAACAAATTAAATAGCACCTGAAAAGCCAATATCATAAAACATATTTAACATGAAAGTCAAGGAATTCACGAAACAAATGACATGAGACAATTTGTTGAGAAAAATGAGTTTGATTATATTAATTCAAATCAAGAAGAACTTTACAACCTATGCCTTGACGCTGTACAAGCTCCTCCCATGGTCCAGCAAGAAGTCTCCTCTACTTTGACAAGTTTCACTCTCTTCCCAATGAAGCCAAAAAGGTATGTGATCTCTCCTCTTAAGCTCAACTAGGAAGTTTTAATTTCACCAGCATTTACCCTAAAAAATGTTCAGCTTCTAACCTCTTTAGCAATCAGCCCAATGCCTGAATTTATAGTGCAATGGAGGGAAGTTACTAGGTCCTCCTTCAAAGGGATAAAGCCCTCCTTCAAAGGGATAGCTCCTCTCATCAAGGGATTAGCTCCTTCTCTTTTGGGATGCATGAACCACCTAAGAGTGTCCAATCCACATCAAAATTCCTTCTAGAATCATCTAGAATTAACCCAAAGTGAGTTTTTTAGAATAAACTTGCGCCTTTTTGACTTTCACAGGGGTCCGCACCCACACCTTTAGGGACAGAGAGGACAGGTCCGCAGTTTTTGTAAACAGAAGGTGCGGGACCACAGGAAAAAGTGAGAGAAAGTGCGGAACCAGAGTTTTATTGATTTTCAATGTCTTTCTCTCAATTCAAAGCTTGACTTGAAGAGCTGAGGTCTGAGACTTGCTTAGGAGGATAATACAAGTGATGATAGACCCATACTGACTGCAAATAATCATGGTGACGAAGTCTGTAGTAGATGAGGATTTCATTTATCATTTAGGAAGAGTGAAGTGCTTTATCATTTCGAGGATCATCTTGTGGAGAGCCCAGTTGGAACCTGTAAAAACATTCAATGCAAGATATATATATGAGATCATATCATCGTTGAGGTAGGCATTCCCATACTCAGATCAAAACTGACTTAGAAAACTAACTACTGCTCTGATACAGGAATGATCTTGTAATACATCACAAGTATAGACTCATGTGGACACAGTATGGATGCAGCCATCTGTTTATGAATAGTCCATTATATAATGAATACAAAATTCCTCACAGCCTGGATTGTGGAAACTAGATCGAGGGTCTTCATTTCTACTTCCCGAAACAGTACGATTCTATCCATGTGAATGAATGTGTTGGAGTCGAACATGGTAGAAACCACTTGATTACCAGTCAATGATGTAGACTGTTAACAAGTGTGAGAGAAACCACCAGTGATGTCAATGGCTCTCAAAGTACCCAGTACAATCCATGAGATGTGAATAAATGTGTTGATGTCGAACATGTCACGGAATCCTTTGATCGAAGGTCAATGATGCAACCTGTCATCAAAGGCGAGAAACCTGCCATTGAGGCATGCAGATCCAAAGCTACTGACGGTTTCTAGATCATCTTTCTAGATAATGAGCTGAAGTCGATAGAAAGCGATCCGTCGTAGGCAAGCCCACAACACGAAATCATAGATCAAGTTGAAGAAATTTAGTTGCAAGGACTGACTCAGGGATGGTTAAGATGAATGACAGATATTTTGCAGATGAATGGCTTATTGGCAGTGACCTCTTGAACACATAACGACACGACAAATGGCTTGGTGACAATTGACCCAAAGTTAATACCCAGAAACCGGCTAAAGAATTTCAATGTGGTTTGATCAACTGTTAGGCAAAGGATTTCCCAACCTAGGTGAATAAAAGTGTCGTGTTCAAGAGTGGTTACAAAGTATGACAAACAGGCTCATTTTTCTCTCTTTTCCCCCACCATTTCTGGCAAGTACCTCTTTATTTTTGACAAGCTTAAGGAGGATAACATTTGCTTGATTATAAGCTCATCCTTCAGATGAGTCCAACTTAGTTTAAATTCGAACCCTAAGAAGGAGTGGTTCGTTCCTATTTGTAATTGAACAGGTCCTTTATTGTGAAATTTTAACGAGTCCAGTATAGGAGAAACTCGACGTTTTTCAATTTTAGAGAGTCTGAAAAAACTTAAGAAGACTCTAGGGTTGACCTTTTTCGTAAATTTGTGTCTCCCAAGCCTAAAAAAGTATAAAATAATACTTGAGAGAACCGCTTGATATTTACGACCAAGGAGTACTTTTCGTAATTAGTGCCCTTGATCCGAAAAAGTAAAAAAATGATCAACAACACGTCGTTTTATAACCAATATCGAATTTGAAACGACAAAAATCCGGCAATCTTTTCGTGTTTTTACGGTCAGAAAAGAGTTGTAAGTGGACCGTCTTTTAATTCCGTTTTAATGAGTTTAAAAGAAGAACTCGGCAATCTTTTCATGTTTCAGGAGTCAGAAAAGAGCTTAAAGGTGACTCTAAATGTTTTTTCGTCGAAAATGATAGATTTCGCCTGAATAATCAGTTATCCTGAACAAAAACGCAAACATTACTCATACCTATTTGAAATGGATAAAAATGTTGCAAAAATACCTTCCAAAGTGAAACATAAACAAATTTTCAATTTATTTACTCAAAAAACTTATAAAAAGGGCCTTCGTAAATTCATTTTTACCATTTGAGTTTTGGGTGAGAAAATAGTGCTTTTGTTCAGAAAACTTCCTGTGAAAATTGCGGAAAATCCAACCGTCGGAATTGAATGCTGTCTTCTCCAGGTAATCCACACCATCTTACTCTTCATTTCTAACCATTTCATTTCTTTTTTTAGGCTTTCATTTCATTTTTTGGAGGGTTTTTAGGCTTAAAACCCGCGAGCGGGGGCCCGCAGGTGTACCACTGCTAGCCCGCGGACCTCAACTTTTTCTCAATGGGGAAAAAGTCAGGGGTTCGCACCTTCCATGTAGGCGAGGTGTGGACCCACGCACTATGTCTAATCCAGAGGGTGCGGTCCCCGCCACAAGGGTTTTTAACCCAACAATTCTCAAATTTGGCCCAAACAAATTAATTTCTAGAATTTTGATTTATCTTTTTACTTGATGCAGAGAGTACATCATGCTAGATTGGAGTGAACGAGAGCATGAGGACGTGGATGCTGCCACATGGAATCACCAACCTTCAATCGATGCATTGAAGGCTTGCGGCTTGTACAAATTCTGGGCCATTCCTGGCATGAGGGCCTAGGTGGATTTCTTACAGTGGCTGGTTGACAGATGGAGCATACAGGACCAATGCTTCTTCATTGGTGGCCACCAGCTCGAAATTGAGCCGGAAGATATATATTTCTTGACTGGTTTGCCTAAGAGAGGCGAAGACTTGACTCTATTCGGGGCTAGGCCAGGTGGCTAGTCTGTCAATAGCCTCCGGCTAGAGTTCTACAATAGCCAGGCTAGAGACAAAGGGATAGACATAAAAACCATATCCCTTCCTGAACTCATGGTGATCGCGTTTACTATCACCAGACTTTGCGAGAGTGCCGCATTACATATTGCCACCGGATCCCAGATGCGTATGGCAGTTGATTGCTTTCGAGGCACCATCTTCAACTGGTGCGATGCTGTGTTGGTCAATGTGGAAGGCCAACTGACCAGAGCCAAGAACGGACAACTAAAGGCCTTTGGTTATGGGGCTTTGGTCGTGAGCTTTAGTCTGGAGAGGGTTCCCATGTTGATCCCGCAGCACCTTAGTGTTGGAGCTGGGCTTCCTCGAGAGCCCAAACTGATGCGATGGGTCGCAGTTATGGCCCGTCATCCGGATGAGGGGACAAAGGTTGTTCGATTCAAACCTGAGTATTTCCAATGGTTGGAAAACCAGGTTTTTTCTATTCAGGACTTCCCTTATGCTGGGGTATATTTTTGTGGTGACCCAGACATGGCTCTTCCACCAGGAGAGCAATGGGATGACTCAGGTAAAATCATTTTCAACATTTTTCCTATTTTAATTTTTTTATTATTTTTCTATCGTCCCAAAATTGATAGTAAAAGTTTCAAATGCAAATGTGGGTCCATAGCGACCAACCGCTCTCTGGTCTTACGAGAGGAAACAACCAGTTTCAGCCGCGCCAGCCCCATAGGACGAATCAGCAGAGGTTTTGGCCGAGTTGGAGGGTCATCTAGAGCGCTTGATAGGATATATTTCGGAGACCACCATAGATGACATTCCTCGTCAACTTCAGCGCTATGTGATTGGGGTCCCATGACCTTTTAGGAGGTTCCTTTGCAAGGTGGCCCATGTAGTGGTTTCTTATCGAGATCATCACCAGTGATAGGATGATCGCCTATTGTAGGCACATATGACATTTTTGTTTTTTGTACTTATCATTTTTGCCGATCATAAGGTGTTTTTCAACCTATGATCGAGGACGATGTATTTTTTGACACACTCCTATATATATATATATATATATATATATATATATATATAGATATATCACTATTACCAGCTTATCTTGTAAATCATGTTATGGAATGTTTTTAAATTTACATGTATGATTATTGCAAATGTCTACTTAACATTCGAGAGGCAATTGCATCTACTAATGTATTTAAAGATCTTGGAATATGCTGATATTCAATATAATCAAATTCACGTTCCAAGAGACGCACTCTCAAAAATAATCTTAATAACACTGGATTTCTAATGGCATACACTCTATTAAGCTGTAATACAACGAGTTCAGAATCTAACCTCACTATCAAACTCTGAATCCCAAATGAAATAGATTCAGATAATAACTTAATCACTGCACTATACTCGGCAATGTTGTTCGTTGTTTGACCGAGGCTTACCCCATGCATCGATAATAACTTGTCAGAGGGCGAATAGATAACCCAAGCTGCGGAAGAAATGTTCTGTGTATACGACAAGCACCATCAGCGAAACCAATGTATGTTTGGAGAGGCATCGACATCTGCAATATCAAGAGTAAAACCAAGATAAGCAGGAATAATGATGAAAAAACACTCTCTAAGCTAAGCATACTGTTTAAACTAAAACACACCAGCTAGAAAGAAAAGCTATCCTAACTAAAAATCTCCATACCCATTCTTTAAGCATAATACCTCTTCAGGTAAAGACCATTTCTGGGTTTACCTAAAGAGTCCCCATCAAAGTCTACCAATTCATAGGCCCCTTTTGCTAGCTTTCGCTTCACAACATAGGGACCATGCCACATAGGAACGAATTTTCTAGCGCCTAATTTCTCATTAGCTTGATCATAAAATAAGACTAGATCTCTTTCCGAAAAATTTCGAGGGGTCACATTTCGATCATACTGAGCTTTCATACGTTTTGCATGAGTCTCGATCGCCAATGCAGCATCATGTCGATTCTCATCTAATTGAGCCAAGTATAACAAATGCTTTTCCTCTTCGGAAGTGGTTGGAAGTAACTCGATGGCCATTTGCAGTGACGGGATTTCGCATTCAATGGGTAACACAGCTTCCAAACCATAACTAGTTGGAAAGGAGTGAACCCTGTTGATGTTTTTACTGAGGTACGATATGCCCAAAGTGCTGAAAATAGCATGTTATGCCAATTCGACCGATGAATCCCAATGATTCGTCAGATCATGATGACTAAGACTTTGTTGATGGATTCAACCAAACCATTAGCTTGTGGATAATAAGGAGTTGAACTATCGTGACGCAACCCAAGCTGGCCTGTAAGTTCGGTCATCATAACATTTCGAAAATGGCACCCATGATCAGCGATAATCGCTTGTGGGACAACAAACCTAGCAATTATATGATTGAACATGAAAATTGAAGCTGTCTTGCCATCTGCCTCAAATGTAGGCATCGCCTCGGCCCACTTGGTAAAATAATCTACCGCAAGAATGATATACGCATGCCCCCCGGCCAAGTGAGGGTTACATGTAATAAAATCGATACCCCATTTTGCAAAAGGACCAATGGCAATTATAGGGTGGAGAGGAGCAGGTGGAGCGCACATCTTTCGATAAAAAATTTGGCAGTTGTGGCATTTTCGGACCACAGTAATACAATCTTTAAACAAAGACGGCCAGAAGTAGCCAGCACGCAATATCTTTTGGGCTATGGCATACCCAGACATATGACCACCACACGCTCTAGAGTGACAGTCATTTAGAACCCTTTCAGCTTCCTCGTGAGTTAAGAAACGTCGAAAAACAGAGTCTGCCCCACGGCGATAAAGAGTATCTCCAATAATCCTGAATTGTTGGGACCGGAATCGTATTTTTCGACGTTCTGACCTTGAAATTTCTGGCCGAAAGGATTGGGTCTGGAGATAAACGATGATATCCCAATACCATGGATCTAAAGTGCTGATTAGAAACAAGGATTCATCCGCAATGGGCTCTTCCGCCACAGTCTCCGTGTCAGCACGCGAGAAGTCACACATTAACTCTGCAAAAACTAAAGATTTATTAGACTTAGATTTTTCAAATTCCAAGTCGAACTCCTACAGGATAACAATCCATTTAGAGTACTTGCCCCCTAGCAATTTCTTGGTCATAATGTAGATCATAGGGTTGCAATCCGAAATTACTGTAGTTTTACGTAGTAAAATGTAGTGACGAAAATGTTGGACGGCTTGAACAGCCGCCAATGCCAATTTCTCCACATGTGAGTATTTTAGCTCAGTTGGATTTAAAGTGCGACTAAGGTAATATATCACATGCTCAGTTCCGAATTCATCTTCCTGAACTAAGACCATTCCAATGGTGGAATGAGAGGCGGTGAGATACAAGAAGTAATCCTGGTTGTAGTTGGGAGGATGCAATAACGGTGCATGGGTCAACACGTGTTTGAGTGCATCAAAAGATTTCTGAGCTATCTCATCCCAACTCCATTCTGTTTCAACAACCGAGTAAAACCGTTTGTAACCTCAGCGTAGTTAGGAATGAATCATCGTAAAAAGTTTGCTTTCCCTTGCAAACTTTGGAGTTGGCGAAGACTCGAAGGAGGAGGCAATTTGACAATAGCTTCGACCTTCGAGGGATCGATGCGAATGCTGGCTTTCGATACTACAAACCCCAGCAATCGACCCGTTTCTATATAGAAGACACATTTGTGTGGATTCAACCGAATCCGATAATGCCTACACCTCATAAAGATTGCTCGTAAATGGACGAGGTGATCAGCTCGATGTAATGAATGAGCAGGAAAATCATCAAGATAGGGTTGCACAATATGCTTGATGTCATGAAACGCATAAGACATGGCCCTTTGAAAAGTTGCTCCGGCATCCTTGAGCCCAAAATGTAGTTTGCAATAAGCAAATGTCCCCCATGGACAAATGAAAGCCATTTTTGGTTGATCGGCAGGTAGAATATTGATTTGATTGTATCCGGAAAAACCATTTGTTGTGGAGGTAAATCCCCTCAGCGGATAGAGACGATCCCTACTAGCCCAGACTGGGTCTAGCAACAATCAAACAATGCTATCACGCAAGTTCCTAATTGCAAATTAAAGGTGGATGATGAGAACCTACTTGGATTCCAACGCTAATATTTGTAGAAGAGACGCCGCTCTCGTTCCTTTGCTTCGGCCGGTCATGATCCCCATGATCTCCGTGATTGAACACATGCACATGCAAAGAACAACACAAATACAAGCTTAAAATCCAATAGATGCAATTATATATCAGTCAGAAAAGATATAACTCAACATCAATCATTACAAAAGACAATGAGAGTGGAACCATAATGATAGTCATCTATTATTGATAAGTAACAAAGAAGAATACAACCATAGTTCTGACGTCAAATCCTCCTTTGGCTGGGTGATCAACTACACAAGTCTTGCAAAGCTTGTTGGGATGGGAAACAAGGCCTCTCTCTCTTTGGTGACAAGAATCTCCTCACTTAGATTTGGCCTTATGGGTGCAAAGAAGGCTCTTCCAACTTCAATCTCTCGAACTCCTGGAATTCACACTATCCTCGCACTATGCTGGAACTAGCTTGCTTAAGGCATAGAGACAAGATTTTATAGATAGAGGGGAAGGAGATAAGATCAATCACAATTTCCATGGGATTGGCTTTATCACTTGGAAGTTTCCATGAAAGGTGGAAAACCACTTCCCTTCTATGGAGATTCGAAGCAAAACCATCCTAGCTCAACATAGATTCAGTTGATGAATGGGTTAAGGAGAACCTTCAGAAGTTTGTTTGTTAAAAACTTTACCCAACTCGGTTGGCGCGAGTGCGACTCTGAGACAGAGCACCAATGGTGCACCCTCTTTAGAGGATTTCCCCCATTGGCGTGGTCAGTACACTGTGGAACCGTGCCAATGCAAAAAGAGGTCTTTTTATGGGTATTGTGCAGGAGATGTCTTCAGGGCATATGAAGCTCACACTTAGAGGCATATAATGCAAGTGGTTTCAGGTCATGTCACTTCTCACAGGTCCCGGAATGAGTGCTCCCGTGTGCGGGAGAGGGGTAACAGGGACGGTGACAAACGGTGACAAATTACTGTGTAACACCATCCATGAAGGAGAATATTTCACTGCCGGCACAATCATCAATGATTTGATCGATATAGGGAGTTGGGTAATTGTCTTTTGGACAGGCTCGATTAATGTCCCTATAATCGATACATATTCTTATTGTCCCTTGCTTTTTGTTAACCAGAACAATATTCGATACCCAATCCGTTAACGGGATCAGATAAATGAAACCTGCTTTGAGTAATTTTTCAACTTAGGCTTTAATTGCAGCAGCTTTTCTCGGGTGAATTTGACGCAAACGTTGCCGGACGGGTTTAGCGTCTGGGTAAGTCTTGATCTCATGAACAACAATCGTGGGATCAATTCCTGGCATTTCCTCATAGGACCAGGCAAACACGTCGCGAAATTCTTGAAATAGGGCCTTATATATTTCAATTTCGTCATCTGTACACGAGGCACCTATATGAATGTTCTTAACAATTCCAGGCTTAACCGAAATGTCAATAGGAATAGTTCGAGAAATGTTTCCCTAATTTAACTCTGAATCAAGATGTTTCATTGTATTCTGAGGTTCCTTGACATATTCAGTCGTAAAGATTGATGAAAAGTCATTTTCAAAACGATCATTCTCGGGTAAAAATGAAGATATGTGATGGAGATCTTCCCATGGTAAATCATCTACACATAGGATTTCACGAATTTTCTCGTCAGAGTGAACAAGTTCTGAAAATGTGATTGAATCCAAGCTTAAGGTGAAAAATGATTCTTCACAGACCACATTCATTAAGTCAATTTCAGTTGAACATGGGTCGGTAAACGATTGCACGGCCTCATACACAATTTCATATGGACTCAAAGGCATGACATTACCAAATGAGTCTATCTCAGATTCAGAAGGAATGATCCAAGGATCATCATAAACAATGGTGTCTGATGTGACCATATGAATGGTTGCAAATGAAGACAATGCGTTGATTGGAGGAAAAGGAAAAGTTCCCAGTAAACCGACATCTTTAACTAGTCCTACTCCAACATCCTTATACGGGATAGTCGTTTTACCGACATGCTGAATACTTTCAGAAGAGGCTGGGTTGGATGAAAAGTAAGCCAGTTGGTCTATTGTTACGATCTTTCCATTATGAAGAAACTTTATAACCGGAAAGACCGACGAAAAGACAGCTGTCATAGCGTAAGACCAACTTTGACCCAAGAGAAGGTTGTAATCTAGAGGGGCATCAACCACCTCCACATCTAGATTAATGGTTTTTCCTTCAACCCTTATAGGCAAATCCTGTAGAATGCCAAAAGGATGAAACCCACGGCCATCAAAGGCCTTAAGAATCATCGGGGATTGATTTAGCGAATGAGAACCAAGCGATCTCCAACACTGTATCGACATAATACACGTTGAGGCTCCCTCATCAATCATAGTCCAATGAATAGGCCTGTTTTTTACTATCACTGGAATCTGGAAAGCCATTTGATGAGGTAAGCACGGTGTACTATTTTCTAGATTGAAAATTATTAGGTTTGAGTCCTGAACGTCAACAGCTCCTATAGCTGACAACAGTAATTTACGTTGTGCTGGACATGATTGCAGCACTTCCAAAGCCGACATTGCTGAGGGTGAAACAGCTAAATCCTTAACAATGTTATAGTTCTGAGCCGCTCTCGCATGTGGATTGAAAGCTAAATTTCGAAGTATACCCTTGGCGGGCGGTTTGATTACCAAGTCTGGATTAGGTTTCTCGATCTGTAGCGGATTGTAACCGGGAGCTGAGGTTGATGGATTAGAATGAGAAGATTTTGCTTCTTTACCATCAATAGGACTTTTACTACCATAATCATGCGATCGAGTCGCAATCCTAACATGGTACATCATCAGTATGGGTTCTTCGTTGGCACTCGAGGAAGAACCTATCATCTTACTGTCTTGAGCTGGAAAACGATCCTTCAAAATAGCAGGCGTTTGGGAACCTTTGACAATCTTCGCAACCTCTGCACGATGAGGGCAGTCTCTTGTAAAATGTTCATCGTCACAAATGAGACAAGGATAACGAGGTTTGCGTTTTTCATCATCAGATTTCGATTTTTCAGGTTTCTCCTTTGAATTTTTGTCCATTTTATTCTTCTTCTTTCCTTTCTTCTTCCCACCGCATTTTGATTTGGCTGTAGATGACTCTACAACGTGAATATCGGCGGAAATTTCCACGGAAGAATCTCCTATCGGGGAGTCAGGCAAGGTTATGATAGGAGAAGAATCCTTGGAAGACTTCTTCTTACTCTTAGTGTTAACCGTACCAATCATACCATCGGTGGCATGAGATCCCGAAGGAGGTGCAGTGATTTGATTTTTCTTGGGAAGATCGGGGTTTTCTCGTGTAATGTACCTGACTGAGTGTAGACCAAGTCAAGGTACTGTGCTTGAGCAATTACTTGATCCTCAGTAACAACTTTAGCTTTAGCTACATCTTCAGTGATCTTTGGCAACAAAGACTTTACGAACCATTCAGCCAAAATCTGATCCGGAATAAAAACCTTCACTAAGTGCCGTCGACGTCTCCACTCATGAATATGATCCGAAATGTAAGTGGACGTCGATTGCTTTAACGAAGTTAACAATTCCGTGCCATTGTCATATCGGACTGGCAACTGAAAATGAGTTAAAAACGAGGTAGCTAACTGACTAAAATTATAAAAAGTGCCTCGCGGTAACTCAA
Source organism: Pinus tabuliformis (assembly GCA_031772625.1). NCBI lineage: Eukaryota > Viridiplantae > Streptophyta > Pinopsida > Pinales > Pinaceae > Pinus > Pinus tabuliformis. The sequence continues at coordinate 1,218,299,448 of CM062817.1, read as the reverse complement.
TGTACCACTTGGCCACAAGACCAATTAGAGTGCGCTAGAAAAGTCTTAGACGGATTGAATCCTCTGAAATGGAGTTAGACGCACACCAGAGGTGATAAGTCATCACATGGTTCGACGGGTCCTCTCCTGATTTACCTTCGAACTTAGGAATGTCACTAGGCAACTTATTCGGCATTGGCGGCCAAAACGGAAGATAATTAATGGGATCGTTCGTTAGGCGCGACAAGTCAGGCAAGTCCAAACTTGCGATAAACGGTAACTGACAATTAGGGTCCCTAAAACTCTAGGTCATGAGACCAGCCCCAGGAGGAGGATATCCGGGATAACTAGGAATAGGAATTGTATTTGGGATATTTTATCCTCCCGGAAAACCAGGATTAACCGGACCGTACTGGGGTTGCTGAGGTTGTTGATATGTGTACCCAGGGCACGGTTGATACTGATAGACTGGCTACTACATAGCAGGACCGAATTGGTACTGTCCCTGGTACGGTTGATAAGTAAATTGTGGTTGACTTGTGACAACCGTACTTGAACCAGGTTTTCCTACAGGCATCTGAACCGAAGTTTGAATCGTGGATCCAGACGGTAGTAAAGATGTATGAGGAGTAGATATAGGAACAGTAGAAACCGGAGCTGTCGATACTCCATAAGTAGGTGGGGTAGATTGAACAGATGTTGCAGCAGTTGCAGCAGTCGTTTGAGGCGGAGTACGAGGCATACTAGGCCTAGGCTGAGAAACTACCGAAGGTACAGAAGTTTGAATATTAGACTGGACTGGTTGCTGGGGTGTACTAGGAACTAAGGGTTGTCCAGTTTGAGATGACAACTGTACATTTGGCTGCAACACCTGTTGAGTTTGTGATGGATCCCACACTAAATTCATTCCGGGGTACTGACCCATAACAGGTTGAGAATATTGAGAACCATAACCGGATTGAGGGTAGGATTGATAATTCAAAGGTACATTTCCCGTTCCCTGAACATATGATTGACCGGAGGGTGGTTGGAAACCTTGGTTCGAGTACTGACCTTGGGGTTGATACCCTTGAGGCACGTACTGATACTGGGGTTGACCTTGAGGTATAAATTGATACTGGGGTTGACCTTGGGGTACATATTGAGTCTATGGTTGACCTTGAGGAACGTACTGCCCTGTAGGTATGTACTGTCCTTGAGGTTGCCCCCCAGATGCAAATTGGGTACCTTGAGGTTGCCCCCCATGCGATAATTGAGGCTGCCCCCCAGATGGTAACTGGCCACCTTGAGGTTGAGGATTGGGAATAGAACCTGACATCATGAGAACATCTTCTACGCTCAACGGTTTAGAACCATTTCTTCCAGTTAATAACCCTTGTTCAATGGGTTGAGGAGATGCTCCCGAAAAAGTACAGAAAGTGACTGATACCCAGAGGGAACAAAAGGACCTCCGTACAAAAAGGATTCGGGCGATTGAGTAAACATGGACGACTGTCTTGACATATTTAATGGAGGATAATAACCTCTAGGTGTTGGGTGATAAGGAACACGAGGTGGTGAAAAACTTAACCCTGGGTTTTCTAAGAAATTAGTCAAAGAAAGATACCAAGTACTGCTCCTAGGTGGACTATAAAAAATTGATTCACGCTCCCTTAGCTCAATAACAGGTTGATTTTCAGGGATAGGGATGCCTACTTCTTCTTTCGGAGTAGCAAGTTCTTCAATAGCTATGAGTCCAGAAGGAAGATCTTGGGTGATTACTCTTTCTACCCTAGGTGAACCAGGACCACTAGAAGTTGGAGAAGCAAACCCCGATGTTGGAGTAGCAGCAAATTCACTTTCAAGTTCGGATATTTCACGTTCCTCACCTATATCACTAGTAGATGAAAAGCTACCAGTAACTTCGGAAACAGACACTGACTGCGGATTATAATCTGCTACTAAAGCTTGAAAATCAGGATGTACCACCAAAGAAGACTCTCCTTCTTCAGGTGACCCAACTCTACTGTCTCTAGGAGTTACGAGGACTTTCAAACCTTCAAGTTGGCTCGGTGAAAACTTAGGAGGTTGGTCTCGAAGTCTACGGGACTTCCTTGGTAATTCAGCCACGGTTAAAAACTTTTAACTAATTCACACGCAAACAAAGGAAAATCTCAATGAATACCACCTAAATCCTCTAAAGAACTAAACAAATTTGAAACACACGCCTAAAGAATCTAGGAGATCAAACACACACAAATAGTAACTTTCCGTACTAAAAACACTAGTTGGTGATGAAATCCAACATCGCAGAGTTTAATACAGAAATGGCGGTTGGAACAGTTACCCCGGCAACCTGCTTAATGAATAGACTGGCACAAGTTCCTCCACTTAACCGTCTCGAGTGAAGGGAACCCCCCAGAAAATCCAAGTGAGTCTAGCCGACGTCTGCTCCAGGTACAGTGGGATCTTCCCACCACTGTCACCTTAGGAAGAATCCTAAAGAATATGGCCACTAAGATTACCAACTGAAACAAATATACCTGGGGGAACAATCTACGATCTGATATGCACGCAAGGGCAGAGTAGCAAGCTCAATCCCCTTGAAGGCTCCTTGACATAATCCAAGGTTTACCAACAAGTGACCCCAGGCTCCTCGACAATGGTTAATCCGAGGTTTACCGTTTTTAATACATGAATATTTGGCGTCGTTCCCAATGAGGAAGGATTGATTCCCACACTGGTTCAGACACGATCTCGTGCTTCTCCTTTAAGAGGAGCTTTCCCAGAGCATAAATGCAACAATTGGATTTCTTCCCTACCACAAGATACAACTACTTGTTTGTTTTTACTATCTTGGAGAGTTAATTACTCTCCTACTCCAAGACACTAGCCTAAGCTAAGTTGGTGTATCAGAGCCCTAGAAATAAAAATGTTGCTAGATGAATTTTACTTTAAGAGTTATTTTTATTGGTTTTTGTTTAAGTCAAAAGGTGCGGAGATGAAACTCGTGGTATGAAGACACGACTCAAAATTACTAAAAATGCACCTAAGATGATTTAAACAATCTTTTCTCTTCGATGAACTTCTAGCTAGGAAAGAGTTTGAGAATGCAAAATACTTTGTAAACATAAATCTTTCTTAACACACAAATTAAAAGAAGAGCTTTTGTCCTTTCCAATGCACTCAAAACGAGACAACTAGTTATTTCACAAAAATTTCCCTTTTCTTTTCTAAGCACTCAACCACTACAAAAACAAACTTTTTTTCAAAAGAGATTTTTTATTTTTATAAAACACTCAAAACTATGCAAACAACTAACTTTGAAATCTATAAACTATAAAAATGTATTTGAAGTCAAAGCCTACAAGATGTCTTTCTTAAGGATGTTTTACTTAGCTAGATGTAAGCTAAGGACCAATTTATGCAGAATCACAAATCAGTGAAAAACAACCAATTTTGTTTTCTTTTTAAAAATGAAAATCCAAACTTTTAAACACAAGCTTTTCGAAGTTTTATAAAGAGAAAACAAAAAGCAGATTCCTCAACAAGGGTAGATTTCATAAATGGTCAGACTCATAAGAAGGCTGGTAGACGCCAAGGTGATCTGAGGTCCCTACAACTTCTAAGCTCAGAGCTACTACAAGACCAAAATGAAAAACAAACCCAACAAGCAAAACTCCTAGGAATTTCACCTAAAACCCTAACACCAATGAAATCAACCTAAGGAAAGCTTCTAACAGGTTATATGCAGGTCTGGGCAGTGGATAATAACTTCTAAAAAAAAGAAGGCTAACTAACAGAGGAAATCTTAGGTTTTTCAAAATTTTGACAGGGTCCGCAGGCCCACTGTTAACACATGTGCCGTACTGCTCTGTGCTAAAATAAAAAGTGCGGATAAGTACGCACTGTGTCAAAAGGCTGGGGTGCGGTCCTATCCCAAAGCTATGAAAAACGAAAAATAACCTTGGATCTACAATTTCCACCCAATTCCACACACAACAGGCCAAAAACAGAAACAAAAACACAGTTTCTCAGGTCAAAGTAAAAACAAGGAAAAAATCAAGTCCCCAGTGGAGTTGCCATTTTGTCACACGGAATAAGTCGATCTTGCAGACAAGATAGACCTTCCTAGAATCTAAAGAAGACCTAATGACAAGCAAGCCAATCACACACTATCTTTCTCTAAATATGCTTTTATAAACAAGGGCAAACAGGTGTTTTAAGCCTACCTTAGGTGCAACGCAAGTTTGTGGAAGCCTTCGCTCCTTCGATCCAAATGAGCTCCCTTGTTGCGAATCTGCAAACAAAAACAAGCAAACAAATTAAATAGCACCTGAAAAGCCAATATCATAAAAAATATTTAACATGAAAGTCAAGGAATTCATAAAACAAATGACATGAGACAATTTGTTGAGAAAAATGAGTTTGATTGTATCAATTCAAATCAAGTAGAACTTTACAACCTGTGCCTTGACGCTGTACAAGCTCCTCCCAGGGTCTAGCAAGAAGTCTCCTCTACTTTGACAAGTTTCACTCTCTTCCCAATGAAGCCAAAAAGGTATGTGATCTCTCCTCTTAAGCTCAACTAGGAAGTCTTAATTTCACCAGCATTTACCCTCAAAAATGTTCAGCTTATAACCTCTTTAGCAACCAGCCCAGTGCCTGAATTTATAGTGCAATGGAGGGAAGTTACTAGGTCCTCCTTCAAAGGGATAAATCCCTCCTTCAACGGGATAGCTCCTCTCATCAAGGGATTAGCTCCTTCTCTTTTGGGATGCATGAACCACCTAAGAGCGGCCAATCCACATCAAAATTCCTTCTAGAATCATATAGAATTAACCCAAAGTGAATTTTTTAGAATAAACTTGTGCCTTTTTGACTTTCACAGGGGTCCGCACCCACACCTTTAGGGGCAGAGCGGACAGGTCCGCAGTTTTTGTAAACAGAAGGTGCGGGACCATAGGCAACAGTGAGAGAAAGTGCGGAACCAGAGTTTTATTGATTTTCAATGTCTTTCTCTCAATTTCAAAGCTTGACTTGAAGAGTTGAGGTCTGAGACTTGCTTAGGAGGATAGTACAAGTGATGATAGACCCATACTGACTGCAAATAACATGGTCACGATATTTTTGTGTAACACCAGATGCCATGGTATGTTGGGATGTTTATCTTAGTTTTTAGCTTTTGTTTACTGGATGGATTTTAGAATCTAGGGCGGAGGTGGTCTCAAGGTTCATTCCCAAAGGCCTAGGAATCCCTTGACTGATTTTGGCAGGATACATGGTAAAGCCTAAGGGAGAAGTATCAGTTTAGGGCCTAGTGATTGGGGTTTTGTTTGCGGTAAATCCTATGAGGCTAATCTTGGTTTAGGGCCTGGTGATCCGAGATTGGATTGTGGTAAAGCCTGAGAGACATGGAAACATAAAATTCCTCATGGGCAGCAATGGATTCTAGATGGAATTTCAAGTTTAGTTCAGTTGTGATCAGAGCACTGGTTTTGGTGTGATCATGGTTTGGTGAAGAAGGAGTTGGTTTAACCTCTGGATTCCCTTGGTTTTTCTTGGATTGGTTGTTCTATGAGATCCCACATTCATGCTTGGAATATGGCATGGGGTGACTGGATGAAAGAGATATTTGGTTCAGCCATGTCTATGGTCGAGTGGTACGTGGAAGTCCCGACCCTGGTCAAATTTGCCTATGATTAATAAAAGCCAATTCTCTTACTTTTTTACTAGTTTATATGTGTATTTAATGGCTATCATATGTATGACATTTATATGGTTTTATGCTGGTTATAAGCATGGTTAAACAACTGGTTCATGTCATGGTTATTTCATGTATTCACTTGTAATTATTTAATGGATGAATGCAAGACCTAATTGATGATATAATAGTTCAATGAAGAAGGAGGTGATCATTCTCATTATGTTTCATAAGTTGTTTTAGTCATTTATGCTCTGTATTGTATCATAGATATGTAGGTTGCATTGATGCTAAGTGTTTGAAAGAATGTCAATCCCAGTTGGGGATGGTCAAGCCTAGTCCTGAGTTTGATTTTGATTTATTAACATTTTTATCATGTCTTCAATTAATTCTCGAGGTTTTAGCAAGTTTTGGGCAGAGGCCACGATTCTGGGCTAGAAAAGTGGCTCAAATCTTGGGGTCATTGACATAGGCATGCTGAGAAAATTCCATAGTCACTGGCACATATTCCTATGAGAGCAACTTTGGGTTGCTAGTTGTTGTCTTTCCTATAGCATGAGAGTGAATTTGAGTTAAAAGGCTTAAAAAATCAGTGGGACCTAGGGGCATGATGTATGAGTGGTTGGAATGTCTCCTGAGGGTATTGTTGCTGATGTGGATGGGTTTGTTTGATATGTTCCATCCGTTCCATTTCCTTAAGGCCACCAAGGAAGTTGAATCCCTTATAGTAGCCTCTCTCGTCGCATGTTTACCACAACTGGTTGGTTTCTTGGGTGGACCTAGTAGGAGGGGGTGTTACATGTGTTCCTTTTGCTTGCTCTTGGTAGGTCCATTCATCCATTCAACTACAAGTGAGTCTCTAGGCATGATTCCCTCCTTCTTCATCATCTCGTCATGACTTGACAGTGTACCTGTTTCTGCAATTCACTCATGATAGGACGACATCAATCCAAGAACACCATATCCTAAGATGATGCATTATTATCCATGAAATGAGCCTGATATAGGTGACAAGCTAGAATAGAGGGTCGAGTAACTGCGCATTCCGCAGTTCCAAGTGACAGGGAAAGAGGTTGATCACTGAGACTATGCAGAGCGTAGCTCATGATTGACTGAGGAACATTTTAGCATAGTCCCCTTTGGGGAAGGAAAATTGTGCAATGGCCACTAGGAGTCAGGATTCAATAGTTCAAGCCAACAATGGGTGCTACAGATGAGACCCTGGGGGTCAGTTCTACGTAATTTTTAGAGTCAAGGGGAATTGGGCAGGAAAGTGACCTGGAGGAAAAATCTGCACAGTTCTTGAGATTAGTGAGGTTTGTTTGAGGGAGGACATTAGGGGACACCTCTGCACAGTTTTGGAGGCCAAGGGAGGCTAGGTTCTATGTGCATTACGGGGTTCCAACATGCAAGGAGAAAAAATTAAGGACTAATAGTGCGAAGTGTGCAGTTCAAGTCAGGTTGGAAGGAACTATTGCGTAATTCTAGGGGTCAAGGAAGGTTGTTGAGCTCTGGAATTTAATAGTGCAACTTCCCTGAAGGACAATGACTACGCACTATGCAATTATAGGTAGCAAGGTCACAACACTAAGGTTGATACCATTGCAAAATTTGGTCAGGGTCTGGTGAAGCTGGGTTGCCCAGTCAAGAAGATTTTCGAAAAAATGGCTTAGTGCGAGAGGAAGATAGACTTCTGATGAACTTGAACATGTGACCATACACTTAGCATACTTTGACAACACAAGGACATAGACCACCAGGGAAACAATAAATCATTTCCCTATGTGTGACTATCTCATAACAAGAAGCAACAAGTGCAACACTTGAGATAGGATTTAGCATGAGAATGATGAAACTTGTGCGACAATGCTGAAAGCTTTGTGTATGAGTTGGATGGGTGTTTACATGGCTAGGAAAACTTGTATACGCAAAGATCAACCTTCGAAACCATGAGAAAAGGTCTGCAAGTGTGGAAAAATAATCAAACTTGCCAAAAGGTGATAGTTGATCCAAGAAGTGAAAGGGTTCAAAGAGCTTTAGGAAAGCTCATGAAATGAGCTTAAGCATTTGCAACAATCAAGGGAAAGACCATGGAAGGCTCCAAAATTTTAGTGCAATCCAAAATTTGGGAGGGTGTTGTAGCCACTACAAAAAAGCCCAACATCGAACCAGGTTGAATGAGAAAAGTAGGCTGACAAACACTAGCAGCCATCCTTGGATAAGGAGGACTATAATAAGGCTCGTTACCAATTTGAGTTATACCAACAACAGGTTTCCCCTTTGCCAAAAGGGGAGGGGATGATGGAGGCAACTGCCCCCCATGCGAAGGGTACCCAAAATAAGGATAGTTAGGATTTAGAAGAGGACCTTTCCCACTAACATAAGGGCCAACTTGTTGTTCAACTGTAGGTGTAGGAGGAGGAGAAGGAGTAGGCTAAGAAACAATCATAAGAGCAGTGCTAGATGGAATTCCCAAAGTGGAAGACATGGGGGATGTTTATAGATTGGAAGAGGCACCAGAGAAGGTCCCAGATAAGGACTAATAACATGGTGGGATGGATGGGCCACCATACAGATGTGCCTCTGGTGATGTCAAAAACATAGATGTCAAAGAGACATTTGATGTCTCAGCCATAGTGGTAGATGCAGGCTGGGAATCTTGTTATAGATCCATTTGGGCACATCAATGCCATCATCTAGATCAATGTTTTAGGGCTCATCAAACCCTAATTTCAGTTGCTACATGCCCTAAATAAATCACCCTTTTGAATTCCTCCTTCCCAGACAGTTTCATGTCATGAAGACATCCTAAAAAGACCTCTAGAGGGACCAGCACAGGTAGGCCCATGTAAGGGTACGTTGCAGAGTAGCTAAGTCTATGCCAGGGTGCTCTGTAGAGCACTTAGGCTTCCTTTCACCTACACTGGGTGATTTTGAGCGAAATTCACATAGGGTTTGGGGAATATTATTATCTTTTGGAACCATCTAGAAGGTTCCCTCACTTATCAACTCCTATGAGCTCGAAAATGGACGAGGAATGAGTTAAGATGCATCCTATCCTCTCATCCCTTCCTCCACGGAACTAATTCTAATTATGGAAGGCCATTCAATGCCACCATTTATGACAAAACCTCCTTCCTCTCCCTATAAATTTACCACTCATCTAAGTGATCAGGGGTTGGATTATGTTGAATTGTAAGGAGATAATGTTGCTATGAGAATTTGCTTTGAAGTAAGTATTGTAATGCTACAAGTTTTTCATGCTTTTGATGTGATGTGGATGGGATCCAAGCTAGAGGAATGACTTTAAATCAGACACAATGATTGTAATTCCTTCTTCTAGTCAATAAAGTGTTTGAACCTTTCTCCCATATGTTTGTATTGTTTTATATTTCTTATATGTGTGAAATGTATCTGATTCCATTCACTTATATTCAATAGATCTTTTTCTTTGATCGATTCTTTGTTTTCTATTGTGTTTTCAGGTACTTCTCAAGCATATTAAGTATGAGAAGGAGTGACATGATCGATACAAAGGAGACGAGAGGAAAGTAGAACTACAAGTATGGTCTTCTCATCTTATCTATTTCTTATAGGAAAAGACTAAAATACTTTAAATTGTTGTTCTAGATATGGCTACTTATTTAGGGAATTAGTATTTATCTATAGATACCAAATTCTCCAAAACAAATTGGTGACTCCACTGGGGAAGATCTTCTTTCCTAGTAGCTTATCCACCTCCTAGGACATCCTTACAGACCATACTTGTGTCCATTGATTGTAATTCATCTCTTTTGCATTGAAAATCTGGTCAAAACTGTGTCAAATTGCTTTTTGAAATGGTTCACTGTCACCAACGCAGGCGTGTGAGGGACACAATGTGTTGCAAAGCACCCCTAGCTTAGGCACAGTGCTTTGAAGCACACTGTCTCTCATTCAAGGTTGTGTTGATCCGTTAGTTTCCCACCTTTGGAATGTGTTTTTGCCAACTTTTCTCTGTTTGTTTGTTTGTTGATTAATCAATGAATGTTATGTCTCAGAGAACAAGTTTCTATCTCGTTGTCTAGCCCTACTTTGACTTTATTGATTAATGTTTCTTAAATGTTTTCTTTGTCATTACCAGTCTATAGTCAAAGTTAGATTATAGTTTATTAATCTTTGTTTGAAAGAAAGCGCCGTAAAGTCTTCTTTTCCTTAGAAACAGAACTGTCATCAAAATCTTCATTCTTAAGAAAGATTGATTGATTGTATGTGCATATTTCCTTTTGTTCATATTCACATTAAGGAAATCGAAAAGAAATACATGCATGTTGCATTGAAAAAAGTTTGCGTGTGCTTGTAGGAATAGTGTAGGGAAATTGCATTAGATTATGCTCTTTTCTCTTTGATTGAAAGAAATCTGATTGTGCTATCCCTAAGTAGCTAGGATTTTCATCGTTAAATTGAATGGAAAAAATGCTTATCATGATAGTTACATTCCTAGGAATTGTAGACCTATGTATCCATTACATACTGGATTGCTGCCATATGGAGAGCAATATGCTTATTCACCTTATCCTCCCTATGGAGGACCATTATATGGTAGTATCCCGCAGTATTCAGGTCATCCTAGAATTCGATTTTGTCAATGGAAACCAACAATGCCAGTTCAACCAAGGTTTGTGTATCCAACACAACCAATGCAAATTGTGTTAGCTATTCCTACTACACCTGTTGTTACTACTGTACCATAGTCATAAGTTCAAACTATTGTATCTCAACTAGTACAAACTAGTCCTTCTACCTCACAACCACAAGTATCGTGTCAAGTAGTTCAAGTTTCTCAAGCTATTGTACAACAACCACTTGTGTTCGGTGTTATAGACATTTTTGGGCACTACAACCCCAAGCATGAAATGTCCATAAACCAAGGGCTCCTAATTCCCTAAAAGTGTTGTTCTAACCCCTAAAGGAACAAGGTCAACAGATTACAGCTTCTCCCAGAAGTTCTCCATGAAAAACTGCTCAGAATTGGTCAAAACAGGATCATTTCAGCTGCTCCACAGGCCAGGTGCGTTGCATCTCACCTAAATACACTATGAGGGTGCATTGCATTTCAAAAATCCCTTCTATGGGGTGCGATGGGCGAGAAATGACAAATGGCAGTGTCATTTCGCGAGGTGGAGAGGCAATGGAAGCTTCCAGAAACTTCTCCTGTGACACTTGCCTCTCTGAATTCAGCCAAGGATGAGTAAGAGATCATCAATCTCCAAGTGGAAGCAAGAACTATCAGAGGGAAGACACTAATCAAATCATAAGCTGACTCATCTCCTTTACAGATATCTATATATGGATCCCTCATCCTAGAGATCCAGAGGCTGGAATTTTGCATATTGTAAGGAATTGTTGTTGGTTTCTTGAGACAAACATCAGATTGTTGGGTGATCTAAGCTTTGTATGAGGTGAAGAGGGGCTTCCTTGCTGAGAGGTTGATGCTGGGTCAGAACAACTGGTTGTAACTCCTCTTGGCTTTTTCTTGTTTATCAATAAAAGATATTCAAGTTTTCCTCCATACTTTTGTGTCATTCATGTTTGCTGCATTTATATGGTCAATTTACATCTGATCCTAGATTGTTTATGATTATAGATCCATGTCTTTGTATAGTGCTATGCTACTGTGATCTTATAGGTACTCTATGAAGCTGGGTGTGCAAGGGGACAAGTAGCGAAAGACTATCAAAGAAGAGAGTAATCGAACCAGGAGATTAGCGCAAGACAGAGGTTGGTCTTCTTTGTTCCTCTCTATCTATACTTCATAAAGGAGAAACAAAAGTAGCTTTACTTTGTTTTTTTCTAAGGAAGCTGTCACACCTTAGTGGGATAAGCAGTTCTGAGTAGAGACTTTTCCCTGTAACAAAATGGCGACTCCGTTGGGGACGAATTAGTTTGTTTGTTTATCTTCCTTGTTGTCTATTTCATAAACTTACAGGTAGCATTCGATCTGCATTTGCCATAGCAAATGCAAAGTAGATAAATGCTACTTCAGTCCATCTATGGGATCTGTTTATGATTTAAACAACTAATTCACAAACTCTCTGATTGCCCTTGTGATAGCTCTTGGATCCTCCTTAGATCTACCCCTGATTGTTGAATTACTGATTACCTTTTGCTCGGCCAAAACCCATGAACTGAACTGCAAATTGTGACCCGGAACCCAAGCAAAGTCTCGTTTCTGGCCCAGCGCAGGTACTATTCTAAGAATCTGAAATTCAGCGCACTTCCGAGTGTAGAAGGTGCACTGCATTTCAAATTCCCTGTGTTACAGGTGCACTGATAAGGCTAGGCTTTGTGCAGTTTTGGTTTCTGTGATTCATTCTTTCCAGTTCTATTCCTTAATTTTGCTGCCTGTGATCAGTATATGTCTGTTTGAAACCCCTTTTCCTTGCTGTTATTCCGCCTCCTTTGTACAAAAGAACTGTAAATGTTTTTGTGTGTTTGTTGAGTCATTTTAAGTTCTCCTTTGCAAAAGTAGCGTAATTGTACTGTCGTCCTTTGATTTGAAACTGTCGCAAGTGTCGATTTCAATTGTAGGAAAGAGTTTGATTACTGTTGATAGTCGATTATCCTGTTACTATTGTTTTTGGTCTGAATTTGTAATTTTTCTAGTGTCAAAACAAGTATTCATTTCAAAATCATAAGGTGTTGTGATCGTCTCCATTTTTTATTTCGAAAAGAAACTTGTTGATATTTGTCGCTTGAAAAGAAATTCAGATTTGTGCATCAACTTTCTTCTTATCATTCATATACTAAGAAAGTCGAAAACAAATACATGCATGTCCATTTTCATTTAGACAATATGATTGGTTTGATTTAGGAAAGTGCATTTAGAGTGTGCTCTTTGCTCTTTGTGAAAGAATTATGTCTTTCTTTCCTTAGTAGCTAGGATTTTCATTGCACAAAGAAGATAAAAAGATTGTTTATCATCTTAGCTTGCATTTTAGGAATTACATCTACATCTCGCGGTGAACCTGAAAGGAAAAATTCATAAACAAGATCAACTATAAATTAAATTCAATGAATCTAACAATGCTTTGGAACTTAACGCACAACATTTAGAAGTCTAGGCTAGAGACGTATTCCGGTGTCGTAAAGCTTGATAACTGTTTTTCTCACTGATGGTTGGGTGATTCCTCCACTTTGAGACGATAAGTGCCAGTACGGACTTGTGCTCCCACATACTGTCGAGTATATTTTGGGAGACCCCAATAGGCTTAATCCTTTGTCCATAGGAATCCATGTCTGCTGCCCTATCGATCGCAATGCACTGAGCACAACATTCGGGAAGATTGACTGTCGTACCGTAAAAAGTATTCTGCAGTTTTGCAATTGGTTTGGTAATCCCTTTACCTAGATTTCCAGAGCAGTCCCTTTCGTTCCTTTTCAGACTCTTTAACAGAAAAGGTCCATCTGAGCACTTGTCACATCAGGCTCATTAAAAATCGAAGGATACTAGAGTCATCTTTTGTTTTTCTCGACTCTTAAAAATTGAAAAAACAAGTTGTGTCAAAGCGTCTAAAATTTATTTTAAACGGAACATTCATTACCCTTTCCTACGTTGATCTTGGGTTGAGGAAATGGAATCCACCAACCAAGGAATTCCCCTTGGAGGAAATCCTAGTCCCTTCTCCTCTTGGGGAGATGTTGGTGCGCCCCATATGGCCAAATTGTCGCTTCCAGGACTGATGAACGGCTTGCCTGTATGGCTCTTCTCAACCTCTGTCGTTCAGAACACCGCAATTTCTGAACAATCGAGTCAGCAACTAGACGATTCCAGAGTTACCCACCAACCTTCTACTTCCTCCAATTCTTCCTCTCCTCCTTCCTCTAAGCTTGATGGGGCTGGTAAAGCCAAAAGCCAAGTACCTGAGAAGAAGAAGGAAAAGAAGAAGAAAGAGAAGAAGAAGAAGGAGCCAAAAGCGAATGGGGGCAAACGAGCGTCGTCTAGCGAAAATCCACACACTGCTCCGACCAGGCCTAAATCGGCATTGTCATTCGCAAAGGAGACCACTATCATAGAGATTTTCCTTGCATCCCTCAGATCTTAAGGGACTGGTCTCCTCGTTTGCACAACCCGGTGTCGTGAACCTCTGGTGATCATGTTGAAAACACACCGTCGACTAGTGAAAGTGAAGCCCCAGGACAAAAAGGAAAATATAGATTTCCTTGTAAACTGTGCGAAGGCGATGATGCCGTCCATCGTTGTCCCTTCTTAGATGAGGCTAAAAGAGTTTTGGATGATCGTCCAGTTTCACCATTACGACTTCTTCCTGGATATAAAAAACTCTTGCCAAGTCCGTCACTAGTTGAAAATCCGGCTGGCCCGCTCAGGTGGTTAGCTGAAGCATCTATCATTGAAGACAAACCATCTGAACCCATACCAGACGAAAGTCAAAAGGTTGAGGTGGCAGTTGACCCGGTCTTTCCTTCAGAGGTTCCATCTTCAGATGATACAGTCACCGAAGAGAACAAGGATGACACCGTCCAAATTCTTTTCGTAAGCACAGACTCCAATGAACATGGGGGCAATCTACCCATTCCTTTACTGCAGGAAGGAAGTTCTTCAGAGTCATACCCGACCGTCTATTCGGTCCCACCTCCAAGCAACCTAGTTGTCTCCTTTGATTGTAATCAACTAGGCAGACCCTGTTTACCAGCTAGTGTACCGTTCCGAATCATTGTTCAAATATATAGAATGGTTATGGCTGGTACCATCATAGATGAAGGGGCTTCTGTGAGTATCCTTTCCTCGACTACTTGGAAAGCGCTTGGTTCACCATCGCTTTTGTCTGAGATGAGAAATCTAACAGGCTTTGATAAAGGAACTAGTCGACCGTTAGGGATCCTTCCCATTGTACCCATAACATTGAGAGGAAAAGCCGTTCAAATGAACGTAATGGTAGTTCAAGGACCCCTAGATTATAATCTACTCCTTGGGCGAGACTATATTTATTGCGTGGGAGTGATTGTCTCCTCACTCTTTAGAGTAATGTGTTTTCTGCATGAAGGAAGAGTGGTCAAGATCGTAGACCAGCTTTCATTCCCTGGTTCATGCATAGCAAATAGTCATATACCATCCCTGAATGGTCTTTTCACGCAAGAAATGTCTCAATTTCCAGTCCGCCCGCCTGATGAGCGCGAGTGATTCGGCGGACATGACTGAAACCCAGGGGGCATGCACCCTGGTCTGCTTCGGCAGGAAAACTTCAGGTATAGGGTAGGTTTCCGCGAGAGTATATGACCTCCGTACTCCCGTCCGAGAATGGAAGAGGGAGTTGGACTGGAATAAGATTCTCTTGTCAAAGTTATGTGGGTTGGCAAGCATCGCCACTCACCTTTGTTTATTTAGAGAAACATTGCCGAAGAAGTGCTTTTTTTACGCCGTAAATAGAACAATCTTTGGTAACCTATAAGAGGTAAACCTCTCCCAGTAAAACAAATGTTTTAACGGAAGGAAGAAGGGGTAACCTTGAAACTCTGTTTTATACCTAGGGGCATGTGAACCTTTTGGCATACAAGCAAAGAGCGACAATTTATTTTTTAAATTTGCAGGTTCTCTAACTCTTTGAACTCGTAGGATTGGTCGTTTCCTAACTTGCATAAAGAAAGGATGTGAGGAAAAACTCTAAAAGTTGCCGTTTTTATATATGAGACATTCTTATCACACGACTGGATTAATCGAGCAGTTTTAGTGCAGACTTCATGCTCGTTAAAAAATAAACAAAAGCAATGAGCACATGTTCCCCCAGAGTTTAAGCTCATTAAAAAATGAACCAATTTCCGGTAAATAACCATCGTGAACGTAATACTTCAGCCATTAAAGCCTTGGTCGTGTTTGCACCGTCATCTCCACTTTTGCATTGGCCGATCATTCACCTCCATTTGATAGTTTACCCATTTTGAGGAACAGCCGCGAAGAGTGATCTCACTAGCTATCCTTGTAACACTGCTGTGATTGGAAAATTCCAAACCTTACCTGGAATCAGTTGCTACCCATTTTATCACTCGTTCCTCAAAAGACGAGTCTCCTTTAAGCTCTTTTCAATTGACTCGTAAAATATGAAAAGATTGCCGAGCAATTGGCCTCTCCAGCTCTTTAAAGGGACTGGAAGTGCTATCCCTCCTCTAAATTTTAATCTTTTTGGACCTGAGGGATTATTACACAAAAAGATCGAGCGCTTGTTTTGTTCGGCTCGTTAAAAGTATCGAAAATTCATCCCTTCTGTATTGTTTTATACTTTTTCGAACTTAAGGGATTAGATGACGAAAAAGGAATTTTGGAGTTTCCTTTACGTTCCTTTTCAGACTCTCTGAAATTGAAAAGTACGGAGTTATCTTTGTCGTTAAACTCGTTAAAATTTTAATAGCGACAAACTTGTCTATAGACGAGAATGAGTTTCACTATCGCTAGGCTCGTTAAAACATAGCGATGGGTTTGCCCGAAGGGAAAATTATAGAACAAGCATATGTTATCCTCCTCAAGCTTGATAAAAATAAAGAGGTACTAGTCAGCAATGACTGGGGAAAAATTGGGAAGAAAACTTGAAGAAACTTTGTTGGTAGCAAGTCGCTCTTGAACATGACACTTTCACTTTGCATCCAAGTTGGGTTGGGTTGTTTCATTCACCGGTCACATCACCATGGTCCCATCATACCATCCACATTCGGGGTTAATGCTACCAATCCATCACGTTAGTGTCGCCGATATGTTCGAGAGAAGTCATTCAGAGAATTCACTTGTGTCTCACCCACTACAATACATTTATACTCCATTCTTTCATGACCGCCACCCTGAACCTTATATCACCAGATCGTTTTCACCTCCATTAAAATCATTTGCTCCGTTCCGTGTCATTGATGTGGGATTCATTAAGGCCCTCCTGTGACGGATCACTTCTTGTCGACATCAGCTCATTATCCAGGAAGTTGATCTAGGAACACCCCATTCAGTACTTTGAAGCTTGCATGCCTCAATGGCAAGTTTCTCACTTCCGGCGACAGGTTTACATCAATGACCTTCGACCGAAAGATTTTGTGTGGTGTTCGATGCCAAGCCCTTTATTCACACCATGTGAATTGTACTGCAGTACCTTGAGGGTCATTATCATTATCGGTGATTCCTCTCGTGCTTGTTAACAGCTTATATCATTGGTTGGTAATCAAGCGATGTCTTTCCATGTTCGAATCCAGAACATCTCTCACATGGATAGACTTGTACTTCGAGTGAAGATCGAACGAGATTGAAGACCTCGGATCTAGTTTCATCCATCCGGGCTGCGATATATATTCAGGGAAATAAAGACATCAAATGTACATCATTGTTGCACAGATAATCATCCAATCAAAGGGATGATGGCTCTATCAGAATCATCAGTCTACACTCAGACGATTGTCTGTCTTATGTACATGAAAATGAATTTATAAAGCTGAGCATGGGAATGCCCGACTTAGCTAGATCATGAAAAATATTATGAATATAATGTATTGTATTGTATCTTATTACAGGTCTCCTCCCAGCTTGAAAGAACTTCGGATCCTCATAATAAAGCATTTCACCCGACATCAAAAGATTAATGACCTCATGCTTTAGGGGGCAACTGTTATAGACATTTTTGGGCACTACAACCCCAAGCATGAAATGTCCATAAACCAAGGGCTCCTAAGTCCCTAAAAGTGTTTTTCTAACCCCTAAAGGAACAAGGTCAATAGATTACAGCTTCTCCCAGAAGTTCTCCATGAAAAACTGCTCAGAATTGGTCAAAACAGGATCATTTCAGCTGCTCCACAGGCCAGGTGCATTGCATCTCACCTAAATACACTGTGAGGGTGCGTTACATTTCAAAAATCCCTTCTATGGGGTGCGATGGGCGAGAAATGACAAATGGTAGTGTCATTCCGCGAGGTGGAGAGGCAATGGAATCTTCCAAAAACTTCTCCTGTGACACTTGCCTCTCTGAATTCGACCAAGGATGAGTAAGAGATCATCAATCTTCAAGTGGAAGCAAGAACTATCAGAGGGAAGAAACTAATCAAATCATAAGATGACTCATCTCCTTTACAGATATCTATATATGGATCCCTCATCCTAGAGATCCAGAGGCTGGAATTTTCCATATTGTAAGGAATTGATGTTGGTTTCTTGAGACAAACATCAGATTGTTGGGTGATCTAAGCTTTGTATGAGGTGAAGAGGGGCTTCCTTGCTGAGAGGTTGATGCTGGGTCAGAACAACTGGTTGTAACTCCTCTTGGCTTTTTCTTGTTTATCAATAAAAGCTATTCAAGTTTTCCTCCATACTTTTGTGTCATTCATGTTTGCTGCATTTGTATGGTCAATTTACATCTGATAATAGATTGTTTATGATTATAGATCCATGTCTTTGTATAGTGCTATGCTACTGTGATCTTACAGGTACTCTGTGAAGCTGGGTGTGCAAGGGGACAAGTAGCGAAAGACTATCAAAGAAGAGAGGAGTCGAACCAGGAGATTAGCGCAAGACAGAGGTTGGTCTTCTTTGTTCCTCTCTATCTATACTTCATAAAGGAGAAATGAAAGTAGCTTTACTTTGTTTGTTTCTAAGGCAGCTGTCACACCTTAGTGGGATAAGCAGTTCTGAGTAGACACTTTTCCCTGTAACATTCGGGGTTCAACAACCTCATGTTAGTATACCCTTATCTGGACTGACTTAGGCTTACACTGGTATAGTTTATTCACAACCTGTCTAACCTTTCATTGCTGGGAAACAACAACCGTTAAATCATCAACAAATGTACCAACAACAACAACAATTGATTCAACAACTCTGGCAGCTCCCATGAGGATAGTTCCTTGTCTTGTGTCAACCTCATTAAAAAATAAAACAAGGAACATAAGGATAGTTCTTTTACTGTGTCAACCTCATTAAAAAATGAAACAACTCCCATGAGGATAGTTCTTTTACTGTGTCAACCTCATTAAAAAATGAAAAAACTCCCATGAGGATAGTTCCTTGTCTTGTGTCAACCTCATTAAAAAATGAAACCAAGTCTATGAAGATAGTTCCTTGTCTTGTGTCAACCTCGTTAAAAAATTAAACCAAAAATACGAGTAGAGTTCCTTGTCTTGTGTCAAGCTCTTTAAAAAATGAAACAAGGACTCCTAGAGCAAAGTTCCAATTCGAGTCTTTGATTAGATCTCATAAAATCCTAGTCGAGTCCTTCACTTGATCTCATATATGAACCTTCATTCAATCCACTTTGTTATGCTCCTATACCAATAGGTGTCATATTTCATGATTGATTTGATGAGCGCTATAATATGTTCATACATTTCCTTGTTTCAAAGGTTTTCCATATTGTCAAAAAATAAAAAATAAAAAATTAAAAAATGTAAAGAGGGTATACCCTAAAAGAAAAATCAAAGGGTAAAAAGAATAAAATGGTCAAAAAATGAGAAGAAATGAACCCCAAACAAAAATAGACCAGGAAAGTGTGCAAGTCTAAATGCCACTACTATTTCAGTTTCTGTAATAAGTAATTGTGTGCAACTTGTTAATCTTATGCCACAATTGATGAAGAGTCAAAGTGTTTAAACTTGGCTCATTCATTTTTCAATTTCATGTAGTAGATAGAAAATAAAATATGACCAAACTGTTTAATCTTGGCAGACAAGTAGATAGGTAGAGTGAATAAAAAGAGCTCAACAGTTTAATCTGAGCCCTTGGATGTAATAAGGTTAGATTTAGATAGACTTCCATATGTAAAAGAAAAAGTGTGATAAGGGTTTGCCAGTCTAAGTGCACCCTAATAAAGAAGAAAAAATGTTAGGCTAAAGTAGGTAGGGTAAGTAGATGATGTTGTCGAATGATACTTGGATTGAAAAATGCTTCTAAATGTGTTGATCTTTACTTTCCTCACTAGTGCAAGGCATACATTACACTTGATGCAATTCAAGCAAAGCAAGGATAAATAACTAACTTCCATTCACATTTTCCCCTAAAAGATTTCACTAATTCCCCGTAAAAGTATTAAGGAATTTTAAAATCAAAGGGGCTCAGAGCATTTCTCTGACTTCTGGAGGGACCGGACCCTCGGCCCAATGATCTAAAAAGCCTAAGTACTTAAAAATCATCTGTCCATCATTCATTTCATTTCATAAATTTTTCCTAAGTAAAAAACCTATTTTACTTAGGAAATGCATAACATCGTTTGAAAGACCCCTTTTCCCACTTTAGCCTAAGTTTTAAATGTAAATGTCCAACACTTTAACTTGGTGCTTATCGTTTTGTTTCATATTAACTTATTAACAATTATTATATAACTCCCGACGAAATAATCTACCCATTTCCCGTATTATGTAATTATATTAAAAACCCCGAAATGTTTTATAATTCCCGCCTTGATGGTATATAACCATTATATAGTATTAAAAGGGAATTAATAAGTTTATTCGAAACTTATTAAGAACCTTTCCCCGCCGCACTAAAGGGATTAATTAACCCTCGGTTAATTAATAACCTATCTACACAATCATAATGTGCCCGATACGATTAAATCTTCGTTAATTATATTGGGCCCACTGCATAACTCCTTGCCACATCCCACATCCGTCCACCTTTCGATCAAATCATTCCCATCCGACGGTCGATGGCGATATCGCTGTGGAGTATTGAAGAAGTTATTTTTTCCTTGACTATTTTGCCATCTTTTCTTTAGAAATCGTAACATCTTTGCATCATGAACTAGGTAGATAATGGGAAATCATGACAAAATCTATAAAGATTTATGTGCAACACAAAAATGCTAATAATTTCTATTTCTTATGTAGGAAAAGGCAAAAACTAAAGATTTTTGCTCCAAGGAAAAAGACAGGGCCAAGCTAACCGCTGCCCCTTTGGCGGGGAACCATATGCAAACAAGACGATCTAAATTAAAACATCTCAGCCAAGGAAAGGGAAGGAGATATCGACTCGGCGCAAGAAAACGATCGGATAACTGAGGATTAATAGCTTGGTGAATCCCTCAAGATGCTTTGATCATGAGGGATTGCTGCTTAACTATTTTTGCATCCTTGATATCTCTGCTTTAGCTGTTATAAGTAGGGGTAGCATTGCTAGCCTGGGGGGAGACTATTAATTTGTCATGTAACTTTGCTCTATACTTGAACTTTGATCATCGACTCCCATTGCGAAGAGACTTACTGTAACTTTGTTTCAGTGCTTTAACACAAATCGGGTTGCTGTTCCATCTATGATTCTGGAATAACTTCAAGAGGTGTGTCCCTAGAGGATAGGGCCCGGCCCTGGTGGAACACTTGCTCCTGTATCATTACCTTTAGTTCATGTGTGGTTTGTATTATCATCTTAAATTGGTAATCTGGTGTGTTTTGTTATCTTATATCGCAGCTTTGTTATATTTTATATATCATTCTCTGCAACAGGAAAGTCGTATCATGAATTTTGATCTTATAACGTATTGATGTTCCTTTAAAGTCATTAATGTAATATTGTTGTTCTTTACAGAATGTTGTTGCCGTTTAATTGCAGAGTAATTGAGTTGTAACCTTCTTAAATTGGTATTACTCTATTCGTCTATGGTTTATAATTCATACGATTGTTGTTCAATTGACATTGTTGTTCCATTATGAATTGCTATCGTTACCCTTTCTAACAGTGATTAATACTTGTGGTATTAGACTCAGATTACTATTTTCTTAATATTTCTGTGCGCTGTGTGTATTATTTATTTCAGCACCATAGGCTATAAGTGTTGTTTTATGTTTTGTTGGTAATTGGTTGCCATTCCATTTCTATTTTTTTTCCGGTTTACCCTTTCAGTAAAGATTGACATTTGATTTATGTAGGGTGAGATTGTTGTACTTGTTTCTGTAGATCATGGTGTTGCTGTTCATCAGACTTAGTTGTTGTTACATCTTCTAGTTACTGTTCCATTTCCTGTTATTCGAGTTAGTGATTGCTTTGCTGTGCAGAACGATTTGAAACTGTAGTGGGCATTGACATTTGTTGTCTAGTCCCCAGATTGACGATCTGTTCCTTGAGTACTTTTGGTTACATTAGTTTTCAAAGGGATGAGTTATTGTTACTGGACCCTTGACTGATACATTGCTTAGTTTTCTAAGTTCATGATTTAGGTTTCAAAGTATTTTTCTGTAAGCAGATTTTCTTTCAAGCATCCGTTTACTATTGTATTTTGAGCACTATACTACTAGCATTACTCTGACAAATGACAGCCTCAAACTGAGTACACTCTTTGAGATAACAAATTGTTCATGGATTGACAAATTAATGTGAGGTAATTAGAGGTGAAAAAGACCCTTTTTATTGTTGGGTTGTGTTATATTCTTTCCACGACTAACCTACGTAGTGAACCGGGGGGCGGAGCCCCCCCTTCGTTGCGCCGATTGCGCAGCAGGGGGGTCACGGGGGGGCGGCAGCCCCCCCTGTCCGTGGGGTTTGAGGGGGGCGAGTAGCCCCCCTCTACGGGGTCCGGGGCAGTGCCCCGCGAATTTTTTTTTTTGGACCCTATATTAGGTTGGGTGAATCTACCTATGGTTTTCGGTCCATGATTTTGGACGCGATGGTTTTTGGTCCATGGTATTGGATACTTCGGCATGTATAAATATGTATTGTAACATTGAAAGGAACATAATGAAAAAATCAAGCTGGTAGTCCCAGTTTTGGGATCCAGGGGCAAATCTCTGTGTATATGTGTTTTATGTGTTATGCTCTTGCATTGTTTATTTTCTATGTTTTAGAATTCGTATGCTGGTAGTTTCTGTATAGGGTTAAAACCTACATTTGGTATCAGAGCTGTTTTGGCTTCAAGGGGACGCCTTTGTTGCTGAGGGGTTTCGCTTGGGCCTGTGGTAGACCTTGTTCAGTGGGAGATCTGCGAGATTGATTCTGGTGGTGAAAGAAGATGGCGAGCAGCAGAAAGATAGAGATCGAGAAGTTCAATGGTTAGAGTTTTGAGTTGTGGAAACTCAAGATGGAGGATCTGTTGGTGGATAAATATCAGTGGATCGCGGTAGATCCAGGTACTAAACCAACAGGAGTGACCGATGAAGAATGGAAGAAGTTGGATCGGAAGGCAAAGAGCAAAATACGATTGTCTGTCTCAGATTCAGTATTGCTGAATGTATCAGGGGAAGCTACGGTGAAGGCTTTGTGGGACAAGTTAGGGACTTTGTACCAATCTAAGTCTCTGGTGAATAAACTGTTCCTGCGGAAAAAGTTGTATAACCTGAGGATGAAAGATGGAGACTCGGTGACAGAGCATCTGAACGCATTTAATACTATGGTAAGTCAGTTAGCGTCTGTCGATATTAAAATTTCAGATGAAGATAAGTGCATGAGTTTGTTGTGTTCTCTACCAGATTCGTGGGATAGTCTAGTTATTGCAATAGGTAGCAATGCAACTGCTTTGCAGTTTGATGAAATAGCCTCAGCCTTACTGACGGAGGAGATGAGATGGAAAAATATGGAGATCCAGAATGGTGATGCCTTGTCTGTACGAGGACGGTCCTAGAATAGAAACAAAAATAAGTCATCGAGTGGGAGATCTAAATCTAGAGGGAGATCTAAATCTCCAGGAAAACTTGTAAAGGTGGTGTGCTAGAAATGCGGAAAGGAAGGGCACTTCAAAAGGGACTGTAAATCTAAAGCTCGTGATAAAGGAAAGGGATCTAATGATGCTCCTTCTGCAGGGCCAAAAACCACTTCAGATGAAGGTGGGGATGTGTACTTGGCTTCTTCAAGTACACATGTAGATCATGAGGCATGATTGACTCAGGTGCATCCTTTCACTTCACTTGACTCAGGTGCATCCTTTCACTTCACTCCCCATAGAGAGTGGTTCTATGAGTATGAGAAATACGATGGTGGTGATGTCTTCTTAGGAGATGATAGGAAGGCTAGAATCATTGCTCGCGGAAAAGTAAAGTTGAAGTTGCAAGGTGAAAGGGTTAGAACACTTCCGGGTGTTCTGCATATTCCTGCATTGGCCAGAAATCTAATTTCTGTAAGCAAGTTGGATGATGCAGGTGTAAAAACAGTGTTCGAGAAGGATACCTGCAAGATGGTTCAGGGAGCACTGGTATTGATGCGGGGAGTTTGGACTGGAACTCTATACAAGCTGCAAGGTAGCATTGTTGTTGATGGGTGCAACAGTTCTGTAGTTCCTGAAAGTGGCGCTGAAAATCTAATGGTCTCTGGAGAGAAGACCATGCTGTGGAATCAAAGGCTTGGACATATTGGAGAGAAAGGCCTTCGAATACTTCATGGTAAAGGTATGGTAGAAGGTATGAGTAATAGCTCTCTGGATTTTGATTTCTGTGAAAATTGTGTATATGGGAAGCAGAATCGGGTGAGTTTCCCCTCTGGTGCTAAGAGGGCGAAACAGATATTAGAGCTTGTGCACAGTGATGTGTTTGGACCTGTGAAGGTTCCATCACTGGGTAATTCTGTGTACTATGTATCATTTATAGATGACTTCTCAAGGAATACATGGATATATTTCCTTAAGAAGAAATTTGAAGTCTTTGACAGGTTTAAAGAATTTAAAGCTCTGGTGGAAAATCAGACAGAGAAGAAGATAAAGGTGCTGAGGACAGATAATGGTGGAGAGTTTTGCAGTAAGGAATTTGAAGAATTCTGTAAGAAGTGTGGTATAGCACGGAAGAAGACTACTCCATATACACCTCAGCAAAATGGAGTCGCAGAAAGAATGAACAAGACGTTGATGGAAAGGGCAAGAAGCATGCTCAGTGGTGCCGGGTTAGGACAAGAATTATGGGTAGAGGTGGTGGATACTGCATGTTACTTGGTCAATAGGTCACCTTCATCAGCGTTGGAGGATAAGACTCAATAAGAAGTATGGACTGGTAAGAAACCCTCTCTTTCACATCTGAGGGTATTTGGATGTGTTGCATATGTACATGTTCCAAAGGAGAAACGAACCAAGTTGGATAGTAAATCTGAAAAGTGCATCTTTATTGGGTATAAGGATGGTTTAAAGGGTTATAAGCTTTGGAACCCAGTAACAAGGAAGGTTGTGTACAACCGAGATGTGGTGTTCAGAGAGGTGAAAGATGTTATTAAACATGAAGTCCAACCAAAGGAACCTGAGAGGATAGAGTTTGAGCTAAAGGAGGAAGAATCAGACTCTACAACAGAGGAGGAATCAGAATATGAAGAGCCACAAACTCCAGCTCTAAGAAGATCAATTCAAGAAAGAAGGCAGCTAGAAAGGTATAGTCCATCTGCTTTCTGTTCAAATTTTGCTTTGTCTGTTACTGATGATGATCCCAGAACTGTGAAGGAAGCAGTGGATTCAGAGGATGGAAAACTCTAGAAAGAGGCCATGGTTGATGAAATGGCATCTTTGCACAAAAATGAGGCTTGGGATCTGGTGGAGTTGCCGGCTGGAAGGAAACCCATTGGCAGCAAATGGGTGTTCAAAAAGAAGACAAATGCAGAAGGGAAGGTGGAGAAATAAAAATCCCGGTTGGTAGCAAAAGGTTATTCCCAGGTGCCGGGAATTGATTTTGGTGATATTTTTTCTCCTGTTGCCAAGGTAACTTCTATTAGGTTACTTTTATCTGTTGCTGCTGCTTTTGATTTTGAGGTAGAACAGATGGATGTGAAGAAAAAATTTCTTCACGGGGATTTGGAAGAGGAAATCTACATGAAGCAACCTGAAGGCTTTGCAGTGAAGGGTAAGAAAGAACTGGTATGCAAGTTAAAGAAGTCTTCGTATGGGTTAAAACAGTCACCAAGGATGTGGTTTCAGAAATTTGATACATTTATACGGGGACTTGGCTTCACCAGAAGCAAAGCAGATCACTGTGTGTATTTTAAATTAATTGGTGACCGTGTTATTTATCTGGTCTTGTATGTGGATGATATGTTGCTGGTTGGAAATGACAAAGAAATTATCCAGGATTTGAAGACCCAATTGTCCTCCAAATTCGACATGAAAGATCTTGGTGCTGCAAACTATATTTTGGGCATGGAAATTAAAATAGATCGGGCAAAGAGGAAGCTCTGGTTAAACTAGAGGAAGTATGTCGAGACAATACTGCAGAGGTTTAATATGCAGGAGAGTAAATCGGTGAAGGTTCCTATCCCTGTAGGTGTGAGGTTATCTGCTGAACAGTGTCCCAAGACACAAGAAGAGGAAGAGTACATGTCCCGTGTTCCATATGCGAGTGCAGTCGGTAGCCTGATGTATGCAATGGTCTGTACTCGACCAGACATTGCACATGCAGTGGGAGTATTGAGCAGGTTTATGTCAAAACCAGGGAAGGAGCACTAGACAGCAGTGAAGGGGGTTTTCAGGTATTTGCGTGGCACTAGTGATTATGGTTTGTGCTACCAAGGAATACCAGGACTGGACAGAGTGTTGGATATTCGTGGCTTTGTTGATGCAGACTGGGCTGGAGATCTGGATCAGAGAAGATCTACAAGTGGGTATGTGTTTAACCTATTTGGAGGTGCAGTCAGTTGGATGAGTAAGAAACAATCTGTAGTGGCACTATCAACTACAGAGGTAGAATACATGGCAGCCACTCATGCAAACAAGGAAGCAGTTTGGTTGCAGAGATTGTGTTCAAGTATGGGGTTAGTACAGGGAGCTATAAGAATAGACTGTGACAGCCAAAGTGCAATTTTCTTGGCAAAGAACCCTGCTTATCATTCAAAGACAAAGCACATTGATGTTCAGTATCACTTTGTGAGGGATATGATAGAAGACAAAAAGGTGTTGCTGGTAAAGGTGGACACTTTGAAGAATACTGCAGATGCGTTGACAAAATCTGTGAGCTCTGAGAAGTTCTTGGTGTAGAGGAACAATGGGCATTTCAGGGCTGGAAAAATGACTAAGCTCTCCTGTGGCCCCCTGTGGAAAGAAAACAACAAGTGGGAGATTGTTGGGTTGTGTTATATTCTTTCCACAACTAACCTATGTAATGAACCGGGGGATTAGAGGGGCAACGGAGCCCCCCCTTCGTTGCGCGGATTGCGCACCGGGGGGGTCACAGGGGGGGCAGCAGCCCCCCCTGTCCGAGGGGTTTGAGGGGGGCGGGTAGCCCCCCTCTACGGGGTCCGGGGCAACACCCCGGGAATTTTTTTTTGGACCCTATATTAGGTTGGGCGAACCTACCTATGGTTTTCAGTCCATGGTTTTGTACGGGATGGTTTTCGGTCCATGGTATTGGATTCTTTGGCATGTATAAATATGTATTTTAACATTAAAAGGAACATAATGAAAAGATCAAGCTGGTAGTCCCAGTTTTGGGATCCAGGGGAAAATATCTGTGGATATGTGTTTTATGTGTTATGCTCTCGCATTGTTTATTTTCTATGTTTTAGAATTCGTATGCAGGTAATTTCTGTACAGGGTTAAAACCTACATTTACGGCTTGACATTTTGGCGTCGTCGTCGGGGAAGAGTGTAGCCATTTGTTTTTTTTCAGAGTAGTGTAAGAACCTGTTAGGAAAGAGCTGGGTTTTAAAAATGGAAGGTAAGAACCTGCATAAGGAGCATGTAATAGCCCTGCTACCCTACCCGCTTTCCTGTATATTTGTAACTGTTTTGTTTGGGTAGAATCTAGCAGTTGATTTGTGTGCATGACTAAGCAAAAAAAGCTAGAAAAGAATCCCAAACCTCTACCCAAGCCTGATAAAGCTAAGGGGCCGGTGACCCTTGGCCGATCAACCTTTATAGATGAAATTCTTAAGAAAGCAGAATCTTAGCCTTCAGTAGGACCTAGAAAAGTTACTTCTAGACAGCCTACTAGTTCCCTTCAGGCCACAGGATCACCATCTGTAGCCTTTGGTAAGGTGCATAGTCAAACCGAAGAGCAAGATTTTCAAGAAATTGAAAATTCTAGCCCAAAATCATTGCAAGAAGGGAACCTTAGCAATCTTTGTGAAGGAAGGGGAGAAACAGGAGAAGCAGAAGAACCAAAATCTCCTCTTGGGGTAATTCAACCATTAAGTAGCCTAGATAAGGGAAGTGCTGCAAAAATCATTTATAACGAAATTCAAGAACCTGAATCCCCTCAAACATTAGGCACTCTCATCATCCCAGAGAAAGAAAGTGCTGTCAAGTCCATTCCCATTAGAGTCATTCCCTCTCGACAACCTAGGAATACCCTCCTAGATATCCCAGAAGGCTATTGGCATATATTTGATCAAATGGCCCAAAGTCAGCCTAACACCCAAACCTCTACTATGCAATACCCCATTGTGGATACTGCAGCCAATGCCCCTATGAAAGCAATTCCCCTCTAGCATATCCCTACATTCCATAGCCTTACATCAGAAGATCCGGATGATTTTTGTTTGAATTCGACGTGCTGTGTAGAGGATATGACTGTTTAGTCAATTTAGTGTTGTCTAAATTGCTATCATAAATTGTCAACCCGGGGCTCGTAAGCTGATGAAGTGAAGGTGTACTATATGTACTTAAGCAACCTCTTAGATCTTTTTGTCGTTTGGGGGTGTTGTTTGTGGTCAATTTATCTTCCTAAGATGGAATGGAGGTTTTATAAACAGATGAGTGATAGTGTGTGTAAGGTGATTTCTAAATGAGTGAGTGTGTGTTACTGGTGGTTTCTAATTACCTTCTAAACTTGCAAAGAAAGAGCTTGAAAGAAATAACTTGAAATGAAACAGAAAGCAAAGAACCACTTTCTAATGGCACTAGTCACTACTCATGCTGCTGCAATAAAAAGTTAAGAAAAACCACTTTAAAGACCAATTATAATGTTCATCTCTTCCTAACACTCTGCTTCCAACATATAGTACTATGTGAAACACGATTAAGAAGTAGTTAGATATAAGTCTAAAAAGTAATTGAGCTCTAAGATGACAAATTATAACACCACTGTGCCTTTCTCCAACATTCTGCTTCCAACATACATTGTAATGTGTAACAAGTGAAGAAAGAGTTAGTGATATAAGTCAAAAACTACTCAAAGCAAGCTGTACTTTATTAGTATTCTGATCTCTTAAAGATGAACAACTTATGATAAGGAGACCATCAATATGTTAGCATACAACTTGAGAAACTAAACTAGAAATTAAGCTAGAAAAACAGAGTAAAGGCAGCAACTATGAATATGACAACTGAAAATACCATTATAGATAAAGCAAATACAACAAAGACACACAATCCCGGGCTAACACCTGCAGAAAACAATCCTGATCAGTTAAAGTAAATGCTGGAAATGAAAGTAAATCAAAACTGTACATGTGTTAAAGAAAAGGAAAATTGCTGAATTCAAAAGAAGGAAATGGCAAGAACATAAAGGTAAATTTACTGTACAAAGGCTGTTATGAAAGGGGGCCCTCCATCCACAAAACCCAAGGAAAGATCAGCTACTTGAAGTCAAAACAGCACAGTCTTCTATTAACTCATATGCAGAAATTACAGTAAAAAGTGCTGAAACAGCGGCTTTAAAACAAAGTTTCTGTATACACTAAAATTGCAGCAATTACATAAACACAACAACTAAAAACTAAATCTTAAGCGTACGCAGACGCTGGATTTATAGGCGTATGAACAACTACCTACTGCGTAAAACATGAAACGAGAAATTAACTAACAGTCATGCTAATTAAAGGTACAGCAACACGTAAACAGGTCCGTGTTTTATCTGGAGGGTACGGTCGTCATGGAGGTTGAATCCAAGGTTGGATCATGTCTCCCATAACCTGCGTAGCGTGGAGGAATCGCCATCTGGAGTGACGTGACCTTTCAGCTCACGCAGCACCGTTTGAGCTGGCTTTGTTGACCGAAGTTTGATCCACGTTGACCGGAGGTGTGTGTGGCATTGCTGACCGAACCAATAGCATAGGAACCTTTGACACCTTCATTTCCACGTGCCCATGTGATTCGTTTTTCAAAATGACACGTGGAACATAGAGATCAATGAAAAGGCTGCGGAATGACTAGATAGCTGCGGAATTGCTGAATGGCTGCGGAATTGCCAGACAGCTGCGGAATCTCTGTGCATATGTCAAAAATCTAGACAAACAGTCAAACATTAGCAAAGTTAACCAATCATACTTAAAGACATCAAATGTAATGATCTGGGTAGGTTTATGAGGAAAATAGGGCAAAAGAGAGGGATAAGTGAGGAAAAGCTGTAGGTAATGATAGGTAATTAGGTGCAAGTTAGAGGCTCTACATACCCCCACTACGAGGGTGTTGCATGTCCTCATGCAATGAAAACATTGTTTAATCCACCTGCTGAGATGCCTCTGCTAAGACATCTAGTCTTCTCCTCTTCCTCTGTGTAGCCACATTGACTCTTGGTTTCCTCACCAAGCATCTGAATTTTATATTGACCAAGGCTCTGCTTAGCTTCCTGCATTTCTTCTTTAGCTTTCTGTTTTCCCTTTGCCAAAGGCCCAGATGAAGCATGGTATTATCGTGGACCATCTTGTCCACCTTAGCTTGCTCCTTCAATTTTTCATTCTCTTGTATGATGTGGCGATTTAAAACTTCAAGCTCAAAAATTTCCTGTTTGAGTGAGTGAACTTGCTGCTCAAGAGGTAGAACAGTGCTTGGACCAGCAGCAGCTTGTTCTAACGTCTCCAGGTAGTTATAAACTTTTTGCTGATCTGGGTCAATCTCTGGTGACCTCTTTGGACTAGGCTCATGCTCAAATTCAGGTTCATGCTCAAACGGACTTTCCTCACGTGGAGGACTAGTCTCAACATGCTCAACATGTGGAGGGCTTTTCTCAAAGTCAAGTCTTGTAGCAACCTTTTCAGGTGTGCTCAAGTCAATAATGAGTGACTCTTTATCCTTTGTGGCCCCCACTTTGTTTTGTATCCTGCTGCTCCTCCTCACGGTGGTGATGCTCTGTTTTTCCTTTTGTTGCTTTTGCTTTTATTTTTGCATCTTCTTGGAAAGGGCAGCCTCATGAAGTTGGGCCAATCTATGTGCCAATGGCTGAGTGTCCTCTTCACTGGAATTTTCAGGAGTAAGGTAGGTTTCTTGGGCTATAGCTTTTCCTTTATCTTTCTTTTGTCTCTTCCTACTCTCCTTTTTCTTTTGAGCAGCTTCTTGGACAATTTCTTGCAGGGTTTCTGTAATGATTTCTTGGGCTGTTTGGTCAATATCTACAGCAGGCTCAGGGTCATTTTCTTCTTCAGAATGATGTGCAGCAATTTCTTCTTGGACAACAATTTCAGGGACAGCAGTTTCTAATTGGACAACAATTTCTGGGGTAATTTCCTCTCTTATTTTCCTTCTACTCTTTTTAGGCACTTGAGGTGAACCACCAGAGGCTTCCCCTATCTCTTGGAAATGATTCCTTACAAGAAATCTTTCCCATGTATCTCTTTTTGCTTTCAACTGTTCTTCAACTAGTATCTTGACAAGCCCATGATGATACAAATGTGGCTCAATGTTTCTTGGGTTTCTTTGGACTATTGAGCACATTTTTCTAAGGCTTGAGAGTAAAAAATATGGAAGGTTAATGTCATTCTCTCCTAAGAAATGCATCATAATTTTGGCATGGTAGACATACAAAACTCCGAATCTTCCTTCACATGTAAAGAATTTCTGTACTAACAGAAGCAAAGTTGTCCATTCTTCTTTGACAAGACTAACAAGGATTCCATTTGTAAAAATGCTAGTGTCCATACCTGGATTCTTCAGAATTTGCTTCCATTGCTGGTCTTGTACTGATCGGTTTTTGAACCATCTCTCCCCAGTTTGTGGTAGTGAAGTGGCCTGTGCCAAACTGCTTTCGGTGACTGTAAATTTCAGATATCCTATCTCCACTTGGTTATCTTTGTCTTTGAAAGAACGTGCAAAAGCCTTTGTGACCTCTCTATGGTAACCCTTGAATTTTTGGATGCACTGGAGCCAATTTGCCTTTTGCAAAGCGTCTTTGACTTGGGGATATCCTTCCAGAAATTTGGAGCCCTCTGGCTCTGCCCTCAAAAGTTTACCCATCAGCTCTCTGGCTTGTCTTACAGCTCTGTTTTAATACTTTGGAGAAAGGGTTATACGGCTTCAACAGTGGCTTCAACACAACATAACAGCCGTAATACACTCACAGCAGTGGTCAAAGTTTAGCAAAGGAGAAAAAATGAAACAGAGTATGGTTACGGTGGCAGAGTAGTGAATAAGGCAGAGCAGTGGAAAACAAGGGAAATGCGGAAGTGAATCAACAGCCTGAATGAGGTTATATATGCGTAGGAGGGTTATGAATAATGGGAAGAAACGGTTAAGTCCCTTAGACATCGGTCATGAGTGTACATTTGGCTGCGGAATCATAACGCAGAGAGCCGTAGTACAATTGTCTACGTCACTCAGGTACAAGAGTTTAAATAGAAGAGCAGCCGTGTTTGAGTTTTAAAAATCGTGATGAATAGGGGCTGTTAAGGCTGAGAGATACGCGGATTTCCGGTCGAGTAATGGAAAGGATTGGCAATCATTACATTAAATGGCTGAAAACACAATCCGGAAACCATGCAAAATGTTATAACCGTAGGTTTAGAAATTAGATCATACCTTATGTATCCGCGCTTTGATTCCTTTTGCTCGTCTGACACCAACCTTTCATTGTTTATTGCTGCTATTTGACCTTTTTCAATTATTGCTGATGACTTTTGGACTGCAGATTCCTTCTTAAAACAGACTGTGTTTTTTTTATGCAGGTGCAGAAAGTGTATCGGCTGCGGAATTGGGATGTTGGCTGCGGAATTTCTCCTCAGCTGCGGAAATTGCAGTGATACCCTCTGTCTACACAAAACAACTTTAGCTGTGTGAAATAAATCTGACAATGACTTTATTGGTGAGATGGAATGTAATGGATGGATGGATGGAAAGAAATGAGGTGGAGTGAGAGTGATTGGATGAATGAGATGGTGAATGAAGTAGATGAAATGGCGAAATGAGATGGAATAAGGAGAAGAGAGAGATTTTTTTTTTTGGAAAATGTGAGGTGTCAGGTGACCCTGATTTTCACCTCAGATTTTCTGCATAGGACTGCCAATCAGAGACTGGTTTTCAGGCCTATACTTTTATTCTTTTTTTTTTCTCTTTTTTTTTTCTTTTCTTCTTCTTTTTTTTTTTTTTTTTTTTTTCAAAAACCAAAGATTAGGCTGATGGAGGAGAAGAATCCTTCTCCACCAACCTGATTGCAGAATCTTCTTTAAACAACTTGACAAATTCCTCTTTTGAGAGTGGCTTCTGGTAGATCTTCAAGCGATGGCCATTCACAATAAGAGGAGTATGAAATTCATCAATAGTTTTCACTCGAACTGCTCCATTGCTAAAGACTTCATCAATCTCATATGGCCCAAGCCAATGAGTTTGAAATTTTCCTTTGAAGTCTTTAAACTTTGAATCAAACAATAGAGCCCAATCTCCTTTCTGAAACTTTCTTTCTTTGATGTGTCGATCATGCCATTTAGTTCTTTGGTGCTGAACTAGATCGGTCCTTAGAATTGCATCTTGTCTTATTTCATCTAGCTCATTTAGCTGGTCCATTCTGTGTTTTTGGGCTTCCGAGAGGCTCATCCCCAATTGGACTGCCATCTTGAAGGTCTTGATTTGGAACTCAATGGGGAGTAGGACTTCCTTCCCATAAACAAGTTCATAGGGAGAATGTCCTGTTGTGTTCCTCCATGTAGTTCTATAGGCCCATAAGGCTTCAGGAAGCTTTTCCACCCAATCTCTTCTATGAAGATGAACAGTCTTGGTGATAATGCCTTCAAGAACTTTATTTCTAGATTCCACTTGGCCATTTGATTGTGGATGGTATGGAGTAGATGTTCTGTGCTTGATCTTATATTCCTCCATCAGCTTCTCCATCAATTTAGATGTAAATTGGCTTCCTTGATCTGTTACAATTTCTCTTGGGACACCAAAACGAGTGAAAATATCCTCAAAAAGAAATTGAACAACTGAATTTTCAGTGGCAGAAGGCAAATCTTTTGCTTCTACCCACTTAGTAACATAGTCAGTACAAACCAATATATACTTCTTTTGCTTTGATGGTGGATTAATAGGTCCAATGAAATCTAGAGCCCATTTCTCAAAGGGTTCGATGCATACCTGTGGCTGTAGTGGCATTTCATTTGAAGGAGTTGGTCTCCCAACTCTTTGGCAGCTGTCACACCTTCTAACATACTGCTTTGCATCTTTAAAGAGAGAAGGCCAATAATATCCTAGAGAAAGGATTTTATAGGCTGTCCTCTTGTCAGAAAAGTGTCCGCCGCATGGTTCATCATGACATGCCTTAAGGATGTCAGGCATTTCATCTTCCCGAACACATCTTCTGATTATACAATCTGGCCCTGTTTTGAACAATTCATTAGAAATCCAAGAATAATGTGAACTCTCCTGAATGATTTTCCTTTTCTCATTAGGAAATAAGTGTAGAGGTAGCTTCCCTGTAACTAGATAATTAGCAATATCTGCATACCAAGGAGTCTTGGTAGTTACTGCAAACAAGTATTCATCTGGAAACTTATCTTCTACTGGAGAATCTTCATTAGTGTTTTGGATTCTAGACAAGAAATCAGCTACTGTGTTTTGTTTCCCAGGTCTATCTAACACAGTAATGTTGAATTCTTGTAAAAGTAAAAGCCATCTTGTAACTCTGCCATTAGTAACAGGTTTGTTCATGAGATATCTAATTGCAGAGTGATCAGTATGGACAAAAGTTTCATAGCCGGTTATGTAGTGTCTAAACTTATTGATCGCATGTACCACAGCTAAGAACTCTTTTTCTGTAACAGTATAATTTAACTCAGTGGGAGTCAAATTTTTACTGGTGTAATAAATGGCATAAGGGATCAAATCCTTTTGTCCCAAAACAGCTCCTAGAGCTGTATCTGAAGCATCAGTAGAAATGTGGAAAGGGAGTTTCCAATTTGGCCCCCTTAAGATGGGTGCTTCAGATATTCTAGTCTTTAAAGTTTCAAAGGCAGACTGACACTCAGGATCCCATTTGAACTCATAGTCTTTGGTAAGCAATTTGAAAAGAGGAGATGCTATCTTAGTGAAGTTTTCAATAAATCTTCTATAATATCCAGTAAACCCAAGAAAACTTCTAACATCTTTCTGGCAATTTGGAACAGGTAACTTGGAGATGACTTCCACTTTGGATCTATCAACCTTAATCCCATCTCCTGAAATATGATGTCCTAAAACAATCCCTTCAGTAAACATCATAAAACACTTTTCATGACTTAAAGAAAGATTTGTTTCCTTACATCTTATCAGTACTTTTTCCAAATTTTCCAAAGCTTCTTCAAATGTATTACCGTAAACTTTAAAATCATCCATATAGACCTCTACACAATCATGGATTAGATCTGAAAAGATACCTAATACAGCCCTTTGAAAAGTAGCAGGTGCATTGCATAATCCAAAGGGGAGTACTCGGTAGGCAAAAGTTCCCCATGGACAGGTGAATGTGGTCTTATCTTGATCTTCAGGTGCTACCTGAATTTGATTATACCCACTAAAACCATCCAAGAATGAGAAATACTTTTTACCTGCTAAAGTGTCTAGTACCTGATCAATAAAAGGTAGAGGGAAATGATCCTTTAAGGTTGCCTTGTTCAATTCTCGATAATCAATGCAAACTCTCCATTTACCATTCTTTTTGGGTACTATAACCAAGGGAGAAACCCATTGGCTATCTGAAATGGGGTAAATGAAGTTTACCTTGAGTAATTTCTGGAGTTCTTCTTTCACGATTTCCCTAAGGTTTGGATTCATCCTTCTCTGTGGTTGCCTAATAGGTCTGCTGTTTTCTTCAATATAGATGTGATGAATACAAGTCTTAGGATCGATTCCTTTCATGTCAGTGTATTCCCATGCAAATGCAGTGGAATGTTTTTGCAAAAGTTTGGTTAATTCTTCTTGTTGTGGTCTTTCCAAGTTTCTGTTAATGTTCAGTGTTTTTCCTGGAAGGATTTCAACTGTAGAACTACCAAACTCTTCCATTGAGAAGAGAGACATCTGTCTAGAGGAGAGATATTCAATGTCCGCATCTAACTGAAACTGTGTAGAGTCATATTCTAAAGGTATTTCAAAATTTTCTAATGTATTTAGGATTTGACTGTCTTCACTGATCTCAGAGATGGTTAGAACAGGTTGTATAGTATCCTCATCATCGACCCACTCATCCTCTCCTATTTCTGTTATTGCCTTTGCTGGAGGATACAAGTTGAATTTCTTGGTGGAATTACCATCTGATATATACATGTCTCCAGACCTACAACTGATAAAAGCATCAGCTGTTGCTAGCCAAGGTCTTCCTAAGATAAGAGGATGTCCTCCTAGATTGTTCTTGGGAGTTAAAATCATAAAATCAACTGGATATTCCCAAGAGTCTAGGGAGACTGGAATGTCTTCCAATACACCATCAGGTTTAATGATTGATCGATCTGCAAGTTGTAGTAAAGTAGGTGTAAAGAGAAGGTTAGGAAGCTTTAACTGATCCATGGTCTGTCTACTCATGATGTTGATAGCGGCTCCTAAGTCAATCAAAGTATTTGGGATTTCAACCCCATTAATATGAGTTTTGACAATAGGGCTACCGGGATCCACATACTTTTGCATGGTAATCTTACCCATCATAATGTCTGCAATTTTTCCAACCAGATGTATCCTTTTGGTATCTCTGGTTCTCTTTCCTGTTTTCTTCAAACTCAACTCCTTTATTGTCTTTGCTAGAATGGGAATTTCCTTAATGGCTTGTAACAAGGGGATCTTGATACAGACGTTCTTCAATTCATCTAGAAAATTATAGTCAGGCAACCAAATTTGCTTTTCCACTCCTTTGTCAATTTGTAATCTTTCAGGAAAAGGAGGTGTAGCTAAAGATGTAGGTTGCTCAACTATGGGAGTTGTGGGGGTTGATTCTTTTTCTTTTTCTTTTTGGATATTTTGGTTTTGAAGTGATACTTCAAAACCCTTATTGACTTTAAGAGATTCTTCCTCAGAAATGCTTGGCTGTTGACCACTTGTAGAAGGTTGATCTAGGATTCTACCTGATCTGAGTTGGACTTCATTGAGAGGAACCACCATATAGGTAGGGAATGGTTGACCTTCCATCATGTAAGCATTTTGAGGGTTCCTATTATTGGGATTTGGTAATGGCTGAGAGGGAAGTTGATTTGACTTCTATTGGGATTGAAGCAAGAGTTGAGAATTTTGATTTTGTGGAGGAGGTTGTTGTTGTTGAGGGTATGGCAATGATAGTTGTTGACCTTGATTTGGAAGTTGTGGAGCTTGTTGGTTCTGAAAAGATGGAGGATATTGATAGAATTGAGCAAATCTCCCATAAGGATTTTGCATGCTTTGCATCCATGCTTGAAAAGGATTTTGAGGTTGAGGCCAGGGTTGTTGCCAAGGATTCCAATTTGGTTGGGTTTGAAGATTCATAGAGTTGTTAAACCCTTGATTCTGTTGCCCTTGCCAAGGTCTCCTTGCAACAAAACAGAGAGATTCAAGTGTATTTGGATCCTCTTGAAAGACTGCTTTGAGGCCAGGAATTGAAGGACAATCCTTGGTCTCATGAGTTTCTGAGCAAATTACGCATGTTTCTACAACGTGTGCATCCAAGGGACATTCCCTTAAAGCATGTTTCTTTCTACATTTCGGGCAAAAAATGGCTAAAGCCTCAGCTTCTGCTTTTTGTTTATTGTGAATCTTAAGGGTATCTAATTGTTCACTAAGACTCCCTAAGATGTCAGTTTTGAATTCATCAAGCATATTGCCGATTTCAGCCCTACTTACTGATCCCGTTGCAGATTTATTTGCTCTAAGGAGAGAAGGATCTCTAGGCCCTTTTTGAGTTTTTGATTTGCCCCTTGAGAGATGGATACATAGTTCTGCTATATCATTGAGTGAAAGTTGAGATATATCCCCTTTCCCCATCATGTTCAAGATATCTATCCATTCATCCCTAATGGCTTTTAATAGGAGGGCTTTTAAGGTCTCTTCATCCAAGTTACTCATTTTTGCTCTTTTCAAGTTATATTGAAATCTTTCAAGTAAATCTTCTAAGCTCTCATCTTCTCTTTGTATCATTTTAAATACCTCGTCCTTATGATTAGTAGGCGTACAATAGTCCAAATACCTATCCAAAAATGTTTGTTTCATCTCATCCCAAGACCTAATGGATTGAGTGAGTAACCCCATGAACCATTTCAAAGCTTGATCTTTCAGTGTTGAAGGGAACAATTTGAGTTTCTGAGAGTCATACAGATAGTCATAAGTTCGACACACAACTTCAAACTCAAATAAAAATGTTTCAGGGTCCTCAGTCGTTAACCCATGGAAATTTGGGAGGACAGATGGCGATATGTTTTTCATAGTAGCTCGGGAATCCTCATTAACAATGGGAAACCCAAATGAGTTATCCCCATCTCTATTTCCTCCTCCAAGGGGACCTCTACCTCCTCCATTGTTGTTGTTATTTCCTCCTCCTCCTCTTCCTCTACCTCTACCACCTCCTTCTTCCTCTGCCATGATGGTTCCCCTAGGGATTTCAAAATCTTCTGGTTCCTCTACAAAGGGTGAATGAGAAGAGATTTCCCCTTCTTCTTTAGATGATTCTACTTCCTCAATTACAATTGGTCTTTCTGTAGGAGAAAGAGAAGGATCTCTTCCTGGCTCAAATTCAATAGAAGGTGTGGGAGAGTCAATTCTTGGCTGTTGAATTCCAGGAATTCTAGGGCTAGGAGTGTTGGTTGGAGATGAGGGAGGTGTCTCTTGTCTATCCCTTGAAGCAGATGGACTTGTAAAAATTGAACTTCGAGCTCTAGCTAAAAACCTTCCCCTAGAATCTCTAGCTCTATGCATGTCATTTTTTTTTATTATTTTTCTTCAAGTCAAGTTAATAGTTCTTTTTCTGATCTTCCAGGTCACTCTAGGTGCAAGAAGAGAGCATACTCAAGAAACTACTAAATCAATAACTTTCTCTTTTCTGATCCTCCAGATCACTTTGAAGTGCAAGAGAAGAGCATACTTTGATAGGTTATCAACTTCTTTTCTTAAAATTTTATGTTTTTTTTTTTCCTAAGAATATGGCTACTTAATTTCACTTCCCCGGCAACGGCGCCAAAATGTTTAGTCAATTTAGTGTTGTCTAAATTGCTATCATAAATTGTCAACCCGGGGCTCGTAAGCTGATGAAGTGAAGGTGTACTATATGTACTTAAGCAACCTCTTAGATCTTTTTGTCGTTTGGGGGTGTTGTTTGTGGTCAATTTATCTTCCTAAGATGGAATGGAGGTTTTATAAACAGATGAGTGATAGTGTGTGTAAGGTGATTTCTAAATGAGTGAGTGTGTGTTACTGGTGGTTTCTAATTACCTTCTAAACTTGCAAAGAAAGAGCTTGAAAGAAATAATTTGAAATGAAACAGAAAGCAAAGAACCACTTTCTAATGGCACTAGTCACTACTCATGCTGCTGCAATAAAAAGTTAAGAAAAACCACTTTAAAGACCAATTATAATGTTCATCTCTTCCTAACACTCTGCTTCCAACATATAGTACTATGTGAAACACGATTAAGAAGTAGTTAGATATAAGTCTAAAAAGTAATCGAGCTCTAAGATGACAAATTATAACACCATTGTGCCTTTCTCCAACATTCTGCTTCCAACATACATTGTAATGTGTAACAAGTGAAGAAAGAGTTAGTGATATAAGTCAAAAACTACTCAAAGCAAGCTGTACTTTATTAGTATTCTGATCTCTTAAAGATGAACAACTTATGATAAGGAGACCATCAATATGTTAGCATACAACTTGAGAAACTAAACTAGAAATTAAGCTAGAAAAACAGAGTAAAGGCAGCAACTATGAATATGACAACTGAAAATACCATTAGAGATAAAGCAAATACAACAAAGACACACAATCCCGGGCTAACACCTGTAGAAAACAATCCTGATCAGTTAAAGTAAATGCTGGAAATGGAAGTAAATCAAAACTGTACATGTGTTAAAGAAAAGGAAAATTGCCGAATTCAAAAGCAGGAAATGGCAAGAACATAAAGGTAAATTTACTGTACAAAGGCTGTTTTGAATGGGGGCCGTCCATCCACAAAACCCAAGGAAAGATCAGCTACTTGAAGTCAAAACAGCACAGTCTTCTATTAACTCATATGCAGAAATTACAGTAAAAAGTGTTGAAACAGCAGCTTTAAAACAAAGTTTCTGTATACACTAAAATTGCAGCAATTACATAAACACAGCAACTAAAAACTAAATCTTAAGCGTACACAGACACTGGATTTATAGGCGTATGAACAACTGCCTACTGCGTAAAACATGAAACGAGAAATTAACTAACAGTCATGCTAATTAAAGGTACAGCAACACGTAAACAGGTCCGTGTTTTATCTGGAGGGTACGGTCGTCATGGAGGTTGAATCCAAGGTTGGATCCTGTCTCCCATAACCTGCGTAGCATGGAGGAATCGCCATCTAGAGTGACGTGACCTTTCATCTCACGCAGCACCGTTTGAGCTGGCTTTGTTGACCGAAGTTTGATCCACGTTGACCGGAGGTGTGCGTGGCATTGCTGACCGAACCAATAGCATATGAACCTTTAACACCTTCATTCCCACGTGCCCATGTGATTCGTTTTTCAAAATGACACGTGGAACATAGAGATCAATGAAAAGGCTGCAGAATGACTAGATAGCTGCGGAATTGCTGAATGGCTGCGGAATTGCCAGACAGCTGCGGAATCTCTGTGCATATGTCAAAAATCTAGACAAACAGTCAAACATTAGCAAAGTTAACCCATCATGCTTAAAGACATCAAATGTAATGATCTGGGTAGGTTTATGAGGAAAATAGGGCAAAAGAGAGGGATAAGTGAGGAAAAGCTGTAGGTAATGATAGGTAATTAGGTGCAAGTTAGAGGCTCTACAATGACTATACCACCGATCCCCAGAAACTGAAATTATTTCCTTCTACATTAAAAGGAGCTGCTTTAAGATGGTTTATGGGATTAGGTGGTGGTGTTATAAATAATTGGGATCAAATGAAAGAATCTAAAGATGAAATATTTCAGATGATGGCTAAACCAAATGAAACATTGGAAGAGTATGTTGAATGATTCCAGTATAATCTTCAAAGATCTCCTTATGCATCATTACCTTTACCTGATAATGTATTAAAAACAAAATTAATTAGGGGAATGAAGGAACAATGGATTGAGACATTAAACATTATGGGGAAAGGACATATTTATCAAGAAAATTTTGCTGACATTATTGATTTATGTATCAGGAGTTCGAGAGGCGGCACAAGACTAAAACCAGCAGGGCATGATCGATTTGTAAGGGATAATAGAATTTTGGCAGAAGGAGTAACTCGTGCAGAAATTGGAAATTTATTAGAAAATTTTAAAACTGACATATTGGGGACACTGACAACACAACTTGATATTATGCAGGCTAAATAGAAGAAAGCAGAAGCAAAACAGAATTTGGCAATCTTCTGTCCCAGATGCAAAAAGAAACATAGCCACAAGGAGTGTCCATTAGATGCAATTCAAGTTTGTGCCATTTGTACAAAAGACCACTCCACAGAGAGCTGCCCCTCACTTCCGGGATTGAAACCAGTATACAAGGAAGCAGAAGAAGAGTCAGAACCATTTTATCTACTTAATCAGCATCGTCAGTGGCAGCCACAACAAACAGGTATGTTCTCAGACCCAGATTCTTTTTTTTAGCCTCAGCAATACCATGCTCAACAATATAATTCAATGTGGCAAAATCAACCTCCCTTCCTGAATTGGTCACAGAAATCATTCCCTTCATC
The DNA here is from genome assembly GCA_031772625.1 of Pinus tabuliformis. Classification (NCBI taxonomy): domain Eukaryota; kingdom Viridiplantae; phylum Streptophyta; class Pinopsida; order Pinales; family Pinaceae; genus Pinus; species Pinus tabuliformis. The sequence continues at coordinate 1,218,257,923 of CM062817.1, read as the reverse complement.
ATCTCCATGGCCGAGTCAAGTAAGCCAACCCAATTGGATAAATTTTCCCTATACCCTACCATATTGGCAAAACAATGTTTTCCCACCGCAATGGACTCCTCCTACTTCACAGAGTCAAACCTGGCAGACAAACTGGCAAAGACCGATGAATCAGCTAGTAGGAACTATTCCGCTCCCTCAACCTACATTGCCAGCCCTACAACAAAATCTCCACTCTGATTTAAGGACGCAACTCCCAGCCCAACCCAACCGCAATCCAAATAATAGACCAGTCCAAACCATTCAAATAATCGAAACACCAGAGATAGGAATGAATCTAAAGGAGTGTGATGACCTTCAATTAAGATCTGGGCATATCATTGAAATAGAGGGAGATAAAACAATGCAAGTTGAAAATTAGTTACCTATAGAACAATCGTTGCAGCAAGAGGACGTGGCCAGACAACAAATTCAGGATCCAGCAACCACATCTTCTCCTCCATTCCCAGAATGCTTAATTCTACCTCGACCTATACAATATCCTGATTTTGACATTCTGGGAGAATTACGAAACCTGTATATAAAAATCACGTTCCTCCAAGCCATTCAAGACATCCCGATATATGAAAAGACTATTAAAGAACTATGTATAAAAAACCAAGGAGGACAATAACAAATAACCCAAAAGTCCAAGTAGTTGGCACTTTATCTGACTTATTATCAGGAAAAGAAACACCAGTTAAATACGGAGACCCAGGAAATCCAATAGTAACCGTACAAATCTATGGTCAAACCTTCTCAAATGCCTTAGTTGATCTAGGAGCTGCAATTAACATCTTAACAACCGCTACTTGCCAAAAACTGGGCATTACATTGGTTGAACCGATCTGCACTTTATTAAAACTGGCTGATCGATCTATAGTTAGGCCAGAGAGCACACTATAGGATGTTATGGTATCTGTTGATTCCTAGGAATATCCAGCCAATTTTCTGATAATAAACCTCAAAACCCAACTTGATGGACATCCGTTGATTTTAGGTAGACCTTGGCTCGCAACTGCCGATGCTTATATTAGCTGCTGACAAGGTAATATCACCATTACTAGGGGGACAAATATTAAAAATCTAGCTTTATATCCCCCAGCACAACCAAGTGTCACCATAAATAAAACTAACAAGCACCCTGTATCATACCTCACAGAAAATATTAGATCTCCATTAACCATACAAGAGGCCCTCGATTTCAAAGACCAAACAGAAGAAGATGCGATTAATAATTTCATTAGCCAAGCCGAACTCAGATCCCAAGTACAATGTCACATGATAGAAGTGACATTTGATAATGAATTGGAAGAGGAACTTCTTACAGATATGCATGATCAACCAATACCTACTACCTCTATCTCGAATAGAAAAATTGTGGAAATTGAGCCAGGAAAGACTTTAAACATTAATGCCAACCTGACTTTAGAACAAGAAAAGAAACTCATCCAGTTATTGAGGAAACATAAAGAGGCATTTGCATGGGACTACCCTGATATGAAAGGAATTGATCCCCAGTTATGTACACACCACATTTATATAGAAAAGGATGCGAGACCTGTTCACCAACCGCAAAGGAGACTTAATCCTCATCTAAAAGACGTTGTAAAAGCTGAACTCCAAAAACTTTTAGATGTTAATTTCATCTATCCTATCTTCGATATTAAATGGGTTACTCCACTTGTTGTGGTACCGAAGAAGAATGGGAAGTGGAGGATTTGTGTAGATTATAGAGAACTAAACAAAGCAACAAAAAAAGACCACTTTCCCCTTCCATTCATTGATCAAGTATTAGACACTTTAGCAGGAAAGAAATTCTTTTCTTTCTTAGATGGCTTCAGTGGATACAATCAAATTCAGATTGCCCCTGAAGACCAAGACAAAACTACTTTTATTTGTCCTTGGGGAACATTTGCCTACAAAGTTTTACCTTTTGGCTTATGCAATGCTCCTGCCACATTTCGAAGAGCTATCCTTAGTATTTTTTCAGACCGAATAAATGAGGGGCTTGAAGTCTACATGGATGATTTTACACCATATGGAGATGATTTTGATCCAGCATTGGACACACTGGAAAAAGTCTTGCAGCGCTGCATTGCCACTAGGCTTTGCTTAAGCCATGAAAAATGCTATATGATGATGACTGAAGGACTTATTCTAGGCCATTATATCTCAGCAGCTGGCATACAAGTAGACCCAGCCAAAATCCAAATAATTTTGCTAATTCCCACCCCTACCACTCAAACAGAGGTATGCAGTTTTCTTGGATTTTCTAGTTATTATAGAAGATTTATAGAACATTATTCACATATTGCTACACCTCTATATGCACTGACAGGTAATGTTGACTTTCTTTGGACAGAAAAATGTGACCGTGCTTTTCAAGATCTGAAGAAGCTTGTCTCCACAGCTCCAGTCCTTCGTGGACCAAATTGGAACCTACCATTCCAGATTTCGTCAGATGCCTCAGATACAGCTATTGGAGCAGTCCTTGGGCAGGAAGAAGATAAAAAACCATATGCAATTTATTATATTAGCAAGAATTTATACCCTACTAAATTGAATTATACTATTATTGAAAAAGAATTTCTAGCTGTAATACATGCCATCAATAAGTTTAGGCATTACATTACTGGATATCCTGTTATTTTATATACAGATCATTTTGCCATAAAATATTTAGCAAATAAACCAATCACAACTGGTAGAGTAACTAAATGGTTGATTTTATTGCAGGAATTTAATATTAAAATCAAGGACAGACCCAGAAAAGAAAATCTTGTATCTAACTTTCTCTCTTGAATACCAAAACCAGTGGATGCAGCAGCAGTTGAAGATCAATTCCCAGATGAGCATTTGTTTGTTGTCACTGTTAAAACACCCTGCTATGCTGATGTTGTGAATTACTTAGCAGTAGGTAAATTACCAAAACATTTGACCCCCAATGAGCGAAAACAGATTGTCCAGCGAAGTGTTCGATTTTCCTGGATTGGGGGCTACCTATTCCATACAGGAGCAGATATGCACATCAGGAGATGTGTCTGGGAGGATGAAATTTTTGATATTTTGAAAGCTTGTCATGACAGACCATGTGGCGGACTCTTTGCTGATAAGAGAACTGGAAATAAGGTGCTGCAAATAGGATATTACTAGCCTACGATCTTCAAAGACGCAAAGAAGTTCGTTCAAGCTTGTGACAGTTGTCAAAGAGAAGGACGCCCTGGTCAGGCCGATGAAATGCCCCGAAACCCACAACTGGTTATTGAACCATTTGAGCGATGGGCACTTGATTTTGTTGGCCCAATTAACCCATCCTCGAATCGGAAGACATATATTCTGGTGGCAACAGAATATGTCACCAAGTGGGCTGAAGCAGCAACATTACCGAGAGCTATAGAGGATTCTGTTATACAATTCTTGTTTCATATATTTTTGCGATATGGGCTTCCAAGAGACATAGTTACAGAGGGTGGACCACAGTTTGCTGGTAATAATATTGCTACAACACTTAAAAACTATCATATCCAGCATAAAATTACTACTTCGTACCATCCACAAGCAAACGGCCAAGTAGAAAGCAGCAACAAAATAATAGAAGCAATTCTGACAAAAACCATTGCATCACATAGACGCGATTGGGCTGCAAGACTACCAGAGGCCTTGTGGGCCTACAGAAAAATGTGGAGAAGCACTATTGGCTATTCACCATACCAATTGGTGTTTGGAAAGCAACCCATTTTCCCCATAGAATTCGCAATCCAAACACTGAGAACAACACAAGAAGCCAGCCTAGATCTAAACAAGGCACAGATTAATAGATTACAGTAGATTAATGAGTTAGATGAAATTAGGCTCTCTGCCCTTAAACATATTGCATTAATCCAACAACAGCAAGCTAAATGGCATGACGCTCTCATTAAAAACAAAGTCTTTCGTGAAGGAGACTGGGCACTCTTATACAATTCCAGGTTTCAGGATTTTCCTGGGAAACTTGAGACTTGCTGGCTAGGGCCGTATGAAATCCAGAAGGTACATGAAAATGGCACCTTAATTCTAGTCACTATTGATGGATCTGGACATACCTTTAAAGTAAATGGCCACCAAGTTCGATTATACCACAAACCACTTAATCAGAAATCCTTCTGTCAGCAACTACACGAGCAATCTTCCTCACCTGTAATTCATTAAGTAATTCACCTTTTTATACTTTGTACATAACTTCCTTGTTTTGTATATATTTTTGTATTTCCATTGTTTTTCCTGCTGTGCTTTTTTCAGAAGAAACAACACTTTCAGTTTTTGCTGTCCTTTTCTAAAAAGACGACATTTTTGTTTGTTGTCCCTTTTCAAAAGAACAGAACCTTTCTTTCAGCCATTTCTTTTTCTTCTTTCCATTTTGTTGTTCCTTTTCGAAAGGAATGACATTCGAGTGTTCTGTTGTTCCTTTTCCAAAGGAACAACAATTTTGATCTTTGTTGTTCCTTTTCTAAAGGAACAACACTTTCGATTTTTGTTGTTCCTTTTCCAAAGGAACAACATTTGAGTGTTTTTGCTGTTCATTTTCCAAAGGAATAGCACGTTTGATTTCCGCTGTTCCTTTTCCAAAGGAACAACACCTTCGATTTTTGCTATTCCTTTTCCAAAGGAATGACATTTGGGTTTTTTGCTATTCCTTTTCCAAAGGAACGACACTTTTTTGTTTTTGCTATTCCTTGTCCAAAGGAATGGCATCTGTGTTTTTGCTGTTCCTTTTTCAAAGGAACGACACTTTTGGTTTTTTGCTGTTCCTTTTCTAAAGGAGTGACATCTTCGGTTTTTGTTGTTCCTTTTTCAAAGGAACGACACTTGCAATTTTTGTTGTCCCTCTTTCAAAGGAACAACGCTTGTATTCCTTTGCCCTTCCTTTTTCAAACAACAACATTCTTGTACTCCTTCTACTTATGCCTAAAGATCCCTATTGTTCCTCTTGTTTCAGGTCTTTTGGAGCACAGCCATACACTCATGCAATGGATACAAAGCTAGAGCATACTGAAATTAGAGAATTATATAGACTGCTATTTTTACAAGAAATTGTTGTGAATTGATAACAAGGAATGAAGGAAGGACACAATTATTCATTACTTTTGCTATCACTACCCTGCTAATACTGACATGATTGGTCATCTTTATCATGCTGGTTCTTTTTTCCCATAATCATCATTGATAATTATTAAAGAATAAGAACAAAGGGTTTATATTTTTCTATTGATATGTTAAGACTTCTTCCACCATTCCTACTCTTAAGGAGGGATCAACCACCCTTTGTGTATAAATGGGAAAGAATGTTATAAAAATAAAAAAAGACGAATGCTTTGAATTGTCAAATGCAAGATAGGGGGTCTCATCAAGAGCCAGCCTACCAGGATCATAAGGAAGAAAGTGAAGTGGAATTCCCACTATGGCCACCACACTAGGGATATGGTCCAAGAGGCACATCAGAAAAAATAAAGAGTCCTTGGAACAGGAGGTCTCATCATGAGTTGGCCTGTCCACCTTTCACTCCTTCCTAGTGAATGGCATTATGATTTAATGTGTTACCAAGCTAGCATAATGACCTCCATTTTGACACTGAATAGAACTTCCTACGCATACACAAAGGATCATGGTTCCATGGGTGAAACAAACAACTCTGCCAAGGTTATGGACACATGTTAGCAGCAGAGCTCTGTTAATGGTATTGAAGTCACATTTCTTATACGCCAATAGTCATTGTTAATACCCTTTTTGGTCTTATACCTTTGTAATCTATCAAATAGGATTGTGCATTTCCCTTCCCCGAACCATTAAATGCATGAAAATCCATTATAACCAATCATGACGGAAAAAGTAGACAATGACCGCATTACACTCGTTATGCACGTCAGCTGTCCTATCCTCCCAGCCTTGCATCATGTAACCACATTTTCTTATTTATTAAGTGATCTGATTATACACCTCGATTTCAGTAATCTACTACTTTTGTAAACATGGTATCATTGCATACGTTGTTTCTTTATGACCCTGTACTAGAACAGACCGGCCCGCCGCTCCTTCATTTGACGACCAAAGATGGACTATCACATTGCGGAGGGGGGGGGCCTGACTTCATAATTTGTTGACATATGTGTCAGGCTATCACTTGTCAAATTCTTACTTGGGAATAGCAAGGCTTAACTGTATCTCGTTTTTCAATTTGCATGTTGTTCCTAAGATATTTCCGTCTGCAATAACTAGGAAGATTTGAATGAGGATTGCGATTTTACTATTTTTCTTTTGTGTTTCTAACAGTTCTAACAACTTGCCGTTCCATTGTCGTTTCTGTGTTTTTACAGTAAGCTAAAGCGTGGGGGGAAGGTCAATTCAAAGAGAACCACAGGTATTGACAGTTTCCGGCGCTGCACGGGAAATCCTGGAAAGGGCAGGATGGTTGGTCTATCTTAATCGCATTCAGGAATCCAACGAGACCGTGGCAATAGAATTATTGCAGAATTTACAAGAAAATCACTCCAAAGTAAGGGGAAAACATATAGCAGTCACCGATGACAAAATTGTAGAGGTCTTGGCACTACCAGCCAACGGACCTGTGTGGACTCTGAAGAAGGAGAGACTGCAAACGATCATGGAGATCTTCCAGGATGAAGGCCAGAACCTGACAGTCAGAGGAAAGGGAGTCCTACCAGCATCATTAGGAGAGCCGTGGGTAGAATTGGCAAGGATCATCCAGAGCTACATCACCTGTGAAGGCAGGAAAGACATGGTAAGACCACGACACCTTAAACTCTTAGCTGTATTAAAAGAAAAATGCTCTGTGAACCTACCTGCATTTTTAAATTCATTACTGCATGATGTTGCCCGAAGCATGAAAAAGTCACAACATGTGGAATCAGTGGTGAGTCACCATGGGTTGATACCGCTGATAGTTAGCCACAATTTGGCTCAGCAACAGAGTAGCTGCAAAGAACTGATTTCTATAATAGATGGAGCACCGACTCCGCCAGCCCCAAAACGCAAACACACTGCCAGTACACCAGATAAACCATCAAAACAGAGAAAATTAGTTAGATTGGCACGGATAAGAGGAAGATTGGAAAATCCACAAGGGGGTACTAGCCAACCTGTGGAGATAGATGACTTAGGGGATGAGAAACCCCCACAATTGGAAGGAGAAGAGAATGAGAAAGAAGCAGAAGGAAATGAGGAAGGAGAGACAGAGGAAGAGACTAAGCAACCTGAGCAGGTGGAGGCCGAGTCAGAACAACGTGAAGGGAGTCCACTGCAAAATCCATTGCAAGAGGATGAATTGGCCAAAATTTTGGCCAATATGGGTGAATATGGCCAGCCTCTTAGCCCGCCAGGCCTCTAGACTGAGGAAGAACCGAAAAAGCATTCTGCTCAGGATAAAAATGCACCCGAGGAACTGCACAACGGGGAAGGAAATGAAGAGAATCATTATGTTCATGATGAAAGCATAACAGGAGGAGGAAATGATGAAGACATAGAAGGGGAACAATCCACCCCCAGCCATACTACACCAGAAGAGTTGCATGAAGAAGAAGGGGTGGACAAGGAAGTTACCCAGGAAGTAATAGAGCCAATTAGGGTTTCTACTGCTGAGCAGGTTGAACAAAACACCGAAGAAGCACCCCAGGAGGAAAACTAGGGAGTTGGACAAGATAACAGTCCAGGCCAGAGTAAACAGACAGCTGTTCCTTCTAAGGAAGCAGAAGAAATCAAACGATTACGAAAAGAACAATAAAGGTTATTAAATGTGATAGTTCGACTTCGGCAGCAAATCAGGGTTTTAAGAATGAGAAAGAGAGCAAAAAGAGCTTCAAGGGAAAGACATGTAGCTACTCCGGTGAGACCACCTAAGAAAAAGATTCAAAAGACCCCTTTTTAGCCTGCTATTCAAAACCGTGTTGAAGAACAACTTGCTATTCAAAACCTTGTCAAAGAACAATCTACTGTTCAAATTGCCATAGAAGAACAGTCTGCTGTTCAAATTATTGTCGAAACACTGTCTGCTGTTCAAACTGTCGTTGAAAACAGTCTGCTATTCAAACTCTTGTTAAAGCGTAGACTGCCATTCAAAAGCAAAAGGAACAACATCTAACTATTGCTCATGTTGAAGTAGAAACGGATGATATATTGGCCTGTGACAAGGAAGTTCAGATAGAGTCACAGTATTCTGAAAGGATATAGACTATAAACATAAGACGACACAATAGGAAGATTCAAGTAAATCTTCCACTGGCCACTACTGCGTGGGATAGCGATTCGAGGACAGTAACCCTATGAGAGGAGTTGACACAAGCATAACAAGCAATTGAAAAACTCATGGAACAAATGGTTTCTCGAGAAAAGTATGAAGAATTACAACAACAGCTGAGCAATGTCAATTTATCTGAAAGCCAAGCCTTTGAAGGATGGCAAAAAGAATAAGAAAAAGCTGCAAAGGTAACTCATAGATTAGATGTAGTTATCAGATAGATGGATACCTTATGCTCTTTGTACACTGACGTTCTAGCATGTAGAGCCCCTGTCAAGAATTATTCCTTGTTCTTAATGGAACGATATTTGCAATTGAAAATTAAGACTATCAAAGTAGGAGCCCCTATACAAATTAATACCATTGATGATTTTATAAATTGTTGTAAACATTATGGAGTAAAGGTTCAAAGACTACTGTGTGAATTCTATCTGCATAACCTTGTGCTAGACTAGGACACAGAGCAGAACCCTGGCCCTTTTGTTGGGGATATCCAAGTGCAGGCGTTTATTTCATTTGGAGTTAATCAAATCAAATGGCTTAAAGCCTATAATGCCTTCCAAAGACAAGAAAACAGATTAGACTTATGGGTAAGAGTTGAGCCTAGAGATCCAATACAATTATGGGACCAACACAGGAGCCTTATGAGGACTCCGGGCATGATTGACGCATTAAAACCCATTCATATAGCAATCAATCGGCAAGGGATAGAATACTTCTTTACCATTAAGGACCTTGCCATTACAACTACTAAATTTTGATATTAGACCTCTAATATGAACATCCAACTCAGGGAACCATTTAATTATGAGAATTTTAAGTTAGTCGTTGATCACCTAAACGTCTATGGCGAAATTATCCTGAGGGTAGGGCCATCTTGGTTAGGATATAGGTTTCGAAGTTTGATTATTTGGCACCCTGCACCTGGATACCAAGCCCTATATGAGATTCCTGAGGGTCAAACAGGCCATCTTTTTGAACACCTAGTTAGGCATCATGGCTGTAGGGCACCACATGAGATCCAATCTCTAGCCTACTCTCTCACTGCCTTAAATGTCAACTTCAATGTTTTCATGAGGGCATGAAAAAGGGTAAGCAGGGGGGTGTGTGGAGTATTGAAGAAGGTATGTTTTCATTGACTATTTTGCCATCTTTTCTTTAGAACTCATAACATATTTGCATCATGAACTAGGTAGACAATGGGAAATCATGACAAAATCTATAAAGATTTATGTGCAACACAAAAACGCTAATAATTTCTATTTCTTATGCAAGAAAAGGAAAAAACTAAAGATTGCCGCTCCAAGGAAAAAGACAGGGTCAAGTTAACCGCTGCCCCTTTGACGAGGAACCATATGCAAACAAGACGATCTAAATTAAAACATCTCAGCCAAGGAAAGGAAAAGGAGATATCGACTCGTCGTAAGAAAATGACCGGATCAATGCTTAACTATTTTTGCATCCTTGATATCTCCACTTCAGCTGTTATAAGTAGGGGCAACATTGTTAGCCCTGGGGAGACTATTAATTTGTCATGTAACTTTGCTCTGTACTTGAACTTTGATCATCAACTATTGTTGAGAAGAGATCTACTGTAACTCTGTTTCAATGCTTTAACACAAATATGGTTGTTGTTCAATCTATTATTCTGGAATAACTTCAAGCGGTGTATCCCTGGAGGCTAAGGGCCTGGCCCTAGTGGAACACTTGCTCCTATATCATTACCTTTAGTTCATGTTTGGTTTGTATTGTCAGCTTTAATCGGTAATCTGGTGTGTTTTGTTATATTATATCGCAGCTCTGTTATGTTGGGTGTGGAGCTTGATTATCTTCTATATTCAAAGGTATCGCCACATAGAACCCCAGTTTGAAATGGGGGCGGCAATGCCGCCCGTAAAATATTCACTGCAGGGGGGGTCCGGGGGGGGGGCGGCTGCGACCTTTGGGAGCCCCCCCCTGGCAAGGGGTTTCGGGGGTAGTGCCCCCGAAGCTAAAAACAACTATAAAATTGCCTTGTAAAAGTATAGTAATTTCTAGTCAATCTAGGCCGTTCATTAGGCGGATGATTTGACAGTAGAACTTATGTATAGTTTAGGGTTTTTTGCCCTAGAAGGCAACCCCTCTCTTTGTATGAGGGTATTGTATTTGAGGCTGTGTGATAGATGTGTATTATGTGAGCGAGAAACAGAGAGGTGAGACTGTGAGAGAAAACAGAGGATATTACAGTGGATTTTCTGTAGGTTGTGTCTCTTCATTTTGCTGGATAATAGAAAGGAAGGACTGGCTGTTTGGGGTGGACGTAGCCCAAACTGGGTGAACCACGTATATCTGTGTCTCTCTTGTTTTGTGCATTTTATATGTTTATATTTCTGCAATATTTTATGTGTTCCATTGCTCCGTAATATATAATTTTCTAACAACTGGTATCAGAGCCTAAGGTCTATTTGGCTGATAAACTCGCAGGAAAGAAGGGTTCCTGGTTCAAGTGGGAGCAATGGCGGAAGATGGTAAGTTTAGGGTCGAGAAATTTAACGGCCAAAACTTCTCGCTGTGGAAGATGTAGATGGAAGATTATCTGTATCAGAAAGATCTATACCTACCATTGGGCGGAAAAACAAAGATGCCGACGGGTATGAAAGACGAAGAATGGAACCTTCTCGATAGAAAGGCACTCAGAACAATACGGTTGTGCCTTGCTGCGTCAGTCGCCTTCAACATTTCGAAGGAAACCACGACAGAGGGTTTGATGCAGACGTTGTCGAAACTATATGAAAAACCCTCGGCCTCAAACAAGGTATTTCTTATGAAACGATTATTTAATATGAATATGTCGGAAGGTGGATCTGTTGCAAACCATTTAAATGATTTTAATACAGTTACAAGTCAGTTAAGTTCTGTAGGGGTAAACTTTGATGATGAAGTTAGAGCTCTGTTATTCTTGTGCTCATTACCAGAAAGTTGGAATGGTTTGGTAATGGCCATTAGTAACTCTGTTTCTGGATCTAGTACTTTAAAGTTTGATGATGTTGTCAGTGCTATCCTTAGCGAGGAAATGCGACGGAAAAGCTCTGGTGAGACATCGGGAAATGCTTTGAGTGCAGAGTCTAGAGGAAGAAAAATGGAAAGAGGAAAGAGCTTAGGATATCGCAGTGAATCAAGGAAAGGCAGATCCAAGTCCAGATCGGGGATAGTGTGCTGGAAATGTGGAAAGAAAGGACACCTAAAGAAAGACTGTAGATCTCGGAAGGGAAAAGAAGGAGATGCACAGCAAGAAAACAATCATTAAACAAATGTGACAGGTGAGGTGTTACAAGATGCTTTGATTCTTTCTTTTGAAAATATTAGTGATTCCTGGGTGGTAGATTCAGGCGCTTCATTCCATGCCACACCTGATAAGAAATACTTTCATGACTATGTTCAAGGAGATTTTGGACAAGTTCGTCTGGGTGATGATAAACCCTGTAAAATCGTTGGAATGGGTAAGGTTCTTGTAAAACAGCAGAATGGAAACCAATGGCTATTAAAGGAGGTAAGGCATGTTCCAGATCTAAAGAAAAATCTGATTTCAACAGGGCAGTTAGGCGGTGAAGGTTGTGTGACAACTTTCACAGATAAAGCTTGGAAGGTCACTAAAGGAGCCCTGGTAATAGCAAAAGGTGAAAAGGTTGGTACATTGTATTTATGCAATGGTATTTCTAACTCTGTTAATGCTTTAACTTCCAAAGGAGTAGATGCAGCATTATGGCATCATAGGCTCAGACACATGAGTGAAAAGGGGATGAAGATTCTTCACTCAAGGAATTTGTTGCCGGGTTTGAAGAATGTTGATTTGGACTTCTGTGAGAACTGCATTTATGGAAAACAGAAGAGAGTCAGATTTCTCAGAGTTGGGAAAGAAAAGAAGAACGAAAAATTAGAGCTTGTGCATACAGACGTATGGGGACCTGCTCAGGTATCATCTCTCGGTGGCTCTCGTTATTATGTTACTTTTATTGATGATGCAACTAGAAAAACTTGGATTTATTGTATTAAGAATAAATCTGATGTATTTGATACTTTCAAGAAATGGAAAGCTTTGGTTGAGATTGAGACAGGAAAGAAATTGAAGTGTCTTAGATCAGACAATGGAGGTGAATATTGCAGCAAAGAGTTTGATAGGTACTGTTCAGAGCATGGAATTCGCAGAGAGAAGACAGTTCCAAGAACACCACAAGAAAATGGTGTGTCAGAAAGGATGAACAGAACAATCATGGAGCGTGCAAGGTGCATGAGATTGCATGCAGGATTGCCTTTACAGTTTTGGGCAGATGCTGTAGATACTATTGTTTATCTAATAAACAGAGGGCCTTCAAGTTCCTTGGATGGTGGTGTTCCAGAGGAAGCATGGACAGGTTAAAAGGTAAACTACTCTATTTTAAAGCCTTTTGGTTGTGAGGCCTTTGTCCATATTGATAAAGAAAATAGAACAAAGCTTGAGGCAAAGTCAAAGAAATGTACCTTTATTGGATATGGTGTTAATGATTTTGGTTATTGCTTATATGATTACGAAAATCAAAAAATCATTAGGAGCAGAGATGTAATATTCAATGAAAAGGTCTTGTATAAGAATCAGTTGCAGGAAAAGAAACAGGAAAAGGAAAACAAGGAATATGCAGTTCTTGATGAAATCACTGAAAAAGGAAAGGTGCCTGAAAATAATAATAATCAACAACCACAACAACAGTGTTAGGGTCCCACCCTAACCCCCTTATTTATGTCATGGGATCACGTCATAGTCAAGAGTCAATAAAGCCCATATTAATATTTGTAAGTGGTTAACCCGCAATTAATGACGGGACCACAGTTAGTTGCAAATGGGCCGTAGTATTAGATAGATGGTTTTAATAAAACCCACGGTATTGGCCCGTGGTATTGCATGTATGAGTCATATATAAAGGATACAGACTCCCTGCGAGGAGTATCGTGTCTTATTTTGTAATCGAGCTCTACTCTATTGGAGGTTGCCCCCTCGAAGAGGCAAGTGAACATTACTCTCTGAATAATAAAATCATTGCTATTCTGTGTTCTGGGTATCTTTTCTTCGCATATTCTGTATTGGGTATCATTTTGCAGGTTAAGAGCATAACAAGTGGTATCAGAGCACTTTCCAGGGCCAGTGGGATCGCCAATTCTTAGCAAATTTTTTTTTGGCTAGAGACGTGTTCCGGCGTCTTTAAACCATGGGATCTTTAGTTGAGCGCATAAACCTGCGGATTTGGGGAGGCATGCACGCAGGAAATACAAGAGGTGGTCATGTCTGTTGGACTCCCTTGTAACCGCTGTGGGTACCCCTTCAAGTAGTAGTGCATTAGACAGAACCACACACGGACTGTCTTCCACGTACCCTCTAGGTATATCGGAAGCCCCTAGGCTCCCTTGAAACCTCGCCATAGATAAACCGTCGGCCATCTTGTGGCTACAGTACACTGAGAACAACACTCGGAGAGATTACTCGCCCGTACGATAGGGTAGTCGGGTTGTACGGCTAAGGGTACGGTCGATCCTCCTTAGTTAGAGCCCTGAAACATTGGGCCGAGTACTACTACCGGACCCTTATGTATATTGCAATCTGTAGCACCTGACACTCCTCAAGACCATACTTCCCTTTTCTATCGGGGGATCGCACATCATCTATTCCAGATCAGCTGGTGCAAAGGGGTGTAGAAGCAGCCGACATCAGTCCCGCAGTCTCGAGTTCGCAGATCAGTCATTCCGATCTATTAGAGCCAGCCGATCCGCAGCAGCAGTCTGTTCTGCCGCCCAGAGCTATCCGATCCGCCATTCAGATCTCTCAGATCCACCAGATCGGAGTTGCTGTGAAGGGTTCCTATACCGAGGTATAATTTTCGCAGGACTTTTGGCCGCATTGACATTGGACAAGGAGCAAGCCCATGAGGAGGCGTATAATGACAACGAATACAATGAGGGTGAGTCTAGCCACTCTCCTCACGTCTGGTACACCCACCCACCACCCAGTCAGCGACCTCCCAAGTTGGATATGCATAAATTTGACGTTTCTCACCCGTCCGCCTGGATAGCACAAATGGAGCAGTATTTCAAACTGAATCGTATCTTCGATGATGCGACTAAGCTTATGTTGGGGAGCATGTACTTGGACAATGAACGGTGGCAATGGTGGGAATGGCATCAATGTTGCAATGGACCTTTTAAGATTTGGACCCAATTTACCAAAGCTCTTCGAGACCACTTTGAACAGGAGGACTCTTTTTTGGGTCATCTTACTAAGCTCCGACAGACAGGTAGCGTGGATGAATATATTACAGCTTTTGAAGCCTTAGCCTTTCGCATTTGGGGTCTCTCAAATGATTTCTACACGGAATGTTTTATCAGTGGTCTTAAAGAAGCCATCAAAGCTCAAGTCTTACTGCACCACCCTCCCACTTGGACAGAGGCTTGCAAGGTAGCCCGTAACGCGGAATGTGCATTAGCAGCCCAATACAGTCGCCCAAATTTCCCCGCTAAAGGTCGTCTCCCACAGGCTCACAACACGACTCAAACACTTAAGGTCCAAAAGGTGTCACCTGCGGAAATGGCCGAAAGAAGGAAGCAAGGACTATGTTACTACTGTGATGAAAAATACTCCCCAGGTCATAAATGCAAGGAGCCCAAATTTTTTCAAATAGATGCCACTGACTACAGCTCAACAGAGGAAGATCCACCACTTGAGGAACATGAGGCGCTAGAAGAAGACAACCCAAAGGAGAATGTCTCTGACGAACCAGTTATTTCGCTGCATGCGTTGGCAGGGATTTCTTCCCCTCAAACTCTCAAAATCAGGGGTTTTCTTAAACATCGCCTAGTAGTAGTCTTGATTGATAGTGGAAATACCCATAATTTCATCCATCAAAAAATCGCAGAAGCAGTGCATTGTTTTGTACGAGCAGTTTCTAACTTCCAAGTCCAAATTGTGGATGGGGGCACAATGAAATGTGAAGGCCACTGTGAAAATGTCAAACTTCAAATGGGGGATTATCAGTTGAAAACCCACATGTTTGCCATACACATGGGGGGTTGCGACATTGTCCTAGGCGCTGAATGGCTCCGCACGCTTGGGCCAATCACAATGGATTTTCAGGAGTTATATATGAGTTTTAAGCAGAACAACTACACACATACCCTCCGTGGACTCCAGGCGGGAGCCCCCTCTATCATCAGCTCGCATCGGATGGAAAAATTGTTAAAAAAGGGCAATCATGGAGTGGTAGCTCAATTTAATGCCATCCAGGTTGTCGAAACCAAGTCTCTGCCAATTCATCCTGAGATGCAACAGATTTTAAATAACCATCTGACGGTCTTTGACAAGCCTCATGAGCTTCCACCCTCGCGAGGGGAACATGATCATAGCATCACCTTGGTTCCAGGGGCCCAACCCCCAAATGTGCGGCCATACAGATATCCGTTCACCCAAAAGAATGAAATAGAAAAAATCATCAAGGAACTTTTGGAAGCAGGTGTCATTCGTCCCAGCATTAGTCCTTATTCATCCCCAGTGGTCATGGTTCTCAAGAAAGATGGGGAGTGGCGGATGTGTCCCGACTTCAGGGCCCTCAATAAGTTGACAGTCAAAGATAAATTTCCCATTCCGGTGGTTGACGATTTGCTGGACAAACTCAATGGGGCTCAATTCTTCACTAAGCTGGATCTTCGCTCAGGCTACCACCAAATTCGCATGAAGGAAGTCGACATTTCCAAGACTGCTTTTCGAACTCATGAAGGCCATTATGAGTTCCCGGTCATGCCATTTGGTCTTTGTAATTCCCCCTCTACTTTTCAGAGCCTTATGAATCACATTCTCAAACCATATCTCAGGAAATTTGTCCTTGTCTTCTTCGATGACATCCTCATCTATAGTGGCACTTGGGCTGCACATCTTCAGCATGTAGATCTACTCTTACACCTGCTCCGCAAGCATAAATTATTTGTCAAGATGTCCAAGTTTTCGTTTGGCATGGAAGAAGTTGAGTATTTGGGACACATTGTGGGGCGTGAAGGTGTCAAGGTGGACCCCAAAAAGATCCAGGCAATGCAAGAATGGCCTCAACCTAAGACTTTGAAGAGCTTGAGATGATTTTTGGGTCTCACAGGCTATTATCGTAAATTTGTCCGCAACTATGGCCGCATAGCGAAGCCCCTCACTCAACTCCTAAAGAAAAATTCCTTCTTCTGGAATGAGGAAGCACAACATGCATTTACCGCTCTCAAAAACTCCATGTGTTCCACTCCAGTCTTAGCACTACCTGACTTCACCAAATCCTTTGTCATTGAATGTGATGCTTCGGGGACTGGTATTGGGGCGGTCTTAATGCAGGAAGGGCGACCTTTGGCCTTCACAAGCCAACAACTAAGTGGGAGGAATCTGGGCCAATCTACCTACGAAAAAGAAATGATGGCCATCTTACATGCCGTCGAGACCTGGCGACCTTACTTATTGGGGCAACGTTTCCAAATCCGCACAGATCATCACAGTCTTAAATATTTTCTGGAGCAACGCCTATCCTCCCCACAACAAAATAAATGGCTCGCCAAAATGCTGGGATATGATTATGAGATCATTTACAAGAAAGGGAAAGACAATAGTGTAGCAGATGCATTATCTCGCCAATTTGAGGAAGAAAGTACTCTTATAGCAATTTCCCTCCCCATTCCAGAATGGATTGAAGAGGCTCGCAAGGAATGGTTTTCACACCCCGGGCTATCCCAACTCATTTCTCAATTGCAGGTAGATCCAAATTCCACTAAGGGCTACTTGTGGCAGGATGATATTCTTCGCTACAGGGACAGAGTCGTAATATCCCCAACATCCACCCTCAAAGGTTGCATTTTGGTAGAATTGCACTCATCGCCCATTGCAGGACATTCAGGCTTTCAGAAGACGTATGCTCACACCAGAAGATCATTTTTTTGGACAGGCATGAAAAAGGACATCCTTACTTTTGTAGCAGAATGCGATGTCTGTCAACGCCACAAAGGGGAAACAGTCAACACACCAGGCACATTACAACCATTGCCCATTCCGACATCCATTTGGACGGAAGTTTCTATGGATTTCATTACAGGTCTTCCAAAGTCTGGGAACAAGTCAGTCATCATGGTGGTTGTGGACCGACTATCGAAGTATGCTCATTTTTGCGCCTTACCCCACCCATTTACACCAACTTTGGTCGCTCAATATTTCATGGATCAGATTTTCAAATTGCATGGCATGCCCACTTCTATTGTGTCCGATCGCGACCCAATCTTCACCAGTAATTTTTGGCAGGAACTCTTCAGGATACAAGGCACTCAACTAAAACTTAGTACTTCCTATCATCCACAAACGGATGGTCAAACTAAAGCTGTCAACAAATGTCTAGAAACCTACCTTAGGTGTTTCACTTCAGAAAAGCAACACCTTTGGGTATAGTGGTTACCTCTCGCTGAATGGTGGTATAACACCAACTATCATGCCACCACCAAAATGACTCCCTATGAAGTAGTCTATGGTCAACTTCCGCCTTCCCCTACTTCTTATCTCAAGGGGTGCTCCAAAGTACAAGCAGTGGATCAACTCCTACAACACCGTGCAACCATGCTCGACCATCTTAGAGAAAATCTTCATCAAGCTCAGAACCACATGAAGCAACAGGTAGACTAGCATCGCTCAGAGTGCCAATTTCAAGAAGGGGATCAGGTCTTTTTAAGGCTGCAACCATATAAGCAAACATCACTCAAAGACAAGGGTTGTCAGAAGCTATCTCCAAAATTCTACGGACCATACCAGGTACTGCAGCGCATTGGAGAAGTGGCTTACAAGTTGGCTTTGCCACCTACTGCAAAAATCCATCCAGTTTTCCATGTATCGTGCCTCAAGAAAGTGATCGGGAACAATTGCCGATTTCAAACTAGTCTACCTGAATTGGACGAAGAAGGGTCAGTCTGGCTTCAACCCAAACAGGTTCTAGACACAAGAGACAAACACCTGTGAGGCTACATGATTAAAGAAGTCCTCGTCAAATGGAAAGACACCTCTTCGGAAGATGCAACTTGGGAACCAGCCACTATTCTTCAGCAGTTTCCGCAGCTTCAGCCTTGAGGACAAGGCTAGTCTTAAGGGGGAGGGCATGTTAGGGTCCCACCCTAACCCCCTTATTTATGTCATGGGATCATGTCATAGTCAAGAGTCAATAAAGCCCATATTAATATTTGTAAGTGGTTAACCCGCAATTAATGACGGGACCACATTTAGTTGCAAATGGGCTGTAGTATTAGATAGATGGTATTAATAAAACCCACGGTATTGGCCCGTGGTATTGCATGTATGAGTCATATATAAAGGATACAGACTCCCTGCGAGGAGTATCGTGTCTTATTTTGTAATCGAGCTCTGCTCTATTGGAGGTTGCTCCCTCGAAGAGGCAAGTGAACATTACTCTCTGAATAATAAAATCATTGCTATTCTGTGTTCTGGGTATCTTTTCTTCGCATATTCTGTATTGGGTATCATTTTTCAGGTTAAGAGCATAACAAACAGCAACCACCACAAAAACAACAGGCACCCCAAACACCTGAAGGTGGTGTTAGAAGATCTACCAGGATAAGTAGACCCCCTGAATGATACTCTCCTTCATTATATTATTTATTGTTGACTGATTCCGGTGAACCCAAATGTTATGAAGAAGCAATGCAGGTTGAAAGCAGGAAGAAGTGGGAGGTAGCCATGGAAGAAGAGATGGACTCCTTAATGCATAACCAAACTTGGGATTTAGTCAGGTTGCCTGTAGGAAAAACTACATTGAAGAATAAATGGGTTTACATGCCTAAGGAAGAAGATGGAGGAAAACAGAGGTATAAAGCTAGACTTGTGGTGAAGGGGTTTGCACAAAAGAAAGGTATTGATTTTCATGAAATATTTTCTCCTGTTGTTAAAATGACTTCAATCAGAACAATTTTAAGTCTTGTAGCAGCTGAAGATTTTCATCTTGAGCAGTTAGATGTAAGGACAGCCTTTCTCCATGGGGATTTGGAGGAAGAGATATATATGCAGCAGCCACAAGGATATGAAGTGAAAGGGAAGGAGAAACTAGTGTGCAGGTTGAAGAAGAGCTTGTATGGCTTAAAACAGGCTCCAAGGCAGTGGTATCTAAAATTTGACAAGTTTATGTCTGAACAAGGTTATACTAGATGTCACTCTGATCATTGTGTTTATTTGAAAAAGCAAAATGATGGCAGCTATATTATATTGTTATTGTATGTAGATGACATGCTTGTTGTAGGATCTAACATGCAGGAAATAAATGTGCTCAAAAGAAAATTGACAAATTCATTTGCAATGAAGGATTTGGGAGCTGCAAAACAAATCCTTGGTATGAGAATAACTAGAGACAGAAAAAATCGTAAATTAACATTGTCTCAGAATGAGTACATACAAAAGGTGTTGAAAAGATTTAACATGCACAATGCAAAACCAGTTAGTACACCTTTTGCTAGCCATTTCAAACTTAGCAAGGAAATGTGCCCAAAGACCCAAGAAGACATGGATTATATGTCTAAAGTTCCATATGCATCAGCAGTTGGAAGCTTAATCTATGCAATGGTCTGCACAAGGCCTGATATTGCACATGAAGTGGGAGTTGTAAGTAGGTACATGAACAATCCAGGAAAGGAACATTGGATGGCAGTGAAATGGATTCTTAGATATTTGAAAGGTACTACAAATCAAGCATTATGCTTTGGTGGTTCAAACATCTCCCTAAAAGGATATGTTGATGCAGATATGGCAGGTGACAGAGATAACAGGAGGAGCACTACAGGATATGTATTTACTGTTGGAGGAACAACTGTCAGTTGGGTTTCAAAAATCCAAAGTGTTGTTGCACTTTCAACAACAGAAGCAGAGTATGTTGCTGCTACAGAGGCTAGTAAAGAAATGATTTGGTTACAAAGGTTTATGGGTGAATTGGGTAAGGAGCATGATATGGGCACGTTATATAGTGATAGCCAAAGTGCCATTCATCTTGCAAAGAACTCAACATTTCATTCCAAGACTAAACACATACAGCTCAAGTACCATTTCATACGATCAGTGTTGGAAGATGGAGAGTTGAAGCTGGAAAAGATACACACTAGCCAGAATCCTGCAGATATGCTAACAAAAGTTGTAACCAGGGAGAAACTAAGAATATGCTTAGTTTCAGTTGGTCTTCAAGGATGACGATGAAGATGAGAAACAACAAGGTCCAAAGAGGAGTCATTGTCCAGCAAATGGAGCAGTGGTGGAGTTGCTACAATAAGTCTCCAAGTGGGAGATTGTTGGGTGTGGAGCCTGATTATCTTCTATATTCAAAGGTATCGCCACATAGGACCCCAGTTTGAAATGGGGGTGGCAACTACGCCCGTAAAATATTCGCTACAGGGGGGGTCCAGGGGGGGCGGCTGCGACCTTTGGGAGCCCCCCCCCTGGCGGGGGGTTTTGGGGGCAGCGCCCTCGAAGCTAAAAACAACAGTAAAATTGCCTTGTAAAAGTATAGTAATTTCTAGTCAATCTGGGCTGTTCATTAGGCGGATGATTTGACGGTAGAACTTATGTTTAGTTTAGGGTTTTTTGCCCTAGAAGGCAACCCCTCTCTTTGTATGAGGGTATTGTATTTGAGGCTGTGTGATAGATGTGTATTCTGTGAGCGAGAAACAGAGAGGTGAGACTGTGAGAGAAAACAGAGGATATTACAGCGGATTTGCTGTAGGTTGTGTCTCTTCATTTTGCTGGATAATAGAAAGGAAGGACTGGCTGTTCAGGGTGGACGTAGCCCAAACTAGGTGAACCACGTATATCTGTGTCTCTCTTGTTTTGTGCGTTTTCTATGTTTATATTTCTGCAATATTTTATGTGTTCCATTGCTCCGTAATATATAATTTTCTAACATGTTATATTTTATATATCGTTCTTTACAACAGGAAAGTCGTATCATGCATTCTGATCTTATAACGTATTGATGTTCCTTTAAACTCATTAATGTAATATTGTTGTTCTTTACAGAACGCTATTGCTGTTTAATTGCAGAGTAATTGAGCTGTAACCTTCTTAAATTGGTATTACTGTATTCGTCTATGGTTTATAGTTCATACGATTGTTGTTCAATTGACATTGTTGTTCCATTATGAATTGCTATCGTTACCCTTTCTAACTGGGATTAATACTTGTGGTATCGGACTCAGATTACTATTTTCTTAATATTTCTGCGCGCTGTGTGTATTATTTATTTAAGCACCATAGGCTCTAAGCACTGTTCTATGTTTTGTTGCTAATTGGTTGCCGTTGCCTTTCTATTTGCTGTCCAGTTTACCCTTTGAGTAAAGATTGACATTTGATTTCTATAGGGTGAGATTGTTGTACTTGTTTCTGTAGATCAAGGTATTGTTGTTCATCAGACTTAGTTGCTGTTACATCTTCTAGTTGTTGTTCCATTTCTTAATTGTCGTTCCATTTCCTGTTATTCGAGTTATTGATTTCTTTGGTGTGCAGAACGATCTGAAACTATAGTGGGCATTGGCATTTGCTGTCTAGTCCTTAGATTGATGATCTATTCCTTGATTACTTTTGGTTACATCAGTTTCCAAAGGGATGAGTTATTATTACTGGACCCTTGACTGATACATTGCTTAGTTTTCCAAGTGCATGATTTAGGTTTCAAAGTATTTTGCTGTAAGTAGATTTTCTTTCAAGCATCCGTTTACTCTTGTATTTTGAGCACTATACTACTAGCATTACTCTGACAAATGACAGCCTCAAACTGAGTACACTCTTTGAGATAACAAATCGTTCCTAGATTGACAAGCTAATGTGAGGTAACTAGAGGTGAAAAAGACCCTTTTTACAGCTCGACAATCGCGACGGCCCTTCCCACCTCGTTTTAACCTGCGATCACCCAGCGGTTTTCCACCGTATCCCCACAATGCGTTGCCTGCTCAATATGCTTGTTCGCCATCCGTTCAAAACTGCCTAGCCCCAAAAGCAGTGTGACGCTTAACACTTATCACCCGTCCGCATAACGACAACACGTCCCATCACACTGATGTCATCTGCCCATTTAATGCCAAAAATCCCCGCCAAATTGAATTTCATTAAATAAACGATAAAAACGTCATTTTCACCATTATCCACTACAAACTGTGCTCCATGCAAATGCACGTTCAGTCGACTGTCTGAGCATTCATCCCACCACCCGACCAAGGAACTCTAGTGTCGTGCTCTGAAGTCCACCAACCAACCTGCAATTACACAATTTACCTATTTTAATCTAGGTATTTATCTGTTTTTCCCTGCAAACCTACAATTTCATTTTTCCATTGAGAATTCTACTAGCAAAAGCCAAAATTCAAGTTAAAGATAGTCTTTAATTACCATAAAAGACCCCAAAACTGTTGTTTAGTCCATTTTTTCCACAGAAAGCCCCAATTCCAGTTTGAATAGACAAGAACCAAACATGGAAACTCCCATAGCCTTGAATGTCATGCCCATGAATGCACCCCATAAAGACTTAGATTATCTACCCCTAGCTGACAAAGATTTCCAAATAAAAGATTTATCTAGTGACAGGAACCATCTTCAGGCCTTCTTCAAAATTAGGGATAACTATCTAGACAACTCTAACATTTTTGGACTGTGGGAATCTAACCTTCCCATGTATTTCCTCTCCTCAGTCCATGTTTTCCCAGAAATAATTCATCATTGCTGTGCCAACTATTACCCTGTCCATAGAGCAGTTATGTCCCCATCCTAAAATGTCATTTTCCCCATAACTGCTAAGTCCATTAATGAAATGATACAATTCCACTCCACTCAGCCCCTTGCTCCTCTTTCCATGGGTTATTTACTTCAAAAAGCATCTCAATTGCCCAGATTAGAGATAAGCCATATTGCTCAGACCTTCATGCCACCAAAGCACCAGCCTAAAGGCCCACCTCCTTATCTACAAACTTTTTTCACTGACACTGGCAGACTCATTGTTGAAATGATATCCTGATCATGGGATTCAATTCCAGTGAATATGTTGATGACATCACCTTAGTTTTACTATCAATCTTTACTCCAAGACAACCCCCTGCTGTCAGATATGACTATGCCACTTTTATTACAAACAAAATCCACCATCAATTCATAAATTTGGAGAGGGAAGGAGTCTTCAAATATACATCTTTTACATGCCATCTTTTGTTGTATCATCAGCCAGACATCTTTTCTTTCCCCATCAAGAAATTGGACTCAAAATGAAATCGAAGGTCTGTGATTTTTTGGAGTTCCATCTTTCATAATACCAGTGTGTCCCCTTATACTAATAATGAGTTCATTGACTGGTTTGTACATCCAGCAACCACTTTATTGATAGGAGTTTCGCCTCTTAGGATCACTAGTGACATGAAGAAGATTTTGTAGCTCTCTAAACAGTGCAGGATAGGTGACTGGTACCTGTATCAAAATCACACAGAAATCAGAATGTATGTGTGTGAACTTTGCCCTTTCAAGTTAGCTAAATATGTGCCCGTGAGATTGTTTGCACTAGAATATTTCAAACAACTTATAAATGCACACTTAGTCCATTTTTGTAGCATAAAGAAAAAGGCTCAGCTAAGAATCAAGAACCAGTTAGGCCATTTTGTAATCAATTCTAGGGATGCATGGAAAGAAGCTGAAAAGATTTTAGAAGACCACCTTATATTGAAAAAAAGTTTTTGGCGGGAACTATATGACCCAAATAGTTTCATATGTGACAGAAGGACAAAAAAAAGGCTATCAGTTTATAGACATCATAGGATCCCAAAAAGTGAGCAGTTTGCAAATTAGGATGAATGGGTAGAAGGGACACTAATAAAAGAGATTAGTGAGCAGGAAAAGATGGAAATTGCTATGAAAGATCTTGAGAAATCCCTTGAACTAGACTCTTTTGGATAGGTATCATTCAAGCTCCCTCAACAATTAGAAATTGGTACATCTTCTGCCGGAAATTCTCAACGGCCTGCACAAGAAACTAGCATACCAGTAACAGGAACTTCCAAAGGTAAAGAAGTAGAGACCACAGAGTAGCCTACAATGACTGATTAGCCTCGGAAGACCAAAGAATAGAGTCATGTATGGATTCCTCCAGCCCAAACTAAAGCAACAGAAATTCCAGCATTGCAAACTCCTCTAAATGAGGAAAGAAAAAAAAATAGGGACATAGAAACTACCACACCTATCAGTGGACCTACAGAAAAACCTGGAGTAAAGAGACAAAGATTGAATTCTATTTCAGAAGAGGAAATCATTGAAGAAACCATAGAAAGTCTAAGAGAAGAAAGAGCAGTGAGCCAGCAAACTCCCCCATTTGAAGAAACCTCCCCTAGCTCACAAAGGCAGGAGATAGAAAGACAACACAGTGTAGAAGTATCATCCACCAGGCCACAAAGCAAACAGGCCTCAGACATTAAGAAGACGTTTAAAGAGATAAAAGCTAGGAATGATCCAGTAAGGCTTCAAATTTATAATCAGTATTTGAAGATGGCCCCCTCAAACCAGCAGAGATTGATGTCAGCTTATGATATTAAAGAAGTGTTATAGCTCCAAATCTCACTCTTATGGTTTGTGATGCTGCACTTATGGCCTAGGGCAACCCCTCCTTCCAGACCTGGTCCAAAAATTTAAAAAACAGTGTTTTATTCCCTATACGCGACTTTGCCCTGTGTTAAACGCGTGTACACGCGGGTATGTCATACCCAACCCGCGTGTATCTATTAAAACACTTAAAAAAATATAATTTCCTCTTTTTCGGGCGGTGATCGCGGGTTTACCTGCTGGATCACCTATTAGTGCCCGTGGCCCAACTGTTCCCAACCAACTCCTAACTAAAAAACTACTTTGGAGAGGGTATAAAAAGACATCAAAGGGAAGGCCAAGGGGAGAGAGAAAGGAGAGCAAGATTATTATGCTGAGATTTTTCCCTTAGACCAGGTCTGAAGTCCTTGGTGCATTCTGCACTTCCCCCATCTTGCATAGGAAACCCTTGTTTCCATGTGTATTGGTGATCATTCATCCTTGACATCATCATTGAGTAAGACTTGGAAGGAGCTCTTGTTGGAGGCTGGAGGCTGGAACGAATCCGGGAGGAAGCTTGCTTGGAGCCTGCTGAAGGTGTTCAGGTGATATCTTTCCGATATATGTACTTTATTTTCCTTTATATATAAAGAAACACGTCTTTGTTCCCGAATAATCTTTCTTTATGCTTATGAGATTCTTGTGTTGAATTCTTATGAAAGTGGTTACTTAAAGATTTTTTATAACTAACTTTATAGCATAAAGATGATTTATACATAAACTTCTATACATGTACTGTTGTGTTCTTTGATTTGTTTGTCTTGTAGGTCAAAGAAAGAAGAAGGGAACTCCACGAAGGGTTTGCACCCTAACGGTCTTCTCGAACGTAGGACCTTAGGTATGTACCCTAAACATTAGAATTTGCTTAAAAGTAAAAAAGATGGCTGTGTGTGTGTTTCTTTGAATAAGCAATTTTCAGTCTGGTAGAGTCTTAGCCCAAAGGACCCTAGGGGTATTTTCCCTTCAACCAAGAAGGAAAAATGTTAATGAGTTATTTTAAGCCAAAGGTGCAACAACCTCAGTCAGTAGTAGATTACATCATAACAAATTTGAAGGTCTTAGCCAA
The DNA here is from genome assembly GCA_031772625.1 of Pinus tabuliformis. Taxonomy (NCBI): domain Eukaryota; kingdom Viridiplantae; phylum Streptophyta; class Pinopsida; order Pinales; family Pinaceae; genus Pinus; species Pinus tabuliformis. The sequence goes on along the minus strand of CM062817.1, from coordinate 1,218,231,886 downwards.
AGATATAGATCCTATGGACCAGATTGAACTTCACAAGAAAACTAGGGAAATGGTCTATTCCACACTGGCTGACAAAGCAATGATGGCCCATGTAGAGCTATAAAAAGGGTCTCTTTCACCTCTAATTACCTCACATTAATATGTCAATCCGGGAGCGTTTGATTATTTCAAAGAGTGACTCAATCTGAGGCTATTTGTCAGAGTAATGCTAGTAGTACAACGTCCTACAAAAACACAAGAGTAAACTAATGCTTGTCTATGACTAAGTTCCTTCAAATGACTAAAGCACACACTCTCGAAGTTAAGCAACTTTATCAGTCAAGGGTTCGACAGTAGTAGTCCATCCCTTTGGAAACTAATGGAAAGGAAACTAGAGCATGGACCACGGGTCTGGGAGCAAGGCAGTAAATGCAGAGGCTCACTACAGCCACAGGTCGTCTCTCACACCAAATGCGAGTAAATGAAGCGGCAGATAAAAATGGAACGACACACAGGAAATTGAACAGCAAATCTAGAATGGAACAGCAATGCTTAAAATGGAACAACAACTCTGAAATGGAACAGCAATTGCTATAACTGAACCTCACGAGTAATAATCAAACTTTATCTTATCAACTCAAATGCACTCATTGTAATCCAAAACTCCAATCTTTCATTCTCCAAGCAAATCACGCAACCAACTAATGGAACAACATTAACTACTAATTATGGGACAGCATGTGAAAATCATACACACATAACACTCTGAAGAAGTAATGTGATTTAACACCAATCATCAACAGGAATTACAACTGTGTTTCAAAATGGAACAGCATGAACCCTGAATCATAAAGAACACACCTTTCAGATAATTTCCTTAACACACATACTCAGCATAGAAGCTCCATAACACAATGATAACAATGTTTGATTAAGTCTAATAAGATTGCATCCGCTCTGAAAGTATTGATAATATAATGCGGAGTCAATAGAAAGAACATTAACGAACGAATCTTAATAGAGCATGTGATGTAACTTGTAAAGCATATCAGATTACCAACTAGCAATGATAAGAAAACCACGCAGAAATCAAATCGTAGTGATACAGAAGCAAGTGTCCTCCGGGGTCGGGCCCTTAGCCTCAAGGGTACACCGCTTTAAGTTAATCCAGACGCAAAGATAAGATAATCACCAAGTTTATATTAATGCATAAAACAGAAAATACAATGAGCCAAGTTCAATGAGACTCGATGAGCAAATTTCAACCTTTAACAAGAAGTTACATAAAAAGCACCTCCCAGACTAACAGTGCCGTCCCTTTATAGAAGAGTAACGGTGGAGATGTCTAAGCGATAAGATAAATAAAGCAGCGATCCATCAGGATCGAAGATCTTGAGGGATTTGCCAAACTGTTAATCCTTAATCACTTCTTTTCTCCTCCGCCGAGCTGGTGCCTTCTCCTCCTTTTCTGGACCGGTTTGCTTCAGCCTGCTTTGCCTCGTTTGCACTCGGTCCTTCGACAAAGGGACAACAGTTACCCTATTCTTATCTTCTTCTTTGGAACAGCAGCTCCTCGTTTTTACCCTTTCCTGCACAGGAGAATGACAACTATCAGCGGATAAGTCTTGCATACTAATTCCACATATTTTATCACAATTCTCTATTGTTTTCCATATTCATGATGTAAAAGATTCATAAGTCCTACTGAAAAACCATTGAAATGATCATTAAAAACATACCTTTTTAGCACTCCACACACCCCCCTGCTTACCCTGTTTCATGCCCTCATGAAAACGTTGTAGTTGACATGCAAAGCAGTGAGAGAATAGGCTGGAGAAGTAATCTCATGCGGAGGCCTACAGCCATGGTGAGTGACTAGGTAGTCAAAGAACTGGCTTGTTTGATCGTCAGGCATCTCATATAGGGCTTGATATCCGGGTGCAGGGTGCCAGATAATTGGACTGCGGAATCTTTATCCTAACCAGGATGGCCCTGCCCTCAAAATGCTTTCGCCATAGAGGTTCAAATGATTGGCAGCTAATTGAAAATTCTCATACTTAAATGGCTCCCTGAGCTGGATGTTTGGATTAGAGGTTCGGTACCAGAATTTGGCTGCATCAATGGCGAGGTCTTTGATAGAAAGAAAATATTCTAAACTTTGTCGAATGAGTGCCTCGTGCATGGGTCCTAACGTTTCGATAACACCCGGAGTTCTCATAAGGTTTCTATGTGCTTTCCATAGCTGTACTGGGTCCCTAGGCTCAACCCTTACCCACAAGTCTAGGCCATTTTCCTGTCTCTGGAAAGTGTTATAGGCTTTGAGCCATTTAATCTGATTAACCCCGAATGAGATGAATGCTTGCAATTGAATGTCCCCAACAAAAGGGCCAGGGTTCAACTCAGTCTCCTGGTCTAGTACGAGGTTATGCAGATAGAATTCACATAGTAATCTCTAGACCTTCACCCCATAATGTTTACAACAATCTATAAAGTCATTGACAGTGTTAATTTGTATCGGGGCGCCTGCTTTAACAGCCTTTATATTTAATTGTAAGTATCGTTCCAATAAAAACAAAGCATAGTTTTTGGCAGGGGCCCTACATGCTAAAACGTCATTGTATAAAGAACACAAGGTATCCATCTATTTGATAACAGTATCTAGCCTACGGGTTACCTTTGCAACTTTCTCCTGTTCCTTTTGCTACCCTTCAAAGGCCTGGCTTTTGGATTGATTGACGTTCCTTAGTTGCTGTTGGAGTTCTTCATACTTCTCATGAGGGACTGTTTGCTCTCTAAGCTTCTCCATTTCTTGCTGAGCCTGTTTCAATCCCTTGTGCAGGGTTCTCGTCTTTGGATCTCTTTTCCATGCATCAGTGGAGGCCGGGAGTTTTACCTGAACTTTCTTATTGCGTTGTTTCGAGTTCAGAACCCCTATCACCCCTGAGGGTGGTGCCTCTATTTGAATCTCCTTGTTATCCTTTTCTTTTTTAACACGAATACCAACTTGCAGCTGTTCCTTTTCGAATGGAACAACACTCTGTCCCTCAGCATCCTTCGGAACAACAACCAGACCTTCAGCTTCCTTCGGAACAGTAGCTGGGCCTTCAGCTTCAATTGGAACAGCAGCTGGGTCTTCAGCTTCATTTGGAACAGCAGTTGGGCCTTCAGCTTCATTTGGAACTGCAGTTGGATTTTGAGTAGGGTTTTGATCAACAGAGCGATTTTTAGTCCTCCGCCGTTTTATCCTGCGGTTTCTTACTGTAGTGGTCATCTTTTTCTTCCCGGCGGTCTTCCTTGTCCTCTGCCTCGCTTTCAGGATCTTGATTTGCTGGTGAAGCTGGGCTATTATGCTCAATAACCTCTGTTGTTCCTTTCGTAATTCTCTAATTTCCAATGTTTTATTAGAAGGAACAACAGGCTTTTTGCTGCATTCTGGGCCACGACTAGTCCCTGGATCTTTCTCCTAGGGTATTTCTTCACTGTTTTGTGCTGGCTGTTTTGGGATAAGAACCCTAACTGGTTCCGTGGCTTCGATTTCTATCCTCACTTCCTCTGGAATTTCTTCTGGTGCCATGGGAACAGATTATTCCCTCTCAGTGTCTCCTATCTCTTTCTCATCATGAACAAGTAGATTTCCTTTCTCTGCCTCCTATGCATGTGGTTTTTCAGGTGCATCTTCTTCCTGGGGTTTGTCGCGGAGGTATGATGGAGTGGAAGGTTGGCCATACTCACCCATATTGGCCAAGATTGCGGCCAATTCCTCTTCTCCCACTGGGTCCTGTGGTGGACTACCTACCTGCTGTCCCATTTCCTCCTCCTGCCTGGATTGTCCATCTTCTGCCTCAGGAAGCTCAATTTCCATTTCAGGATGCTCAGCTTCTATCTCAGGATGCTCAACTTCTGTCTCAGGGGGCTCGGCTTCTGTCTCAGGAGGCTCGGCTTCTGTTTCCGAATGCTCAGCTACTTCGTCATTTTCCTCTTCGGATTGCTCAGCCTCCTTGGCCTCTCCTTCCTTTTCTCCTTCAACTTGTTCATCTTCTATTTCTGGTTGTGAGGGTTGTTCGTCCTCAATTACCACTGGTTGGCTGGTGCTTTCCTGGAGTTTTTCCAACCTTCCTCTTATCCGGGCCAACCGGACTGATTTTCTGCGTTTCTCTGGCTGTTCCGGTGTATCAGTATCATGCTTACGCTTTGCTGATTCCTGGCGTGTTTCCGGTCGTTCGGATGTGCTTGCAACATGTTTTTGTTTTCTTAATTCTCTGTGTTTTTCCGGACGTTCTGGTGTGCTTAGAGTATGTTTACGTTTTGGGGAAGGTGCTGTCGCTCTCCCCTCGATTATTGTGATTAATTCTTTCCAGCTGCTTTGCTGCTGGGTGAGGCTATGACTAACTATTAGTCGGATTAATCCATGGTAGCTGACAACTGACTCTACATGCTGTGCCTTTTTCAGGCTTCGTGCGGCATCATGGAGTAAAGAATTCAAAAGTGTAGGAAGGTTTACAGAGCATTTCTGCTTTAAAACAGCTAAGAGTTTAAGGTGTTGTGGCCTTACCACGTCTTTTCTCCCCTCGTAGGTGATGTAGCTTTGCACTGTTCTCGCTAAATTTGTCCAGGGTTCTCCTAGCGTTGCTGGCAGGACTCCCTTCCCTTTAATTATTAAGCTTTGGCCTTCGTCCTGGAAAATTTCCATGATTTTCTGGAGTCTTTCCTTCTTTAATGTCCATATAGGTCCGGTGGCTGGTAGCCCGAGACTTCTGCAATTATATCGTCGGTGACTACTATCTGCTTCCCCCACACCGTGGAGTGATCCTCCTATAGGTTCTGCAGAAATTCCATCGCCACTTTTTCATTGGACTCCTTCAGGTGACTGAGATAAGTCAGCCACCCTGCTCTTTCCAGGATCTCCCGAGCAGCAGCAGAGACTGTCAACTTCTGTGGTTCGCTTCGAACTACCCTGCCTCCCATGGTTTCACTGTGGATTCTCAATGGAACAGCAACTGCTTGTGCTGTTTGAAACACAAAGAGGGTAGTAATCGTCGTATTTAGAGAAAACACAGAGTATGCAACAAAAATGACTTATGAACAACAACTTGTATAGAAAAAAAATAGAAATGTCATGCCGTTAAACGTGCCATTTCCTGGTACGCTATCTTTCCCGAATAGTGAGCTGACACATAACCCAGGGAATCATGAGGGGAACCTCCGCCCCCACAATGCGATAGGCTGCCCTAGCCGTCAAAGAAAGGAGTGGCCCCCGATCTGTAACCAAGTCATAAAGGAACAACGTATGAAAATATGCCATGTTTAGAAAAACAACCGATTGCCGAAATCGAGGCGTAATGTTAGATCGCATATTACGTAAGAGGCTGCTGTGATATGATGCGAGGGCAGGGGATAGGATGTCTGTCGTACTTGCGAAACCTCAAGTGGTCATTGTCACCTCCTTTGCCATGATTGGTGTAATAAATGTTCATGCGGTATATAAGTCGGGAGGTAATGCATGATTAGTGCCTAGGATATAAGAAACAAAAGAGTATTAGTATCCTACCTATTGGTGTAATTAATGTGACTTTGATACCATTAACAGTGCTCTGCTGCCGACAGGTGTCCATAACCTTGGCAGAGTTGTTTATGTCACCCCCGGAACCATGATCCTTTATATGCATATTAAGAAATGTGATGTCAAAGTGTAGGCCATTATGCTGGCTTGTTAACCAGTTAGCCATAATGCCATTCACGAGGAGGGGGCGAAGAGTGAGCAGGCCGACTCGTGATGAGACCTCCTGTTCCAAGGTTTGTTTATTTGCTATACCTTTTGGACCATATCCCTGGTGTGGTGGCCATAGTGGGAATGCCACTTCGCTTCCATCCTCATGATCATGGTAGGCTGGCTCTTGATGAGACCCCCTATCCTGCATTTGACAATTTATAATTCATTTGCTTTTTCTTTCTCTTTTTTTTTCATAAAGCACTTTTCCTTATATATCCACAAAGGGTGGTTCAACACTCCTTAAGAGTAGGAATGGTGGAAGAAGTCTTATCATCTCAATAAGAGGATATAAACCCTTTGCTCTTATTCCTAAACAAAAATCAAAAAGGAAAAAAAAAATGGCATGATAAAGATAACCAATCAGGGAAAATTTAATAAGACAATGACAACAAAAGATAAGTATATCCTTCCTTCTGTCCTCTTACCAATACATAGCCTTATAAAGATAGCGATTTATAATTGCCTGATTTCAGTATGTTGTGATTTTGTATTCATTGCATAAGTGCATCGCTTGTCTCTAACAGACTTTGAAAGAATAGGGCCAAGAAGCATCCTCACTTGGACCAGCAAGAGGTTAGCTGTTTCACAAAAGAGAGAACAATAAAGGAGCATAGGTTTCAAAAGTGCAAATGCCATTCCTTTTGAAAAAGGAACAGCAGAACACAGCAATGCCGTTCCTTTTGAAAAAGGAACAACAGAACATACCAATGGCGTTCCTTTTGGAAAAGGAACAGCAAAAATCAAAATGTTGTTCTTTTTAGAAAAGGAACAACAAGACAAGCGAACGCTGTTCCTTTGGAAAAGGAACAGCAAAAATCAAAAGTGTTGTTCCTTTTGAAAAGGAACAGCAGAAAATCAAAAAGTGTTATTCCTTTTGAAAAGGAACAACAGAAAATCAAAAAGTGTTGTTCCTTTTGAAAAGGAACAACAGAAAATCAAAAAGTGTTGTTCCTTTTGAAAAGGAACAACAGAAAATCAAAAAGTGTTGTTCCTTTTGAAAAGGAACAGCAGAAAATCAAAAAGTGCTGTTCCTTTTGAAAAGGAACAACAGAAAATCAAAAGTGTTGTTCCTTTTGAAAAGGAACAGCAGAAAATCAAAAGTGTTGTTCCTTTTGAAAAGGAACAACAGAAAATCAAAAGTGCTGTTCCTTTTGAAAAGGAACAACAGAAAATCAAAAGTGTTGTTCCTTTTGAAAAGGAATAGTAGAAAAATCAAAAGTGTTGTTCCTTTTGAAAAGGAACAACAGAAAATCAAAAGTGTTGTTCCTTTTGAAAAGGAACAACAGAAAATCAAAAGTGCTGTTCCTTTTGAGAAGGAACATTAGAAAATCAAAAAGTGTTGTTCCTTTTGAAAAGGAACAACAGAAAATCAAAAAGTGATGTTCCTTTTGAAAAGGAACAACAGAAAATCAAAAAGTGTTGTTCCTTTTGAAAAGGAATAGCAGAAACATGCAAATGCCATTCATTTCAGGAACGACAGAAAAATTGAAATCTATGTATGCACAAACAAGTTTGAAGAAAAGAAATTATGTACAAATTGTGAAAAGAAATGAATTCCTTTAATGAATTACAGGTGAGGAAGATTTCTCTTCCTCTCCTAAAATCTCCATATCAGCGTCTCTGCGTAGCTGTTGGCAGAAGGATTCCCGAGTGAGTGGTTTACGATAGAGACGAACTCGGTGGCCATTCACTTTGAAGGTATATCCAGAACCGTCAATGGTGGTTAAAGTGATGGTCCCATTGTCATGTACCTTCTGGATTTCGTATGGTCCCAACCAACGAGTCTGGAGTTTCCCAGGGAAATCCTGAAACCGAGAGTCATATAATAGGGCCCAGTCTCCCTCATGGAAGACTTTGTTTTTGATGAGGGCATCATGCCATTTAGCTTGCTGCTGTTGAATCAATGCTGTATTTTGTAGTGCGGAGAGCCTAATTTCGTCCAATTCATTGATCTGTTGTAGTCGATTAATCTGTGCCTCAGTTAGATCTAAGCCAACTTCCTGTGTTGTTCGTAATGTTTGGATTTCAAACTCTATAGGGAAAATGGGTTGTTTTCCAAACACTAATTGATAAGGTGAGTAACCAGTGGTACTTCTCCATGTTGTTCGATAGGCCCAGAGTGCTTCAGGTAGTCGGGCAGCCCAATCACACCTATGTGACGCAATGGTTTTTGTTAGGATCGATTCTATTATCTTATTGTTGCTTTCTACTTGTCCGTTCGCCTGTGGGTGATATGGAGTAGTAATTTTGTGTTGGACATGATAATTATTAAGTGTTGCTGCTAATCTATTGCCAGCAAATTGTGGTCCTCCGTCTGTGATTATTTCCCTTGGAAGGCCATAACATACAAATAGATGGAAGAGGAATTGTATAACGGAGTCCTCTGTGGCTCTTGGCAATGCTTCTGCTTCAACCCACTTGGTGACATATTCTATTGCCACCAAGATATATGTTCTCTGATTTGATGAGGGGTTGATGGGTCCAATGAAATCAAGAGCCCATCGCTCGAATGGTTCGATGACTAACTGAGGTTTGAGAGGCATCTCGTCAGCTTGACCAGGACGTCCTGCTCGCTGGCAGCTGTCACAGGCTTGGACAAATTTCTTTGCATCTCTGAAAATCGTGGGCCAGTAATATCCTGTCTGTAATACTTTGTGTCCCATTCTACGCTCAGCGAAGTGTCCCCCACATGGTCTGTCATGACAGGGTTTTAGGATGTCAAAGATTTCATCTTCTCGAACACATCTCCTGATATGCATGTCCGCCCCTGTATGAAACAAATAGCCCCCAATCCAGGAGAATCGAGTACTCTTCTGAACAATCTGTTTTCGCTCATTAGGGGTTAAGTGTTTTGGTAGTTTGCCTACTGCAAGGTAATTGGCAACATCGGCATACCAGGGTGTTCGAACAGCAACAACAAACAGATGTTCATCGGGAAATTGATCTTCAACTGCTGCTGCATCCATTGGCTTTGGCATTTTCGAGAGAAAATCGACTACAGGGTTCTCTTTGCCAAGTCGGTCCTTGATTGTGATATCGAATTCGTGCAATAAAATCAACCATCTGGTTATTCTGGCATTTGTGACAGGCTTATTTGCTAAGTATTTTATGGCGGAATGATCCGTATACAAAATAACAGGATAGCCTGTAATATAATGTCTAAATTTATTGACAGCATGTCTTACAGCTAGGAATTCCTTTTCAGTAACAGTGTAATTTAATTCAGTAGGGGATAAATTTTTGCTGATGTAATAGATAGCATATGGTTTTCTATCCTCTTCATGTCCAAGGACTACGCCAATGGTTGTATCTGAGGCATCAACTGATATTTGAAATGGCAGATCCCAGTTTGGTCCTCGCAGGGCTGGGGCTGTGGATACAAGCTTCTTTAAATCCTTGAAAGCACGTTCACATTTTTCTGTCCAAAGAAAATCAACGTTACCAGTTAGTGCATATAAAGGTCCAGCAATGTGTGAATAATGTTCTATAAATCGTCTATAATATCCAGAAAATCCAATAAAGCTGTGTACCTCTGTTTGAGTAGTAGGAGTGGGAATAAGCAAGAGTATTTGGATTTTGGCCAGGTCTACCTGAATGTCAGCTGCTGAAACATAGTGTCCCAGAATAAGTCCTTCAGTCATCATCATGTAACATTTTTCGTGACTTAAGCAAAGCCTGGTAGCTATATAGCGTTGTAGGAATTTTTCTAAGGTATTTAGCACTGGATCAAAATCATCTCCATAGGGTGTAAAGTCATCCATATACACCTCAAGTCCATCATTTATTAAATCTGCAAAAATGCTAAGGATAGCCCTTTGGAATGTGGCGGGAGCATTACATAGGCTAAAAGATAGAACTCGGTAGGCAAATGTCCCCCAAGGACAAGTGAAAGTTGTTTTGTCCTAGTCTTCAGGGGCAATCTGAATCTGATTGTATCCACTGAAGCCATCCAGGAAGGAAAATAATTTTTTTCCTACCAAAGTATCTAGCACTTGGTCTATGAATGGGAGTGGAAAGTGGTCTTTTTGTGTTGCTTTATTGAGTTCCCTGTAATCCACACAAATTCTCCATTTCCCATTCTTTTTTGGTACAACCACAAGCGGAGAGACCCATTTACTGTCAAAAATAGGATAAATAAAATTAACATCTAAGAGTTTCTGAAGTTCCGCTTTCACCACATCCTTTAAATGAGGATTAAGTCTTCTCTGCGGTTGACGGATAGGTCTAGCATGTTTTTCTATATAAATGTGGTGTGTACACAAATGTGGGTCGATTGCTTTCATATCAGGGTAATCCCATGCAAATGCCTGTTGATATTTTCTTAATAAATGGATGAGCTTAGTTTCTTGTTCGGATGTGAGGTTGGCGTTGATATTTAAAGTTTTGCCCGGTTCAATTTCCACAATTTTACTATTTGCGACAGAAGTAACAGGTATTGTTTGATCATGTGTGTCTTTCAGAGGATCTTCCTCTAATTCATTATCAAATGCTGCTTCTATCATGTGACATTGTGTGCAGGATTCAGCTTCGGTTTGACTAATGAAATTGTTAATGGCATCATCTTCTGTTTGGTCTTTAAAATCAAGTGCCTCTTGCAAAGTCAATGGAGATCTAATGTTATCAGTAAGGTATGATACATGATACTTGTTAGTTTTAATTATTGTGAGATTTGGCTGCGCTGGAGGGTATAGAACCAAATTCTTAATATCAGGTCCTTTAGTTATGGTCATATTTCCTTGTCGGCAACCAATGTAAGCATCGGCGGTGGCAAGCCAAGGCCTACCTAGGATTAGCGGGTGTCCATCAAGTCGGGTTTTTGGATTAATTATCAGGAAGTCGGTCAGATATTCCCAGGAATCTACAGATACCATGACATCGTGTAGAGTACCTTCTGGTCTAATCACAGATTGGTCAGCCAATTCTAACAAAGTAGAGGTAGGTTCTATAGATGTAATGCCGAGTTTTTGACAGGTGGTGGTTGTTAAAATATTGATTGCAGCTCCTAAATCAACTAAGGCATTGGACAAGGTTTGACCGTAAATTTGAACAGTTACAATTGGATTTCCTGGGTCTTCATATTTGATGGGTGTTTCTTTCCCAGATAAGAGATCAGATAAAGTACCGACTACTTGGACTCTTGGGTTAGTTGTTATATTCCTCCTTGGCTTCTTTATGCACAATTCTTTAATAGTTTTTGCATATATAGGAATATCTTGAATGGCTTGGAGGAATGGGATTTTTATGTACAAATTTTGTAATTCCCCCAGAATGTCAAAGTCAGGATATTGTAAAGGTCGAGGTATGACTAATCGTTCTGGGAACGGGGGAGAGGATGTGGTTGCTTGATTATGAGACTGCTGATTATTTGCATCCTCTCGTTGCAACTGATGTTCTCTTACTAACTGATCTTCATTATGAACTGTTTTATCTCCCTCATTTTCGATGATACGTCCAGATCGTAATTGAAGATCATTACACTCCCGCAGGTCAGGTCCTATTTCTGGTGATTCAATGATTTGAAGAGATTGGACCGGTCTGTTATTTGGATTGGGGTTGGGTTGGGCTGGGAGTTGCGGTCTCAAATTAGACTGGGGATTTTGTTGTAGAGCTGGCAGAGTAGGTTGAGGGAGCGGAATAGTTCCTACTGGCCATTGCATCGGTCTTTGCCAGTTTGTCTGCCAAGATGAACCTTGTGAAGTAGGGGGAGTCCATTGCGGAGGATATGGGCTATTTTGCCAATATGGTGAATTATAAGGGAAATTCGGCCAACTAGATTGATTTGGATGATTCAGCCATGGGTTCGAAGAAGGAAACGGTGGTGGTGACCAATTTGAAAATGGGGGTGGGGGCTGATTTTGCCACATATTATATTGTTGAGCATTATATTGTGGAGGCTGAAAAGAAGAGATTGGGTCTGAAAACATACCAGATTGTCTTTGCTGCCACTAGTGGCGCTGGTTGATCAAGTACACTGATTCTGGTTCTTCCTCTGCTTCCTTGTATACTGCTTTTAATCCAAGAAGTGAGGGGCAGCTTTCCGTAAGATGATCGTTTGTACAGATGGCACATGTTTGGACTGTATCCAGTGGACACTCCTTGTGACTATGTTTTTTTCTGCATCGAGGGTAGAAGATTGCCAAATTCTGTTCTGCCTCCATCTGCTTTTGTTTGGCCTGCATAATATCAAGTTGTGTAGTTAGTGTCCCTAGAATATCAGTTTTAAAATTTTCTAATAAATTTCCAATCTCCACATGCGTTACTCCTTCTATTGCTATCTTATTGTCTCTTGCAAACCGATCATATTCTGCCAGTTTTATTCTTGTGCTGCCTCTCAAACTCCTGATGCATAAATCAATAATGTCAGCAAAATTCTCTTGATAAATATCCCGTTTTCCCATGATGTTTAATGTTTCGATCCACTGTTCCTTCATGCCCCTTATCAATGCAGTTTTTAAAACATTATCAGGTAAAGGTAGTGATGCATACGGAGATCTTTGTAAATTATATTGAAAACGTTCCACATATTCTTCTAATGTCTCGTTTGGTTTGGCTGTCATTTGAAATATTTCGTCTTTCAATTCTCTAGACCTACAATAATCCTGATATTTTTTTAAGAAGGATTCTTTCATTTGATCCCAATTGTTGATGACCCCACCACCTAGTCCCATAAACCATCTTAGAGCAGCCCCCTTTAATGTCGAGGGGAATAATTTCAATTTCCGGGGATCGGTGGTATAATCATATCCCCTACACAACACATCAAATTCGAATAAAAATGCATCCGGATCTTTTGATGTGAGACCGTGAAAGGTTGGGATATGTTGAAGAGGGATAGCTTTCATGGGCGCATTTGCTGCAGAATCCACTATAGGATATTGTAATGTAGAGGTTTGATTATTTGGCTGATTCTGAGCCATAGGATCGAATATATGCCAAAAACCTTCTGGGATATCTAGGAGGGTATTCCTAGGTTGAGAGGGAACGATTTTAGCAGGGATAGTTTTAATGACACTTCCTTTATCTGGGATAAGAGGAATACCTGATGTCTTAGGAGATTGAATTCCTTCAACAATGATTTTCGCAGTGCTCCACTTATCTGGGTTGTTTAATGGCTGATCTGTTCCAATGGGAGATTTTGGTTCCTCAATTTCCCCTGTTTCTCCTTCTCCTTCACAAAAGCTACTGAAATTCCCTTCCTGCAATAGTTCTGGAGTAGAATTTTCAAATTCCTGAAAGTCCTGCTCTTCAGTTTGACTATGCACCTCAGCAAAGGCTACAGATGGTGATCCTGTGGCCTGAAGGGAACTAGTAGGCTGCTTAGAAATGATTTTTCTAGGACCTACTGATGGCTGAGATTCTGTTTTCTTGTAGATTTCATCTATGAAAGTTGTTCGGCCAAGGTTCACCGGCCCCTTAACTTTTTCAGGTTTGGATGGAAGCTTGATATTCTTTTCTGGTTTTTTCTGCTTAGTCATGCACTCAAATGAACTGCTAAATTCTATTCAATTAAAGCAAGAGCAAACCTGTTAGGAAAGCGGACAATGGAGCAGGGCTTTTACATGCTCCGCACACAGGTTCTTACCTTTCGTTTTTAAGATCCAACTCTTCCCTAGTAGGTTCGTACACTACTCTGAAAAAGACAAATGGCTACACTCTTTCCCCGGCAACGACGCCAAAATGTAGAGCTATAAAAAGGGTCTCTTTCACCTCTAATTACCTCACATTAATATGTCAATCCAGGATCGTTTGGTTATTTCAAAGAGTGACTCAATCTGAGGCTATTTGTTAGAGTAATGCTAGTAGTACAACGTCCTACAAAAACGCAAGAGTAAACTAATGCTTGTCTATGACTAAGTTCCTTCAAATGACTAAAGCACACACTCTCGAAGTTAAGCAACTTTATCAGTCAAGGGTTCAACAGCAGTAATCCATCCCTTTGGAAACTGATGGAAAGGAAACTAGAGCACGGACCACGGTTTTGGGAGCAAGGTAGTAAATGCAGAGGCTCACTACAACCACAGGTCATCTCTCACACCAAATGTGAGTAAATGAAACGGCAGATAAAAATGGAACGGCAAACAGGAAATTGAATAGCAAATCTAGAATGGAACAACAATGCTTAAAATGGAACAGCAACTTTGAAATGGAATAGCAATCGCTATAACTGAACCTCGCGAGTAATAATCAAACTTTATCTTATCAACTCAAATGCACTCATTGTAATCCAAAACTCCAATCTTTCATTCTCCAAGCAAATCACGCAACCAACTAATGGAACAACATTAACTACTAATTATGGAACAACATGTGAAAATCATACACACATAACACTCTGAAGAAGTAATCTGATTTAACACCAATCATCAACAGGAATTACAACTGTGTTTCAAAATGGAACAACATGAACCCTGAATCATAAAGAACACACCTTTCAGATAATTTCCTTAACACACATACTCAACATAGAAGCTCCATAACACAATGATAACAATGTTCGATTAAGTCTAATAAGATTGCATCCACTCTGAAAGTATTGATAATATAATGCGGAGTCAATAGAAAGAACATTAACGAACGAATCTTAACAGAGCATGTGATGTAACTTGTAAAGCATATCAGATTACCAACTAGCGATGATAAGCAAACCATGCAGAAATCAAATCGTAGTGATACAGAAGCAAGTGTCCTCCGGGGCTGGGCCCTTAGCCTCAAGGGTACACTGCTTTAAGTTAATCCAGACGTAAAGATAAGATAATCACAAAGTTTATATTAATGCATAAAAAAGAAAATACAATGAGCCAAGTTCAACGAGACTCGATGAGCAAAGTTCAACCTTTAACAAGAAGTTACATAAAAAGCACCTCCCAGACTAACAGTGCCATCCCTTTATATAAGAGTAACGGCGGAGATGTCTAAGCGATAAGATAAATAAAGCAGCGATCCCTCAGGATCGAATATCCTGAGGGATTCGCCAAACTGTTAATCCTTAATCACTTCCTTTCTCCTCCGCCGAGTTGGTGCCTTCTCCTCCTTTTCCGGACCGGTTTGCTTCAGCCTGCTTTGCCTCATTTTCACTCGGTCCTTCGACAAAGGGACATCAGTTACCCTATTCTTATCTTCTTCTTTGGAACAGCAGCTCCTCGTTTTTACCCTTTCCTGCACAGGAGAATGACAACTATCAACGGATAAGTCTTGCATACTAATTCCACATATTTTATCACAATTCTCTATTGTTTTCCATATTCATGATGTAAAAGATTCATAAGTCCTACTGAAAAGCCACTGAAATGATCATTAAAAACATACCTTTTTAGTACTCCACAACCCACAAGCTACAAAATTCCTTGGATAATACAACTGCTAAACTTCACTTGGAAAAAGCCTCCTCCCTAGCCAAGGATAACATAATCAAATCATTAGAAGAAATCATCATTGGATTGGGACATGATCCCAAAGATGCTAAAGGCATACAGGCACTGATCAAGAAGAAAGAAGAGGACATTGTTGCCCTAAGGAAATAGCTGAAGCTACCTCCTTCAAGGCATCCTCAGACAACAGAAGTTGTACAACAAAAATCAAAAGAAGATATGATGGACCTGCTCCTGAAACTTAATGAAAGATTGAATGATACAAAGCAGGCATTAGAGAAATCACTGAAGGAAAATCAGGGAGAGTCAACCTCTCAGCCTCCTGAAGTAACTCACATAGTCTCAATAGCAGTTCCTTCTACACTTGGAATAGCATTGGCTCCAAACATCCCAACAGGCATAGCAGAGGTGATTACAAGTACATCAACAGCAGGAACAACATCTGGTAGCAGTACTAATATGAGCACTGAAGAATTGATAAAGGCCATGTAAGAATTGAAATTACAAGTTACAGAATTAAAACAAGAAAAAGAACAATTGGCTAATATAGAAAAGAAGTATGATGCCTCAAAAATAAGTGTTGTAGAAAAAACCAGGGAGATTAAAGCCTTAAAAAAGAAAGTTAAAACATTAGAACAAGAGCTCACTTCTAACAAGCCATTGGCAGAGATCAAGAAAATCCTTTGGGCCAACATCATTCAATCTATAAATGATATGTGGGAATATATGCAAGTGATTTATGAATAGATTGATTTAGTGAAAGCAACACATGGAGTAATTCAACAGACAAGAGCACAGTTAGGACAAATGCCTGAACAAGCCAATAGGCTTAAACATTTATTGAATACCAAAAATAAGGAAAAACTGGAAGCACTTGGCATCCCAGACAGGACAGACACTATTTTGGAAATCAAAAGGGTGTTAACTAAAATAACTTTGATGCAGAATCTAGAGAGAAGATATCAAGATATGCAGGTGGAAATCAATTCTTTTATGGAAAAATTCACATTTTTGCAGAATAAAGGGCTACGAAGTCCCCTGAACCACATTGATTATGTAGATAAATTGAATACATATGCTAGCAGTCAAGCTAGTTCATCAACAAGTGCATCAGGAATAAAAACACTTCCCATAGGCCGAGTTCTCTATGATAGCTTGGAGAACTTATTCTATATTGAACATGAGGTAAAGCACTTGTTTCAACTCCAGCCTAATTTTTTCAGATATACAGAGATTGATGAAACTTCGAGGAAACTTCAAAAACACAGATTGACAGAGCAAAAATGGTGGGAAGACATATTGAAAATTTTGTAAATTTACTTTTGGTAAAATGTAATTTTGGGCTTTTACCATAGCAAGATGAACAAAGATGAAGAGGGGTCAAACAGGTCAAAGTGTATCAGAACAAGTGAAAAGTATTGGTCAAAACAAGACAACCAGCACAGAGTTACTAAAGAGGACAACAGCAAGCCAAATAAAAGGGCCTGCCTCCAACACATTCAGCGAGAATAGGAAGAGCACAACATCAGTTCACCTTTCTCCTATCTTCGAGACTAAGTGTCTCTATTTTTCTGTAAAAATAATTAGTCTTCACTAGAATATATCGCACTCTGTTATGAGATATTTTTGTAAGTATTTTTTGTATAAATACCCCCTAAATTGGAGTATTGTGGGTGGATTATTAGACATTGTTGTAACATTGACTATTTTGGAATAAAGTGCTATTTGGAACAACTTTGTGGCTTGCTGTATGAAAAATTGAAGCTAAGGAATTTTTTCAGGATTCTTGAATAGAACATCGGATCAATAAGTTCATCTATACCTTATGTTTTAAAGTTTTCCTTGTTTAAAATATCATCTATGTTTCACATCTGAATGATAAAAGAAAAATAATAGCTCAAAATTTGCTTAATTGCACTCTGTTTTCAATCGTTATTATTCTCAATGTTTTCTTCTGAACTAATATAAACAGTGAATTCTTGATTGCTCCTATTTCCTAGTTTATTCATCTTAATCATTTAGTAAATAATTCTTAATTGCTCTTTATTGATGGTTAGTTATGTTCTGCTCTTTTAAAGTATGCTAAAGGATTCTTAGTTGCCCTTTAAACCTTTAAGCCCATTCCATCTTTCAGTCTCTAATTGTTCCCTGCTTGACTACCTTACTCTGTTAAACCATCCTTTGTGAAGAAACCAAGTCTAGTTAAGCCATTTTCTTTGACTCCATCAGCCCAATGGACTAAGCTACTCAGTTTTACCACTTTGCTATTGAATCTCACCACCCAAACTCAAACAAAACCCCCAAACTTCACAACTAGCCTAATATCTTTTAAAAACCAAGATAGATCATAAAGAGAGAGCCCTCTCTGAGTACAGATTGGCTAGAATGTGTACTTAAAAGTAGGTTTGTGGTTACCTCGGACCCCTTTCCTCTTCCCAACAACTTCTAGGAAAATCTGAGTGATAACATAGTGGCGACTCCACTAGGAAGTTGAACATTTGTTTTGTTACTATTGTTTACTTTATAAACTATAAACGGAGCCTGAAGTTAGCTAGGTAGCCTTTGAAATTCTCTTTCTTTGCAATTGCAGAAGTAAATGAATGTTGTTTCAGTTTATCTCCAGTCTAGTTTATGGATTGAACATCTAGTTTCAAATTCCTCATCAGTTCCCTTTATCAAATAAATCTTTAAGAAAGTTCAAATCCCATACCTAAAAGCTTTTTAAAGAAACTGTAAGAAGTTGTTTTACCCAAACCATTTAGAGAAAAAACCCAAAAATACACCTAGAAACCTGGCTTCACAAAGGACTCGTTACACCAGAGCTAACCCTGATCCAAATCCACCCCTTGTGTTCGAAACCCTAATCTGATCCCTAGGATTCTAAGGAGACAAGAAAGCCAAGAGAGTTATGCTAGTTCACGGCCTTTATATAGATAAAGATCTTATCCAATGAAGTTGATTTACCTTGAGGAAGAACCTTTTGATGAGTGGTTTGAGACCTCTTTATTTGTAACTTTTTCTGAATCTAGGTTAGCCCACATAGTTCATGATCCTTTATTCATCGAAAATTTACAACTTGAATTTGTCACTTCACATCTTGACAGACATTTGCAGGATTCCATTCAATTTGAACTTACCTCTGTAGGAACATCAAACCCTTTTGTGATTACTTCAGCCTCTCCAAGTTCATCTCAACCCCAAGTTACCCCTTCCACCCCTTCATCTATATCTCACATTCCCATTGTTATCCTTGCTCAACCATCTGTCACACCTACCCCTCCAGCCATGGCAAATAGATACACTCCTCTGCACTTACCTGCCAACCCAGGGGCTATGCCCCGAGACTATCAAAGTAAGATCACACCTTTTGATGGCTCTAGTACTTACACTGCACAACAACATACTAAAAATATGACAAACTTTTTTGAGATATATGAAGTTGATGCCGATGATATTAGCATGACGATATTTGTTCAAATTTTAATTGGAGATGTTAGGACATGGTTTAGAGCCCTTCCTGCAAATAGTATCAATGCCCTACAAGATCTTTATCAGACATTCTTGAACAGATGGGAAAAGAAGAAAGACCCTCTCCATATTTTGTCAGAATATGAAAACTTAAAGTGGGGAACACAAGAAACTGTACAAGATTACTGTACTAGGTTAAATAATGTTTACACTGCTATCCCCCAAAACCTTAGACCTCCTCTAGATTTGGCATTAATCAAATTCCCTGATGGATTTGATTCAGATATGGCATACCAACTCAGGGAAAGAGCTCCTCCAAATTTAGAAGAAATGCAAAGTATAGCTGTTAGCGTTGAAGCTAACATAATATCCAAACGAGCTAGAGCCAGAGCTGAAAGAAGGATACCTTTAAAAGAAGAACCTTCGGCCTTTGAACAAAAACTTGATGCCACTATTAAAGGTATGGAGTGATTAGGAGATAGAGTAGAAACAATCGAAAGGAAGTCCCCTTGGGAGGGACAACCTAGCAACACTGGGAGAAATCCAAATTTCAGGAAGAACCAAAATTAGAATACTGGGAAGACTGGTCGTGATCAAAACCTTAGGTCCCCTTTCCAAGAAAATTATGCTGAAGCCTCCACTTTTGATGAACCAACAGAAGACACCCAAATCAATTTGATGGGACTCAACAATGGGGAACAAGTTTTCTTGACCCAAGATGATCAAGAAGCCTATGTTTTGAAACAATTCCAAACTCAGTCAGGTGAATCATTTGACTTTAGGGAGGGCTATGATACTGTCATTTATAAAGTCCATAAACAATACAATCTAAGGAGCAGAATAATAGATGTCCCTGAAACTAATAAACAGAAAGCCACCAAGCAGCCTAACAAAAGTAAGACTAATAATATCCCTATACATATTCTTTCCAGAACAAACCCTAACCCATCTAACCCAATTATTGAAGATGTGTCCGATAATCAACCCAATAATAGACAACTTTCCACTTCTATTCCCTTTAAAGGAAACGTGGAAGAACCTCCAGAAGTTGATGTGGAAACAACTTTAGCCCATAACCTCACTCCTGAAAAGGAGAGAAACATAGAGAACACAGATGAAAAAGAGAATCCAGCTATGCGGAATGCAAGAATTTAGTCTGAAAAGCCTTTTAATCTGGAAGCTGAAGTAGGCAAATTAAAAATAGTTGTTCCACTGCTTGAACTAGCTAAACATGATGTCTACAGAAGCCAAATTAACAAGTCACTCAAAATCTCAGTTAATGAAGATTCAGTAAATGTTTTTGATGATCAGACCGAATTGATTTTTGGCCCTCAAGTGAATGGGAAATCAGTAGATGGAGGAATCCCTCCTTTCTATGTGAGTTTGAATATACATGATAAAATACTTCATAATGCCATGTTTGATTTTGGTGCCTCTCATAACTTAATGCCTAAATCTGTAATGGAGAAATTGTACTTAGACATCACCAAACCATATAAAGACCTCTTTTCCTTTGATTCAAGTCAGGTCATATGTTTAGGTTTAATCAAAGACTTATGTGTATCACTAGTTCAATATCCTGCCAAAATAATTCTAATGGACATAGTAGTAGCTGACATTCCGTCGAAATATGGCATGTTATTGTCTACGTATTGGGGTGCAAAACCTTAAGGATCTCTACAACTAGACATGTCATATGCTACTATTTCAGTATTCGGTCAACGTAATGTTGGCATTATGATACATATGTTGTACTTGATGGCAACCCACTCATCTCAGATAATAAATTATAATTTCACGCACTTTTATGCAGAGAAAAGTTTATTTCATGTAGAGAAAAGTTCACGCACTTTTATGCAGAGAAAAGTTTATTTCATGTAGAGAAAAGTTCACGCACTTTTATGCAGAGAAAAGTTTATTTCATGTAGAGAAAAAGTTCACGCACTTTCATGCAAGGAAAAGCGTGTATATGTTGGAGAACTTACCTTTGGTCCATGGTAGTTAGTCCTTGGTATTTGAACCTATGGTTTTGGACCATGGTACCTCGTCAGAAATGTTGATCCCAAGTATTGGGTTTGTGGTATTGGTTTATTATGGTTTTGGTCCGTGGTATTGCATCCAAAAGTGTTGATCTCACGCACTTTCATCGTTGGTTCATGGTATTAGTTCGACAGTTTTTGATCCTATGGTTTTGGCCCGTGGTATTGCATCCAAAAGTGTTGATCTCACACACTTTCATGGTTGGTTCATGGTATTAGTCCAACAGTTTTTTGATCCTATGGTTTTGGACCGTGGTATTGAGAAAGGACTAAGGCTATAAAAGAGGAAGGAGATCATTTGACAAAGCATCTTCTGAATTATTGAATATCTGATAAAGTGCTAGATCTGGAATATTGTGATTGGGTTACGGTACAGATCTGGATTTGAATGAAGAAGGAACCTGAGCGTAAGGAGAAGGATAAGTTCTATTGATGGGTCAAAATCTTAAGGCTGGAATAGTGGTATCTCTATATGATTTTGATCTGTGATATGTGGCATATGCTTGATCTATAAATCTAATAATCTGGGTCTGAATTATTGATGCATGTTTTATTTTACACATGTTATGATCTGGGTATATCTGATGTATGGAACAACTGCAAAGTTATAAGGAAATATTTGCAGATCTGTATGCGGGTTGGCTTTGGTGAAATCAAAGATTAATGATGCAAGTGTAGTTGATGGTTTTTTTGATGTTCTTGGATCCAGTCTGAAAATTAATGAAAAGTGGTCCTTGAAAGAAAAGAAGTAGGGGGTTGTAGCTCCCTTCCAGGAGAGACTGGAAAACGAGAGAGAGAGTTGTAGCTCTCTACAGGTTGTAGCCTGCGTATTGGTAAAGGACTGCATCAGTACAAAATCATTGTAAAAGGAGTTTTCTTATTAAAAGAAGATAGAGACATATTGCAGCAGGTGGTTTTCACCCACATTGGGTTTCCACCTTATATCTGGTGTTCTTTTGTGTGACTATTTGCTTTTCTTGTTCCTGCTCATTATTTTATGATTCTGACATACAAAGTAATGATCAATATTTGAAGAATTATTCAAAGTATAAATAAGGAAGATATATTGAAAAGAATTTGATAATACTGATTCACCCCCCCTCTCAGTATTATTTCCAACAATTGGTATCAGAGCAGGTCCTTCTGAAGAAGCTTGATCGCTTGAAGGAAGATCTAACATCATGAGCAACTACGAGAGGGAAGCATCAATTAGGCCACCGATTTTTGATGGGACAAACTTCGTATTTTGGAAGGTAAGAGTTACTGCCTATCTTCAATCTTTGGGTACAGAAGTATGGGACATTATAGAAACAGGGTATACTTTTCCATCAGCTACTCCTACAGATTCAGCTGAGAAGAAGAAATATGAAACAAATGCAAAGGTGGTTAATACTCTTCTAGGATGTCTATCTCAATCTGAATTCGTGAAGGTTATGCAATATAAACCGCAAAAGAAATATGGGACAAGATTGTTTTGAGCTACGAAGGAGATGAACAGGTAAAACGTGCAAAACTTCAAACCCTCAGGATTCAGTATGAGAATCTCAGAATGTATAATGATGAAAGTGTGGCTAACTATTTTCTTCGTGTGGATGAGATTGTTAATTGTATGAAAAATTTGGGTGAAGAAATAAAAGAGGTTGTTGTGGTTGAAAAAGTTCTAAGATCTTTGTCACCTAGGTTTGAATCTAAAGTTTCTGCTATAGAAGAAAAGGAGAATCTACAACATCTTAAAATGTCACAACTACATGGAATTCTAACTGCTTATGAAATGAGAAAAGGAGGTCCATCTGACAGGAAAGAATCTGCCTTCAAGGCTTCAGGTAAAGGAGAGTACTATGAATCAGGACATGGGTCAGAAGAAGAAGAAGAATCAAATTTTGTCAGAAATCTTCAACGGGGTGCTGGATGGTTCAGAGGTAAGTTACCCTTCAAATGCTTTTCTTGTGGAAGAGTAGGTCACTATGCTGCCAAATGTCCTCATAAGGATAAGATCGAAAAGGGAAAGGAACCTATTAGATGGAACAAGAAACAGAATGCAAATAAGAAAAGCTACTACACTCATGAAGACAGTGATGGTCTATCAAATAGTGATGAAGATGAACGAGGTAATGACTATAAACTTTTAATGGCATTTGAAGATGATGATTAAATGGATGCTATAGATGTGGATAGGTGTTATGAAGAGATTTATAGACTTAAGACATGTATAGAAGAAAAGAACATGATCATTGATACTCTACAATTTCAAATTGATGAAAAAGAAAAATATCTTGAAAAGTTAGAAGGTGAAATTGTTGGCCTTAGAAAAGAAATTGAGAAAACAAAGGCTATTAATCTTAAGTTTGTCAAAGGATCTGAAACTCTGGATGAGATCTTCAATGTACAACATTCTCCGCTAAACAATACAGGTCTGGGGTATAATGGAGAAACATCTCAAGCATCCACCTCAAAGAGTTATCTTGATGCAGCAAGAAGGAATGAGCAAAAGCACAATGGAGACTATCAGGTAAACTAGGGGCAATCTGTCTTAAGGATGAACAAAAGCTACAACCAGCCACATGTAAAATCTTCTCAATTTGCTTCAAGAATGGATGACAATAGAAATTACAATCATTTGGCCGGTAGATTTGATAATCGCAGAAGTTTCTTCAATGGGCAATGTTTCTCTTGCCATAACTTTGGTCACAAAGCAGCTCAATGTGTTGCATATAAAACAATCATGACTAGAGAAGCTCAAAAACAAAGAAGTATGATCGGGATTACAAAAAGGACCTATAAAAACTTTTCGGCTCTTGAAAATGAAGTTGAATGTTCTATTTGCAATAACTTTGGTCATGAAGATTCTGAATGCAGGAGCAGGTTTCAGCAGACAAAGGAACAAGCCTCAAGCACCAGAACATGGAGAATAAAGGAACCACAAATAGAAAGATGTGGGATAGCCTTTAATGCAGAGGGACAGGAAAATCTATGGTACATCGACAGTGGATGTTCGAAGCATATGACAGGTGATAAAGAAAAACTTGAATCATATTCTGCTTTAGAAAAGGGAAAGAAAGTTTCTTTTGGAAATGATACTCCAACATCTATAAAAGGAAAAGGCACAGCTCAGTTAAAAGAAAAGGTTAAAGCTGGAAATGTTTTGTATGTTGATGGCTTGAAGCATAACCTTCTGAGTGTCAGTCAGATGTGCGATCAAGGAACCGAGGTAATATTTTGATCAAATGGATGTAGCATTCGTGATCTTGATACAGGGAAAACAATGATCAAAGGTAGAAGAACTCCAAATAATCTATACATATTTGAAGAAGGACAACAACAATGCTATTTGAGCAAGGATGATGAACATTGGTTATGGCACCAGAGGTTGGGGCATCTAAGCTTTTCACAAATAAGGAAGGCATGCAAATATCAGGCAGTTTGTGGTCTTCCAGATATCAAAATTCCAGACAACACTATATGCAAATCATGTCAGTTTGGTAAGCAAACCAGAACCAACTTCCCGGAGAAGGAAGGATCAGCCAGTAGGCCTCTTGAACTAGTCCATACAGATTTATGTGGTCCTTTCAGGACGAGGTCACCTCGAGGAGAAGAATACTTGATATTATTCATTGACGATTTCTCCAGGTTTGTTTGGTTAGGACTTTTGAAGCACAAAGACGAAGCATTCGAAAAATTCAAATCCTTGGTTGAAAATGAATCAGGTTACAAAATTAAGTGCCTCAGGTCCGACAGAGGTGGGGAGTTTAACTCAAATGAATTTTTCGATTTCTGTGAAGAAAATGGGATAAGAAGGGAATTCTCTATAGCTAGAACTCCTCAGCAAAATGGAGTGGTTGAAAGGATGAACAGAACAGTCCAACAAATGGCCCGTGCTATGCTTGATGAGTCCGGAACTCCCGCAACTTTCTGGGGTGAAGCTGCATATGTTGCGGTTGTTATTCTCAATAAAACAAATGTCCGAGTGAACAGCACTCAAACTCCTCATGAACTCTGGTATGGTGAGACTCCTTCGGTAAAACACTTCAAAATCTTTGGGAGCAAATGCTATATTAAGAATACTGATGAGCAACTTGGCAAACTTGAACCTAGAGCAGATGAAGGCATTCTTCTTGGTTATTCTCCACACAGCAAAGCATATAAGTGCTACAATAAAAGACTTGGAAGAATTGTTGACAGCATTGATGTAGTGGTTGATGAAAAAGGATACATTCCTAGGCAAGTAAATCATGAAAATATCGAAGAAGATGAAGACTACCCTCAAAGACAGAATGATGAAGAAGAAGAACCTCAAGAAGCACCAGAGGAACAGATAAGGGTAGAAGAGAAGACTCCATCCAGGTACGTTCAGAAGAATCATCCAGAATCTCAGATTTTGGGGCAAAAAGAAGCAGGTGTACAAACAAGAAGAACAATTGCAGAAGCTTCAAGCTATTTGGCATTACTCTCATCCACTGAACCACAAAATGTAAAAGAGGCATGCAAAGATGAATGTTGGGTCAAAGCAATGGATGAAGAACTTGAGCAGATCGAAAAGAACAACACTTGGGAGTTGGTTCCTAGACCAAAGGATAAGAATGTTATAGGGACAAAATGGGTCTTCAAAAATAAGTTGAATGAAAATGGGGAAGTAATTAGAAACAAGGCCAGACTTGTTTGTAAAGGGTATGTGCAGCAAGAAGGAATAGATTTTGAAGAAACTTTTGCTCCTGTTGCAAGACTTGAAGCCATCTGAATGTTCCTTGCTCTCTCAAGCTTTCAAAAGCTCAAAGTATTTCAAATGGACGTGAAATTAGCCTTTCTGAATGGAGACTTAGATGAAGAAGTATACATTGAGCAGCCAGATGGTTTCATTCTTGGAAATGATCCAAATCTTGTATGCAGATTGAAAAAGGCTCTCTATGGTCTTAAACAAGCTCCAAGGGCTTGGTACTATCGTTTGGACAAATATCTTCATCAACAAGGTTTTTAAAAAGGATCAGCAGATAGCAATCTTTATATAAAAATTGAAAATGACAAATTGTTGATACTTGTTGTGTATGTAGATGACATTATCTTTGGTAGAAATGAAGAATCTATGAGTCAAAGCTTTGCCTTGGTGATGTAGAAAGAATTCGAAATGTCCTTGCTTGGAGAATTGACATATTTTCTAGGCCTGCAAATCCAACAAAAGGAAGGAGGGATCTTCTTGTCTCAAACCAAGTATCTCAAGCAGATTTTGAAGAAATATGGCATGGAAGATGCAAAACCAGTATGTACACCCATGGTCACAGGATGTAGCCTCAGTGCAAATGATGAATCAGCAGCAGTACATCAACCAACCTACAGATCTATGATTGGAAGTCTACTTTATTTGACAGGTACCCGACCAGACATCATGCATGCAGTGGGAATAGTTGGAAGATTTCAGGCAAATCCAAAGGAAACTCATCTTCAGGCAGTAAAGAGAATCTTCAAATATCTTCAAGGGACTCAAAATTATGGCTTATGGTATCCTAGAGATACAGATCTCACACTTCATGCTTATACTAATGCAGATTGGGCCGGAAGCATGGATGACAGGAAGAGCACAAGTGGTGGTGCATTCTTTATGGGTTCCAGATTAGTATCTTGGTTCAGCAAGAAACAGAGTTCAATTGCCTTGTCTACAGCTGAAGCAGAATATGTTGCTGCTGCATCTTGCTGCACTCAACTCCTTTGGATGATGTAGACCTTGCAGGATTTTCAAATCACTTGTACACCACCCATCTCCATCTTATGTGATAATACAAGTGCAATCAGCATTTCAAAGAACCCAGTCATGCATTCAAAAACCAAGCACATACCAATCAAGTATCACTTTCTCCGGGAACAAGTGCTTGAACAAAAGGTCAAGTTGGAGTATGTTCCTTCTAAGGAACAGGTTGCTGATATACTCACCAAACCATTGCCTAGGGAGACCTTTGAATACCTCACGCAAAAGCTAGGGGTTGTTGATGCATCATCTTGTTGTTGAATCTCTTCTGATTGTTGGTTGTACGCAAGGTTCATCTGAAGTATATGCGTACATGTGCTGGGTTGCGGATTGGTCAAAGATCAAATGGCACAGGTTCAGGGGGAGCATATCATGCATTGTTGGCATTATGGAGGAAGTACAGAAGGAGATCATGGATGCTGGTCTGAATATTGCTACAATACGTCTCTATCTCTTTCATGGTCATGGATTATGGTTCTTCTTTGCAGATCTGGTTTATAGTCAGGGGGAGCATGTTCTTAGGGGGAGCATAACCCTTTGCCCTTGATGTCAAAGGGGGAGAGTGATTGGTTGTTGTTGCCATCAAGTCCAAAGGGGGAGATTGTTGGCATTATGATACATATGTTGTACTTGATGGCAACCCACTCATCTCAGATAATAAATTATAATTTCACGCACTTTTATGCAGAGAAAAGTTTATTTCATGTAGAGAAAAGTTCACGCACTTTCATGCAGAGAAAAGTTTATTTCATGTAGAGAAACGTTCACGCACTTTTATGCAGAGAAAAGTTTATTTCATGTAGAGAAAAAGTTCACGCACTTTCATGCAATGAAAAGCACGTATATGTTGGAGAACTTACCTTTGGTCCATGGTAGTTAGTCCTTGGTATTTGAACCTATGGTTTTGGACCATGGTACCTCGTCAGAAATGTTGATCCCAAGTATTGGGTTCGTGGTATTGGTTTATTATGGTTTTGGTCCATGGTATTGCATCCAAAAGTGTTGATCTCATGCACTTTCATGGTTGGTTCATGGTATTAGATCGACAGTTTTTGATCCTATGGTTTTGGCCCGTGGTATTGCATCCAAAAGTGTTGATTTCACACACTTTCATGGTTGGTTCATGGTATTAGTCCAACAGTTTTTTGATCCTATGGTTTTGGACCGTGGTATTGAGAAAGGACTAAGGCTATAAAAGAGGAAGGAGATCATTTGACAAAGTATCTTCTGAATTATTGAATATCTGATAAAGTGCTAGATCTAGAATATTGTGATTGGGTTATGGTGCAGATCTGGATTTGAATGAAGAAGGAACCTGAGTGTAAGGAGAAGGATAAGTTCTATTGATGGGTCATAATCTTAAGGCTGGAATAGTGGTATCTCTATATGATTTTGATCTGTGATATGTGGCATACGCTTGATCTATAAATCTAATAATCTGGGTCTGAATTATTGATGCATGTTTTATTTTACACATGTTATGATCTGGGTATGTCTGATGTATGGAACAACTGCAAAGTTATAAGGAAATATTTGCAGATCTGTATGCGGGTTGGCTTTGGTGAAATCAGAGATTAATGATGCAAGTGTAGTTGATGGTTTTTTTGATGTTCTTGGATCCAGTCTGAAAATTAATGAAAAGTGGTCCTTGAAAGAAAAGAAGTAGGGGGTTGTAGCTCCCTTCCAGGAGAGACTGGAAAACGAGAGAGAGAGTTGTAGCTCTCTGCAGGTTGTAGCCTGCGTACTGATAAAGGACTGCATCAGTACAAAATCATTGTAAAAGGAGTTTTCTTATTAAAAGAAGATAGAGACATATTGCAGCAGGTGGTTTTCACCCACATTGGATTTCCACCTTATATCTGGTGTTCTTTTGTGTGACTATTTTCTTTTCTTGTTCCTGCTCATTATTTTATGATTCTGACATACAAATTAATGATCAATATTTGAAGAATTATTCAAAGTATAAATAAGGAAGATATATTGAAAAGAATTTGATAATACTGATTCACCCCCCCTCTCAGTATTATTTCCAACACGTAAGAAACTATACAGAGAAATCTTAGTGAAATATGTTGTAAGTAGTCAGGAGAAACCCCAAAATTTCCCTATCTACTCAGCTCACTCTGATATGGATTCTTTCATTCTCTACAATGCTGAAATTGATCCTTTAACGGAATCAGGAGTTTTAGCAGGACCAAAAGGAGTTGCAAATGATAAATCTGGTGGTCAAATACATGAAATTTCTGAAAACAATGAGACATCAGACACCCTAGAGAAAACAGAAGAAAGCAAGGAAACATATCTCCCTATTAAGCAGATTCTTGAGACTCATGACACCAATTATGAACATAAGATTCTATGGCACTTAGAATTTGATGGTTCGGTTAACAAATTAGGAGCAGGAGCAGGAGTTTGGGTGCATAAACTTGAAAATGACCATGCTGAAGGCCATGCCTACAGATTAAACTTTAGATGCACCAACAATATGGTAGAATATGAAGCTCTGTTGCTAGGTCTTAAATTGGTTAAGAAATTAGGAGAAATTAGGGTGTCTGTCTTGGGAGATTCTGAGTTAATAGTTCAACCGATTAAAGGACAATATTCAACAAATGATCCCAGACTGAAGTATTACAGAGATACAGAGATAGAGATTCTCAACACATTTTTGGAAACTAAGCTTGCCAAAATCCCAAGAAAACATAATTTGCAAGCTCATAGTCTAACAATGTTTTCCAACACCTGCAAGTTACCATTTGAACCTAATCATCAATTCACAACTGAGATTAGACATAGGCCAGCTATACCAGACAATTTGAAGAACTGGCAAGTGTTTGATGGTGATAAGCAGATCAACAATTTAAGGACCTTAGATGAAGAATTTTGTAACACTAACATAGATGTAGATACAATTAGTGAATTTGATCAAACAAATAAGATAGAAACAGACATTTCAATAGAAAGTGCAACTCAAATGCCGCATCCAACAAAATTTACGAAACAGGAAATGCAGGAACTTCAAGAGATGGATATTGATGAAATTGTTGAAGGAGAATTTGAAGTAATCAATTTAAAAGACAATCATTTGCCTCAAGGATTCACACCTTTGGAAGATCTTTTTGAATTCAATGATATTCCTAAGAAACCTAAGATGGAACCCTTAAGAGCAGATATTGAGGACTATTGTTTGGGAACTGTGGATGACCCTAAAATAGTGATGTTATCTAAATCTTTGCCCCCTGATCAAAAACTCAAATATGTTGAGCGAATGAGAGAGTTCCAGGATGGTTTTGCCTGGAGTTATGAAGACCTGAAATCTTATGACACCTCCATAATTCAACATACAATACCTCTGAAGGAAAACCATAAACCATTCAAGCAAAAGCTTAGAAGAATCAATCCTGTACTTCTACCCTTAATTGAAAAAGAAATCAAACGAATATATGAAGCAGGAATAATTGCTCCTATCAGGTTTTCAGTGTGGGTGTCTAATTTAGTACCTACTAGGAAGAAAATTGGAGAAATCAGATTATGTGTCGACTTAAGGAATGTTAATAAGGTTTCTGTGATGGACAATTACCCCTTGCCCAAGATGGATCACATTTTACAGAGGGTGGTAGGTGCTTCTAGGATTTCACTCTTGGATGGGTTCTCAGGCTATAACTAGATCCTGGTTCATCCTGATGACCAAAAAAAGACTGCATTTACAACACCATGGGGTAGATTTAAATATGTTAAAATTCCATTCGGACTTAAAAATGTAGGGGAAACCTTTCAGAGGGCAATGGACATATCGTTTGCAAAGGAAATTCATGATTTTTTGGCTATATATCTAGAAGACCTGACTATTTTTTCTAAATCAGATCAACAACACTTGGATCATCTGAAACAAGTATTCTTGAAATGTAGAAAATATGGTATTTCCTTAAATCCTAAGAAGTCATTGTTTGGTCTAGAAGAAGGCAAAATTTTAGGCCATATCATCTCTAAAGAAGGCATTGGAATTGATCCTGCTAGAATAGAAGCTATTCTACAAATACCCCATCCTAGAAATATTAAAGAACTTCAAGCTTTCCTAGGAAAGATCAATTTTTTGAGAAGATTCATATCCAATTTAGCTGAATTAATTAGATTGCTTAATAATATGTTGAAAAAGGATTCTAGTATTAGTTGGACAGTTGAAGCCAACCAAGCTTTTGAGGAAATTAAAATGGCTTTAACTAGAACACCGGTCCTCACAAGTCCAAAGTTTGATAGAGATTTCATCATATTTTCCTTTGCATCAGAACACACCATAGCTGCTATTTTACTACAAAAGGATGATCACGGATGTGAAAAACCAATAGCCTTTTTTAGTAAAGCACTTAGAGATACACCACTGAAATACAAAATCATGGAAAAACAAGCCTTTGCACTGGTGAAAGCTATTAAAGACTTTAGAGTCTACATATTCTATTCCCATGTAATAGCCTATGTGCCAAATGTTGTTGTCAAAGACATCTTAACTTAAGATGGAATTGAGAGCAAACGAGGTAAATGGATTGCTGCTATATTGGAATATGATATTGAAATTAGACCTAAAAATCTTATAAAAGGACAGGGATTGGCTAAACTCATGACTGAAACAAATTGTCAAGCCCTAGACATTAATGAACTGGATAATGAACAGGAGATGGCAACTCCACAAATCAGCCAGGCCTTCTTAGATTCACCATTGTATGCTGATATAACTTACGTCTTATTAAACTTGCAGGATCCTCCTAGGTTATCCAGGACAAAGCAAAGGTTTTTAAAGCTGAATGTTGCAAAATTTTGTATTTTAGATAATTCTTTATTTTGGAAAAATCATGAAGGTATTCTACTGAATTGTTTAGTAAAAGAAGAAGCTGACAAGGTTCTCCAAGAATTTCATGCAGGAGACTAAGGTGGGCACCTTTACTGGAAGGAAACTGTAGACAAGATCATGAGGGTTGGATTTTTCTGGCCAACTTTGTTCACCAATGTAAAGAAATTTGTCACTGCTTGCCATAAATGCCAAATTTATGAGGGCAAGAGAAAACTACTACCTTTACCCTTGAGACCAATCTCCACTGAAAAACCCTTCCAACAATGGGGCTTAGACTTCATTGGAGAAATCCATCCTCCATCTTCTGGCCAACATAAATGGGTTCTCACTGCCACAGATTATTTCACCAAATGGATAGAAGCCATTCCCTCTAGACAAGCCAATGATACTGTCATTATAGGATTCTTAGAAACCAACATATTGTCTAGATTTGGCTGTCCTAAGAAGATCATAACAGATAATGTTGTTGCCTTTAAATCCAAGAAAATGATAAGTTTCTATAATAAATACCATATCATTCTAGGCCATTCCACAACCTATTATCCTCAAGGTAATGGTCTAGCTGAGTCTTCCAATAAAAACCTAATTAACATCATTAAGAAATTATTGGAAGAGAACAAGAAAAACTAGCACAAGAAACTTACTAATGCACCGTGGGCAGATAGACTTACTACAAACAAATCCATTGGGACTAGTCCTTATGAATTAGTCTATGGCATGGAGGCTATATTTCCTTCATCCTTAGGAGTTCCAGTAATGAAACTACTTTAGGAAGCTCAAGTGGAACCCAATGACATTCAAAGGAGAATAAATCAGACCATCCATTTGCAGCAGACTAGAGAGGAAGTATATCAGAGATCTCAAGTGGTACAAGAGAAACTTAAGAAAATATTTGATAAAAGAACCAAGGCGTAGGACTTCTACATTGGAGACAAAGTTTTAAGATGGGATTCTAGGAGAGAGGACAAGGGAAAACATGGGAAGTTTGACTACCTATGGAAAGGACCTTTTGTTATCCATGCTTTACAAGGGAACAATACCTACTATCTCAAAAACTTGGATGAGACAGAAACAGAGGAAGGAACAGTTAATGGTCGGATGCTGAAGCATTACTATGATCCCACTTCTTAATGTATTCTGATTTTAACATGTAAATACTATATCCTTGGTAATGTCACAGTGTGGATTGGATAGTTACTTGCTAGAGTTGAAGCCTAGAGAGAAGGCCCTAAGCTTCAGAAGGACTACTATCATACATACAATAAAGCAACCAGCAGAAGGATATTTCAGAGGACAGTCAAAGTCATTCAGAAGGTCATCTGACCTACTGTTCTTGACTTTCCACCAGGAAAAGCCATCCCCAAATGGAGCCATTGTTATGCTCCTATACCAATAGGTGTCATATTTCATGATTGACTGATGAGCTCTGTAATATGTTCATACCTTTCCTTGTTGCAAAGGTTTTCCATATTGTCAAAAAAAAAAAAAAAAAATTAAAAAATGTAAAGAGGGTATACCCTAAAAGAAAAATCAAAGGGTAAAAAGAATAAAATGGTCAAAAAATGAGAAGAAATGAACCCCAAACAAAAATAGACCGGGAAAGTGTGCAAGCCTAAATGCCACTACTATTTCAATTTCTGTAATAAGTAATTGTGTGCAATTTGTTAATCTTATTACACAATTGATGAAGAGTCAAACTGTTTAAACTTGGCTCATTCATTTTTCAATTTCATGCTATAGATAGAGAATAAAATCTGACCAAACTGTTTAATCTTGGCAGATAAGTAGATAGGTAGAGCGAATAAAAGGAGCTCAACAGTTTAATCTAAGCCCTTGGATGTAATAAGGTTAGATTTAGATAGATTTCCATATGGAAAAGAAAAAGTGTGATAAGGGTTTTCCAGTCTAAGTTCACCCTAATAAAGAAGAAAAAATGTCAGGCTAAAGTAGTTAGGGTAGGTAGATGATGTTGTAGAATGAAAGTTGTGATGAAAAATGCTTCTAAATGTGTTGCTCTTTACTTTCCTCACCAGTGCAAGGCATACGTTACACTTGATGCAATTCAAGCAAGGCAAGGATAAATAACTAACTTCCATTCACATTTTCCCGTAAAAGATTTCACTAATTCCCCCTAAAAGTATTAAGGACTTTGAAAATCAAAGGGACTCAGAGCATTTCTCTGACTTCTGGAGGGACCGGACCCTCAGCCCATTGATCTAAAAAGCCTAAGTAGTCAAAAGTCATCCTTCCATCATTCATTTCATTTCATAAATTTTACCTAAGTAAAAAACCTATTTTACTTAGGAAATGCATAACATCATTTGAAAGACCCCTTTTCCCACTTTAGCCTAAGTTTTAAATGTAAATGTCAAACATTTTAGCTTGGCGCTTATCGTTTTGTTTCATATTAACTTATGAACAATTATTATATAACTGCCGATGAAATCATCTACCCATTTCCCATATTATGTAATTATATTAAAAACCCTGAAATGTTTTATAATTCCCGCCCCGATGGTATATAACCATTATATAGTATTAAACAGGAATTAATAAGTTTATTCAAAACATATTAAGAACCTTTCCCCGCCACACTAAAGGGATTAATTAACCCCCGGTTAATTAATAACCTATCTACGCAATCATAATGCGCCCGATACGATTAAATCTGCGTTAATTATATTGGGCCCACTGCATAACTCCTCACGAGGTCCCACATCCATCCACCACTTGATCAAATCATTCCCATCCAACGGTCGACGGCGATATTGCGACGACCCTTCCCACCTCATTTTAACCCGTGATCACCTGGCGGTTTTTCCGTCGTACCCTCGCCACGTGTCGCCCGCTACATATGCTCGCTCGCCCTCCGTTCAAAACTGCCTAGCCCCAAAAGCAGTGCGATGCTTACCACTTACCACCCTTCCACATAACGACAACATGTCCCATCACGCTGACGTCATCCGCCCATTAAATGCCAAAAAGCCCCGCCAAACCGAATTTCGTTAAATAAACGATAAAAACGTCATTTTCACCATTATCCACTACAAACTATACTCCATGCAAACTAACATTCAGTCCACTGTCTGAGCATTCAACCCACTACCCGACCAAGGAACTCCAGCGTTGTGCTTTGCAGTCCACCAACCAACCTACAATTACACAGTTTACCTATTTTAATCCAGGTATTTATCAGTTTTGCCCTGCAAACCTGCAATTTCAGTTTTTGACTGAGAATTCTACTAGCGAAAGCCAAAATTCAAGTTAAAGACAGTCTGTAATTACCATAAAAGACCCCAAAGCTGTTGTTTAGTCCATTTTTTCCACAGAAAGCCCCAATTCCAGTTTGAATACACAAGAACAAAACATTGAAACTCTCATAGCCCTGAATGTCGCGCCCATGAATGCACCCCATAAAGACTTAGATTATCTACCCCTGGCCAACAAAGATTTCGAAATAAAAGATTTATCTGGTGACAGGAACCATCTTTAGGCCTTATTCGAAATCAGGGATAGCTATTTGAACAACTCTGACATTTTTGGACTGTGGGAATCTAACCTTCCCATGTATTTCCTCCCTTCAGTCCATTTTTTCCCAGAAATAGTTCATCATTGCTGTGCCAACTATGACACTGTCTATAGAACAGTTATGTCCCCATCCCAAAATGTCATTTTTCCCATAACTACTAAGTCCATTAATGAAATGATACAGTTCCACTCCACTCAGCCCCTTGCTCCTCTTTCCATGGGTTATTTACTTGAAGAAGCATCTCAATTGCCCATATCAGAGATAAGTCATATTTCTCAGACCTTCATGCTACCAAAGCACCAGCTTAAAGGCCCACCTCCTTATCTGCAGACTTTTTTCACTGAAACTGGCAGACCCATTTTTGAAATGATACCCCTGAACATGGGATTCAATTCTAGTGAATATGTTGATGACATCACCTTAGTTTTACTATCAATCTTTACTCCAAAGCAGCCCCTTGTTGTCAGATATGACTATGCCACTTTCATTGCCAACAAAATCCACCATCAATTCATAAATTTGGAGAGGGAAAGAGTCTTCAAATATACATCTTTTATATACCTTCTTTTGTTGTATCATCAGTCAAACAACTTTTCTTTCCCCATCAGGAAATTGGACTCAAAAGGAAATCGAAGGTCTGTGATTTTTGGAGTTCCATCTTTCATAATACTAGTGAGTCCCCTTATACTTATAATGAGTTCATTGACTGGATTGTACATCCAACAACCACTTTATTGATAGGTGTTTCCCCTACTAGGATCACTGGTGACACGAAGAAGATTTTGCAGCTCTCTAAACAGTAAAGGATAGGTGACTAGTACCTGTATCAAAATCACATAGAAATCAGAATGTATGGGTGTGAACTTTGCCCTTCCAAGTTACCTAAATATATGGCCATGAGATTGTTAGCACTAGAATATTTTAGACAGCTTATAAATGCATACTTGGTCCATTTTTGTAGCACAAAGAAAAAGGCTCTGCTAAGAATCAAGAACCAGTTAGGCCCTTTTGTAATCAATTCTAGGGATGCATAGCAAGAAGCTGAAAAGATTTTAGAAGACCACCTTAGATTGAAGAAATTTTTTTGGTGGGTGCCATTTGATCCAAATAGTTTCATATATGACATAAGGACAAAAAACAGGCTATTAGTTTATATATATCATAGGATCCCATAAATTGAATAGTTTTCAAATAAGGATGAATGGGTAGAAGGAACCCTAATAGAAGAGATTAGTGAGCAGGAAAAGATGGAAATTGCTATGAAATATCTTGAGAAAGCCCTTGACCTGGACTTTTTTGGATAGGTATCATTCAAGCTGCCTCTACAATCAGAAATTGGTACATCTTCTCCCGGAACGTCTCAACAGCCTGCACAAGAAACCAACATACCAATTACAGGAACTTCCAAAGGTAAAGAAGTAGAGACCACAGAGCAGCCTACAATTATTGATCAGCCTGGGAAGACCAAAGAATAGAGTCATGTACAGATTCCTCTAGCCCAAATTAAAGCAACAGAAATTCTAGCATTGCAAACTCCTCTAAATGAGGAAAGAAACAAAAAGAGGGACAGAGAAACTACCACACCTATCAGTGGACCTACAGAACAACCTGGAGCAAAGAGACAAAGATTGAATACTCTTTCAGAAGAGGAAATCATTGAAGAAACCATAGAAAGTCTAAGAGAAGAAAGAGCAGTGAGCCAGCAAACTCTCCCATTTGAAGAAACCTCCCCTAGCTCACGAAGGTAGGAGCTAGAAAGACAACACAGTGTAGAAGTATCATCCACCAGGCCACAAAGCAAACAGGCCTCAGACATTAAGGAGAAATTTACATAGATAAAAGCCAGGAATGATCCAGTAAGGGCTCAAATTTATAATCAGTATTTGAAGATAGCCCCCTCAAACCAGTAGAGATTGATGTTAGCTTATGATATTAAAGAAGGCAAAATGTTAATGAGTTATTTTAAGCCAAAGGTGCAACAACCTCAGTCAGCAGCAGATTACATCAGAACAAATTTGGAGGTCTTAGCCAAAGATATTGATCCTATGGACCAGATTGAACTTCAGAAGCAAAATTGGGGAAATGGTCTATTCCACATTGGCTAACAAAGAAATGATGGCCCACAAGCTACAAAATTCCTTGGATAATACAGCTGCTCAACTTCGCTTGGAAAAAGCCTCCTCCCTAGCCAAGGATAATAGAATCAAATCATTAGAAGAAATCATCATTGGATTGGGACATGATCCCAAAGATGCTAAAGGCATACAGGCTCTGATCAAGAAGAAAGAAGAGGACATCACTGCCCTGAGGAAACAACTGAAGCTACCTCCTTCAAGGCATCCTCCGACAGCAGAAGTTGTACAACAGAAATTAGAAGAAGATATGATGGACCTGCTCCTGAAACTTAATGAAAGATTGAATGATATAGAGCAAGCATTAGAGAAAGCATTGAAGGAAAAGCAGGTAGAGTCGACCTCTCAGCCTCCTGAGGTAACTCCCATAGTCTCAATAACAGTCCCTTCTGCACTTGGAACAACATTGGCTCCAAACATCCCAACAGGGACAACAGAGGTGATTACAGGTACATCAATAACAGGAACAACATCATGTATCAGTACTAATATGAGCACTAAAGAATTGATAAAGGCCATGGAAGAACTGAAATTACAAGTTACAAAATTAAAACAAGCAAAAGAGCAATTGGTTAATATAGAAAAGAAGTATGATGCCTCAAAAATAAGTGTTGCAGAAAAAACCAGGGAGATTAAAGCCTTAGAAAAGAAAGTGAAAACATTAGAACAAGAGCTCACTTTTGACAAGCCCCTGGTAGAGATCAAGAAAATCCTTTGGGCCAACATCATTCAATCTATAAATGATATGTGGGCTTCTATCCAATTGATTTATGAACAGATTGATTTAGTGAAAGCAACACATGGAGAAATTCAACAGACAAGAGCACAGTTAGGACCAATGCCTGAACAAGCCAACAGGCTTATACATTTCTTGAATACAAAAAATAGGGAACAACTGGAAGAACTTGGCATCCCAGACAGGACAGACACTATTTTGGAAATCAAAAGGGTGTTAACTAAAAGAACTTTGATG
Organism: Pinus tabuliformis; assembly: GCA_031772625.1. Classification (NCBI taxonomy): domain Eukaryota; kingdom Viridiplantae; phylum Streptophyta; class Pinopsida; order Pinales; family Pinaceae; genus Pinus; species Pinus tabuliformis. The sequence goes on along the minus strand of CM062817.1, from coordinate 1,218,194,051 downwards.
CAGAATCTAGAGAGAAGATGTCAAGATATGCAGGTGGAAATCAATTCTTTTATGGAAAAATTCACATTTTTGCAGAATAAAGGACTACCAAGTCCTTTGGTCATCAATGACAGGTTAATGAAGCACATTGATTATGTAGATAAATTGAATAAGTATTCTAGCAGTCAAGCTAGTTCATCAAGAAGTGAATCAGGAATAAAAACACTTCCCACGGGCTGAGTTCTCTATGATAGCTTAGAGAACTTATTCTATATTGAACATGAGGTAAAGCACTTGTTTCAAATCTAGCCTAAATTTTTCAGATATACAGAGACTGATGAAAATATGAGGAAACTTCAAAAACATAGATTGGCAGAGCAAAAATGGTGGGAAGACATATTGAAAATTTTGTAAATTTACTTTTGGTAAAATGTAAATTTTGGGCTTTTACCATAGCAAGATGAACAAAGATGAAGAGGGGTCTAATAGGTTGAAGTGTGTCAAAATAGGTGAAAAGTATTGGTAAAAAAAAGACAGCCAACACAGAGTTACTAAAGAGGACAACAGCAAGCCAAATAAAAGGGCCTGCCTCCAGCACATTCGGCGACAATAGGAACAACACAACATCAGTTCACCTTTCTCTTATCTTCGAGACGAAGTGTCTCTATTTTTCTGTAAAAATAATTAGTCATAACTAGAATATATCTCACTCTATTATGAGATATTTTTGTAAAAATGTTTTGTATAAATACCCCCTCAATTGGAGTATTTAGGGTGGATTCTTAGATATTGTTGTAGCATTGACTGTTTTGGAATAAAGTGCTATTTGGAACAACTTTGTGGCTTGCAGGATGAAGGATTGAAGCTAAGGATATTTTTTAGAATTCTTGAATCAAACACCGGATCAATAAGTTCATCTATACCTTATGTTTTAAAGTTTTACTTGTTTAAAATATCATCTATGTTTTACATCTGAACGATAAACGAAAAAGAATAACTCAGAATTTTCTTAATTGCACTCCATTTTCAATTGTTATTATTCTCAATGTTTTCTTCTGAACTAGTATAAACAGTGAATTCTTGATTGCTCTTATTTCCTAGTTTATTCATCTTAATCATTTAGTAAATAATTCTTAATTGCTCTTTATTGATGGTTATTCATGTTCTACTCTTTTAAAGTATGTTAAAGGATTCTTAGTTTCCCTTTAACCATTTAAGCCATTCCATCTTTCAGTCTCTAATTGTTTACTATTTGACTACCTTGCTCTGTTAAACCATCCTTTGTGAAGAAACCAAGTCCAGTAAAGCCATTTTCTTTGACTCCATCAGCCCAATGGACTAAGCTACTCAGTTTTACCCCTTTGCTATTGAATCTCACCAACCAAACTCAAACAAAACCCCCAAACTTCACAACTAGCCCAATATCTTTTAAAAACCAAGCTAAATCATAAAGAGAGAGCCCTCTCTGAGTACAGATTGGCTAGAATGTGTACTTAAAAGTAGGTTTGTGGTTACCTCAGACCCCTTTCCTCTTCCCAACAACTTCTAGGAAAATATGAGTGATAACATAGTGGCTAATCCACTGGGAAGTTGAAAATTTTGTTTGTTACTATTGTTTACTTTATAAAATATAGACGGAGCTTGAAGTTAGCCAGGTAGCCTCTGAAATGCTCTTGTTTTGCAAGTGCAGAAGTAAATGAATGCTGCTTCAGTCTATCTCTGGTCTAGTTTATGGATTGAACATACAGTTTCAAATTCCTGATCAATTCCTTTTATCAAATAAGTCTTTAAGAAATTTCAAATCCCATATCTAAAAGCTTTTTAAAGAAACTGTAAGAAGTTGTTTTACCCAACCCATTTAGAGAAAAAAACCAAAAATACACCTAGAAACCTGGCTTCACAAAGGACTCGTTACACCAGAGCTAACTCTGATCCAAATCCACCCCCTGTGTTCAAAATCCCTAATCTGATCCCTAGGATTCTAAGGAGACAAGAAAGCCAAGAGAGTTCTGCTAGTTCACGGCCTTTATACAGATCAAGATCCTATCCAATGAAGAGGATTTACCTTCAGGAAGAACCTTTTGATGAGTGGTTTGAGACCTCTTTATTTGTAACTTTTTCTGAATCTAGGTTAGCCCACACAGTTCATGATCCTTTATTCATCGAAAATTTACAACTTGAAGTTGTCACTTCACATATTTAGAGACATTTGCAGAATTCCATTCAATCTAAACTTACCTCTATAGGAACATCAAACCTTTCTGTGATTACTTCAGCCTCTCCAAGTTCATCTCAACCCCAAGTTACCCCTTCCACCCCTCCATCTATATCTCACATTCCCATTGTTATCCTTGCTCAACCATCTATCACACCTACCCCTCCAGCCATGGTAAATAGATACACTCCTCTGCACTTACCTGCCAACCCAGGGGCTATGCCCCAAGACTATCAAAGTAAGATCACACATTTTGATGGCTCTGGTACTTACACTACACAAAAACATACTAAAAGGATGATAGACTATTTTGAGATATATGAAGTTGATGCTGATGATATTAGAATGAGGATATTTGTTCAAATTTTAACTAGAGATATTAGGACATGGTTTAGAGCCCTTCCTGGAAATAGTATCAATGCCGCCTGACAGACTTGAAAGGGAACCTTCGGGACATGGGCATGAGAGATCCCTAGCCAGCCAGTCAGAACGCTACGAGAAGGGACAAGCCAGCCTGACAGAAAGCCTGTTCAGTGAGCGGGTAAATCTTTTCAGTGAGTGCTTGAGTGATAGGAAGGCTAGCACTTGCCTTACCCTTACAAAGAGACTATACAAGCCCTTTATTAGACATTCTTGAACAGATGGTAAAAGAAGAAAGACCCTCTCCATATTTTGTCAGAGTATGAAAATTTGAAGCAGGGAACACAAGAAACTGTACAAGATTACTATACTAGGTTCAATAATGTTTATAATGCTATCCCCGAAAACCTTAGACCTCCTCCAGATTTGGCATTAATCAAATTCCTTGATGGATTTGATTTAGATATGGCATACCAACTCAGGGAAAGAGCTCCTCGAACCTTAGAAGAAATGCAAAGTATAGCTGTCAACGTTGAAGCTAACCTAATATCCAAACGAGCTAGAGCCAGAGCTGAAAGAAGGATACCTTTAAAAGAAGAACCTTCATCCTTTGAACAAAAACTTGATGCCATTATTAAAGGTATGGAGAGATTAGGAGATATAGTAGAAACAATTGAAAGGAAATCCCCTTAGGAGGGACAACCTAGCAACACTGAGAGAAATCAAAATTTTAGGATGAACCAAAATCAGAATACTGGGAAGATTGGCCCTAATCAAAACCTTAGGCCCCCTTTCCAGGAAAATTATGATGAAGCATCCACTTCTGATGAACTAACAGAAGACACCCAAATCAATTTGATGGGACTCAACAATGGGGAAAATTTTTTCTTGACCCAAGACGATCAAGAAGCCTATGTTAAGAAACAATTCCAAACTCAGCCAGGTGAATCATTTGACTTTAGGGAGCGATATGATACTGCCATTTATGAAGTCCATAAACAATACAATTTGAGGAGCAGAAGAATAGATTTCCTTGAAACTAATAAATAGAAAGCCACCAAGCAGCCTAACAAAGGTAAGACTAATAATGTCCCTGTACATATTCTTTCCAGAACATACCCTAACCCATCTAACCCAATTATTGAAGATATGTCTGATAATCAACCAAATAATAGATAACTTTCCACTTCTATTCCCTCTAAAGGAAACGTGGAAGAACCTCCAGAAGTTGATGTGGAAACAACTTCAGCTCATAACCCCACTCCTGAAAAGGAGAGAAACACAGAGAACATAGATGAAAAAGAGAATCCAGTTGTCCGGAATGCAAGAATTCAGTCTGAAAATCCGTTTAATCTGGAAGCTAAAGAAGGCAAATTAAAAATAGTTGTTCCATTGTTTGAACTAGCTAAACATGATGTCTACAGAAGCCAAATTAACAAGTCACTCAAAATATCAGTTAATGAAGATTCAATAAATATTTTTGATGATCAGCTCGAATTGATTTTTGGCCCTGAAGTGAATGGGAAATCAGTAGATGGAGGAATCCCTCTTTTCTTTGTAAGTCTGAATATACATGATAAAATACTTCATAATGCCATGTTTGATTTTGGTGCCTCTCATAACTTAATGCCTAAATCTGTAATGGAGAAATTGGACTTAGACATCACCAGACCGTATAAAGAACTTTTTTCCTTTGATTCAAGTCAGGCCATATGTTTAGGTTTAATCAAAGACTTATGTGTATAACTAGTTCAATTTCCTGCCAAAACAATTCTAATGGACATAGTAGTAGCTGACATTCCACCGAAATTTGGCATGTTATTGTCTAGGTCTTGGGGTGAAAAACTTCAAGGATCTCTATAACTTGACATGTCATATGCTACAATTTCAGTATTCGTTCAACCCAAGAAACTATATAGAGAAACCATAATGAAATATGTTGTAAGTAGTCAGGAGAAACCCCAAAATTTCCCTATCTACTCAGTTCACTCTGATATGGATTCTTTCATTCTCTACAATGCTGAAATTGATCCTTTAACTGAATCGGGAGTTTTAGTAGAACCAAAAGAAATTACAAATGATAAATCTAGTGTTCAAATACATGAAATTTCTGAAAAAAATGAGGCATCAGACGCCCTAGAGAAAACAGAAGAAAGCAAGGAAACAAATCTCCCTAATAAACAGATTCCTGAGACTACTGACACCAATTATGAACATGAGATTCTCTGGCATTTAGAATTTGATGGTTCGGTTAATAAATTAGGAGCAGGAGCAGGAGTCTGGGTGCATAATCTTGAAAATGACCATGCTGAAGGCCATGCCTACAGATTAAACTTTAGATGCACCAACAATATGGTAGAATATGAAGCTCTGTTGCTAGGTCTTAAATTGGTTAAGAAATTAGGAGCAATTAGGGTGTCTGTCTTAGGAGATTCTGAGTTAATAGTTCAACAGATTAAAGGACAATATTCAACAAATGATCCCAGACTGAAGTATTATAGAGATATAGTGATAGAGATTCTTAACACATTTTTGGAAACTAAGCTTGCCAAAATCCCAAGAAAACATAATTTGCAAGCTCATAGTCTGGCAATGTTTGCCAGCACCTGCAAGTTACCATTTGAACCTAATCATCAGTTCACAGCTGAGATTAGACATAGGCCAGCTATACCAGACAATTTGAAAAACTAGCAAGTGTTTGAAGTTGATAAGCAGATCAACAAAATTTTGACCTTAGATGAAGAATTTTGTAACACTAACATAGATGTAGATACAATTAGTGAATTTGATAAAACAAATAAGATAGAAACAAACATTTCAGTAGAAAGTGCAACTCAAATGCTGCATCCAACAAAATTTACGAAACAGGAAATGCAGGAACTTCAAGAGATGGATATTGATTAAATTGTTGAAGGAGAATATGAAGTAATCAATTTAAAAGACAATCATTTGCCTCAGGAATTAACACCTTTGGTAGATCTTTTTGATTTCAATGATATTCCTAAGAAACCTAAGATTGAACCCTTAAGAGCAGATATTGAGGACTATAATTTGGGAACCAAGGATGACCCTAAAATAGTGAAGTTATCTAAATCTTTTCCCCTTGATCAAAAACTCAAATATGTTGAGCTAATGAGAGAGTTCCAGGATGTTTTTGCCTGGAGTTATGAAGACCTGAAATCTTATGACACCTCCATAATTCAACATACATTACCTCTAAAGGAAAGCCATAAACCATTCAAGCAAAAGCTTAGAAGAATCAATCATGTACTTCTGCCCATAATTGAAAAAGAAATCAAATGAATGTATGAAGCAGGAATAATTGCTCCTATCAGGTTTTCAGAGTGGGTGTGTAATTTAGTACCCACTAAGAAGAAAATTGGAGAAATCAGATTATGTGTCGATTTAAGGAATGTTAATAAGGTTTCTGTGAAGGACAATTACCCCTTGCCCAAGATGGATCACATTTTACAGAGGGTGGTAGGTGCTTCTAGGATTTCACTCTTGGATGGGTTCTCAGGCTATAACCAGATCTTGGTTCATCCTGATGACCAGGAAAAGACTCCATTTACAACACCATGGGGTACATTTAAATATTTTAAAATTCGATTCGGACTTAAAAATGCAGGGGCAACCTTTCAGAGAGCAATGGACATAGCGTTTGCAAAGGAAATTCATGATTTTCTGGTTATATATCTAGATGACTTGACTGTTTTTTCTAAATCAGATCAACAACACTTGGATCATTTGAAACAAGTATTCTTGAAATGTAGAAAATATGGTATTTCCTTAAATCCTAAGAAGACATTGTTTGGTCTAGAAGAAGGCAAACTTTTAGGCCATATCATCTCCAAAGAAGGTATCAAAATTGATCCTGCTAGAATAGAAGCTATTCTACAAATACCCCATCCTAGAAATGTCAAAGAACTTCAAGCTTTCCTAGGAAAGATCAATTTTTTGAGAAGGTTCATATCCAATTTAGCTGAATTAATTATATTGCTTAATAATATGTTGAAAAAGGATTCTAGTATTAGTTGGACAGTTGAAGCCAACCAATCTTTTGAGGAAATTAAAATGGTTTTAACTAGAACACCGATCCTCACAAGTCCAAAGTTTGATAGAAATTTCATCATATTTTCCTTTGCATCATAACACACCATAGCTACTGTTTTACTACAAAAAGATGATCAAGGATGTGAAAAACCAATAGCCTTTTTTAGTAAAGCACTTAGAGATACACCACTGGGATACAAAATCATGGAAAAACAAGCCTTTGCACTGGTGAAAGCTATTAAAGACTTTAAAGTCTACATATTGTATTCCCATGTAATAGCCTATGTGCCAAATGCTGTTGTCAAAGACATCTTAACTCAAGATGGAATTGACAAC